>CM041777.1:157239213-157839213 GCA_023374045.1 Limonium bicolor | reverse complement strand
GTGGGCACCGATTTTGGAATGGAAAGAATAAAGGTTGTTTCATTATTTGTCAGTAAGGAGACCGCATTAGTATATCAAGAGTGGGGTGCGGAATAAAAAATATATAAAAGAAATAAAGGGAAGAACTAGGCTGGATGACTGCAACGCTGGGCCGCACTGCACTACTACAGAGGGGATCAAATTCATTATGACTGATGACCATCGGGAAATCGGAAGTAGCATACTGGATCCAGAGGCTGACATCTTTTCCAGAGGCGCAGACAAATACAGAGGGGACGCACGCACTCACGCCTCACTCGGTGGGGGCTCACGCCTCTACTTCATTCTCTTCGTATTTTCTAGTACACCAATTTATCAATCAGCGCCGCTACTCCACATGCTCTCTGACATTTATTCACTCACCCGTACACCACCGCCCCACGCTTCAACTTTTACTTTCCAGCAAAAATCTCATCACACCCCATCAATCACCATCATCACATCCACTATTATACTCCCATTTCAACTCTATAAATAGAATGCTACTCTTCCGAACGGGGACACACCGGGGGAGATGGCCTTGTGCCTCTCTTCAATCTAATCCATCATCACCACCATCATCCAGCCATACACACCTCACGCCACCACTCCACCTATCACCAGTTCATCCGTGCCACATCACCACCGTACAGCACGGTGTCACCACCTGTAACACCCCAACTATCACCGTACACATAACATCAAACTGCAGCGGAAAAACAACCTCATCACATTACTTAACTCGTTGGTGTTACACGCCGTTAGCCACCCATGTGCTAACAAGGCTAATACACATACATTGTACCGGTCTGATGGGCTAAATTCCCGAGCGACTACACATTACTATCCCTTTCCATTAACAACAACAACAACGTACACCTTCCAACTATACCGAGTATTAATAAACTGGTGCCGACAACAATTTCGGTCTTACTACACCTACTGTATATATACACTTAAATGTTTACCCATGTACAATGTCTACCCCGTCCTACTCTCGAACGGCTTCCAGCTCTCTGTACCTGAAATAGGAAAAGAAGAGAAAGGGTGGCCCCCAAGGGGCTCAGCACCTTTGCTGGTATGGTAATCCCGCAGCCCACATGCTACCGGGCCACGCACACCTAATTGTCGTCTTAGCATGCGGTTGATTATATTTAAATCATGCATGTAACAGTAAACACACAACACTTAACATTTCGCCTCAATGGGCTCAACAAACGGATAATACATCCTTACTTAATAAGTCACTCAAGGTATTCAATATCCCTAGAGTGTTCCTCCTCTAATGGAGCTACTTCCTTAACAGACGACACTTACCCTTAAATCGGGTTATCCTTAAACGCCTCTTATCACAAACTGGGAATCGTATCCATGATCCACACACTCCACATTATACAACATATAACATACACTACATACAACACCTAACAACACTTTGCACGTTTCCACGTGCGCAACATAATACCGCAATAGATATTGCATCACAACAAAATACATAACATAACGGGAATGGTTCTCTTAGGAACCGACCCAAACATTGTTTATACACTGGTGAGCCTAGAGAATGTTGCCAGTCTCATGATAAGCTCGTTATACAATAACAACAACACTCATTACCATCCTAATAGTCGGACGAGTAACTTAAGTTAAGGCGGTTCGGGTTTGGAGGCCCGAACACACCACACAAACACATGTTCCCCCTAAACCGATCATAAGTCAGAATAGCTAAGCTTTAGAATAAGCTAATGGGAGATCATAACCCGTGAGGGAAACAACCATAACAAAGAGAAGGGTAAGGCTAAGAAGGATACCCTCTCCCAAACAACGCGCGACCGGCCTAACCGGATTCCTCACCACTGTTAGTACATACTTACTATTAAATATTAGTTAGAACCCCATTATGGAGTCTATCACATCCACACAACTTACAGTATTACAACTGAGTTAAACATACAAGAGAGATCCCTACATTCATTTACACAACACCACATAATAACTCACGCATAGCCGTGGTTAGAACGCCCCATCGGGTCGTTTAATCCGAATACCGAACTCTCATGTGATCCTAGACTCAGTTAACTAAGGTTAACACTGCCGAGGTTAAATGGTATCGGAGTTGAACACGCCACATATATGAATTACTGTAAACTCATTACATGTTTTATCTTACAACGTGGCAAACATACAGAAAAACACATTGGCATACAAGCCGGTGTAATCCGGTAGGACACAGGTTGCAAGAAAACCATACCTGTCACCGGAGTCCACTTTATCACGCCCACTTATGTTCCTCGAGCAATTCTCGAACAACTGATAACATTACATGTACTTTTATTAACATCAGGGTAGCATGATTATTTAATGTCTAATGCTTATAATTTTCCCCGTTAACTTAGTTACATAACTTTACATTTCAACTTGTTTACTTTTACATTTTGCTACAATTTTTCCCTCACCAAATTATCATTATAACTTACTTAACATGTCCTTAACAATCTTATAACATCATTACTAACAATCCCCTCATTACATATCATTTTATAACCTTAACGTTTAAATCATCTTACTTAACTTAATCTCTCAAGTCCATATATATTTATCTTTCTAACCATCAATACTCTCTTAATGGCATACCACTAATACCACTTAACAGTCTTAAATTTTTTTTTTTTTTTTTTTTAGGTCCGACCGGCCCACCCCCTGGGTAGGTCGGCTGCAGAGAACATCCAACTTCACAGTTTCAGCCCGACCGACCCAGACTGGGGTCGGTCCCCTGGGTAGGTCGGCTGCAGAAACTCTCCTAAAAATGCCTATCTTATTCCAAACTCCTCCACAAGTTCCCTTATATGTTCTAACACCATTTGGGCACTTAAACACCCTCTTAAATCATCCATTAAACTCATTAGTTGACCCACCATCAAGCTCCTTGATCATTCACTCAAATTCTTGCAAAATTCCTAACACTTGTAATGTTTTTCCCTAAGTTCCTAAGTGGTGGTTTATACTTATGATAACAAATAACTAAAATGTTTTCTCACCACCATCACATCTACTCCTAGCATCATTCCCCACAAACACCTCCATTACACAACTCCTTCTATATCCTCAAGTTTACACTTAGACCTTCACAAGGCATCACTTTTCCTTTGTTTACCTAAACTTTAACAAGACCTAATACTTCACATATCATAACCTTGGTGTGTATAAAACACTCATTTGATTTCTAAATCCTCCAAGATTGTGCCCAAGACATCTTAACACTTAAGAACACCTTAATTCACCATCTTCACACTCAACCATTCCTAGCACCTTCTAGGTCATAAAATCTCATTACAACACATGAACTCCTTTGTTCATCAACTAAATTTTGCCATAGCTTCTCTTGTATATTCTCACATCCAAACACTTAGGTTTTTACCTTATTCCATTCAAGAACACCTAAAATCCATCAAACACATTTTATACACAAACTTCACACATTTAGCACTACATCACAATATAGTGCATAAGCTTAAATTGCTTGGCACTTAGGCCCTTAAATAACATGGCTCTTAGGCCCTTAAATTGCATAAACCTTAAACACTGAATTTCCCACATAAGTAATGCCTTTGACCTGCAAATACACCCAACAATACATATGCCCTTAATAAACTCCTTGAGAGCATTTTACTAGGTCATTCGCCATTGGCTCCTTAGGTATTTTATTAAGCAAATCAAGCTCATTTTCCTAAGGCATTTAAACTACATTGAGATAGTTTGTTTACCTCTTTTCCTCTCAAACTTCTTTCTTGTTTCCTTGTAAAACCGGTGGGGTGTTTGGTTGTTTGTCAACTTCTAAACAATGTACAAATAATAGAATGAGTATTCAAGCATTATGCTTCATCTCATTGTAAACCCTAGTTACACATATTGTTTTAACACATTAAGGTAATTGTTTTACCTTGGAATTGGAAGAGAACTTGAACAAGTATCAAGAGAGGACTCCTCCTAGCCCTTGGAAGATTCAAATGAAGCTAAAACAAGCAAGATAAATACACCATGGTGAGGTGAATTTTCGGAACACAAACATGAGGAAACATCATTTTTCTTTGAGTTTCCTTACCTTGAAGCAAAGGAGAACAATAATATGTGAAAAGGTGAGCTCAAGCTCCATCAATGGTGAATCTCTTGGCACCGAAATGAGGTTTTGAAGATTTGAAAAGAGAGAAGTGTAGAGCTTGACCTAACTAAGACAAATATGGTCTTGGAATTTGATTTGGTGCATGGAGCTAGAAGTTACAAGCATTCAAAGATGGAGAATGGCTACTTACTGCAGCAAAACGAAAATGGAGAAGGGAGGAGATGAAGAAACCGTGTGAAATGGAAGGAAAGAAGAGAATGAGGTGAGAGAGTACACTTTGTTAAGATATTTATGTTATAAAGTAACTTTTCTCTTTTATTCTTTCTTATTTTCTTTATTTACTAGCCAAGTGTGATGACTCACACACCCAAAACCGTGGCCCCTTCATTATATAACATATATTTGGCCTTTGTTGACCAATTAAACAACTTATAACAACATATGTTACAAACTAGCTTATTAAAATCACTATTCACTAAAACAAGGCACATAGAAGTGAAATTTTTGATTTCCCATTGATATAGACTTCCAAATGTGATACTATATAGTACACATGTTAATTAAAGAGTAATGATGGACATCTAGCCATTCAAAACTCATTTACAAGACAATTTTTTCAAAAACGTGCTTTAAGACTCCTTAAAGCACTTTTTGTGTTTTAACTTGTTTTCAAGCTTGGTTTTCTTTGGTAATTGATTTAATATGTTCATTAACATATTTATAAGGTATAGGTATGACCATTAGGTCTTATACAAATTTATCCCAAGCTTGAGCACATTTTTGCTCTTATTGACTTTAAGGTATTTTCTTGTGTTTTGTTTGGTTTCATTGTCTACCAAGGTTTCCTAAGGACTTAATTAGCCTTATAAAATCATAATTAAATGTTATTAAGTCTTGGTAGGCTCTTTGGGTCCTAACCAAGTTCACTCATAGCTTAGAGCATGTTTTTGCTCAAACTATGTCTTAGTGCTTTATTGCACTTTACTATGTTTTAAATTGTCCACTGATGTTTCTAAGGCACTTTTTAGCCTTTATATAACATAGTTTGATATTTAAACCACATATCAAGGTTTGGGGTATTTCAATCTACCCCCTTAAAAGAACTTCGTCCTCGAAGTTCACACTTTTCACACACCACTAGATTTGAACACAGGAATCACTTGGAAATAAACTTCCATAATCAAACACACTTTAGATCACAACCTCGGACTTAATGGTCCGGGCAACACATTCACATCCACACATAACATAACATATTCACATGATAACCTCGGACTCAATGGTCCGGGTATCTTAACAACACTTACACATACATAACAACCCCTTTGACTCACTGGTCTTGGGTAACATAACAACATTTGGACACATAGGTCCTGATAACATAACAGTCTTTAGACACATAGGTCTATGCAACACAACACATTTAGACTCATAGGTCTTAATAGCATACACTTTTAGAACTCGAGGTCAAATAGCATTTATTACACATACCACACAACATGTCATCGCATGTATAACAATCAAAAATATCTTTGATATACACTGTGATCCCGCAGAACCCGGTCGCGATGGACACCTTCCGTCCCCGTGCCTTTGGGAGATCAAAACAATCACTTAAATTTAAAATTTCCTTATGAGGTTAATTAAGAGAACTTTATCTATGTAAAATATCCATCACGTTTTATAAATACCAATTGAAAATCCTTTTGAAAACACACACAACTCCAAGTCCAACTTAAGCTCTTTGCTTCTTTTCTTAGCGTGGTTATTTGTGACCACTAATAGGGAGCTTCAAGAATCATCCAACCCTGATGTGATCAGCATCAGTGTTGAACTATCCTTCCACCCCAATTTGTGTTCGGCTTCCCTTGATCACATGCAAATCAAGTTCCACCTCCCACTTCATTTTCAAGCATCAATTAAATCACTCATTTCCAATTTTCTATCTTTTAAATCATTCTAGTCATGATCATAACATCTCCAAGGGATAGGACTTCGTCTATCAGTTATTTCCATTCACTTAATCATGTTGCCTAGGGAATCTTATTCTCACTAGGTTCATGTCAGTTTCGTATTCTTTCATGAATTACTATATAGTATATATATACATATATATTTTATCAAAATACAACACACCATTTCACATTTATACACTGTCGGGGCTTTTGTTCCCCCGGGAGTTTCTATACTCCCCACACTTGTACTATCACACAGCTGTTAACAAATCACACACTTATCACAATGGTATTCGCATCTTCTGTGCGCAATTACCACAATTAAACCATGAATGAATGTGTATGTTTACGTAACACACACCCAATCATCAAAACAATAATATAATTTTGTGCTATGCACAATATAAGTCACATACACTACGTACACTTGTACGGTAATATACACTAAGTGGTTTTGCGCTCTACCCCCCTTAAAAGGGATTACGCCCACGTAATCAATCACTAAACATTGGCTTATAATGTTCTGCCGTCGTGAAGTGTTTTAACTTCCACGCGGTCTATTACACAATGGATTCTGATTAGAGGATCTTAACCATATTGGCGGTTTAGTTCCTAAACCAAGAATTCTCATTGGAGTTTGTTTAAACTCTTAGTTGGTTTCGATTCTGGCCTGTTAGGCTTCTAGGCGTTAATAATTAGCCATTCACTCATGTTCACCATGCACATTCAACACTTGAATCACTGGCTCACTAGTTTCTGCTGTGAAACTCTAATAACTGTAGAGCTTAATTGCTCCATTTGTTATTCTTACTGTATTGTACATCCCCAATTGTCACCTTCATCTTGGTAACAATGGTTTCTCAACCGACGCGTGGTATCTCTTACCGTTAGCAAATTCGGTGAGTTATAAACTTTCTATCCACTTCCATAATAATTGACTGTACATACTGTTACGTATTTCACAATGATTGACTTGTTCCCTTCCGACTTACTGTCGGTTGAGATTGAGCTACTACCTAGTATGTAGTGCTCTCTCAGCTATTTACAACATTTGTGGTATATTCCATACCGCTATTTGGCAGTTAGTGCTACTGTAGTCACTTACTGTTAATCATGTCTCCATATTTGGTTTTGTACAAGTACTCTTTTATTGGTGTGGTCTTGCATTTCCTATGCATCGGCCATTATAACATTATTCCTCCACAATTAACATGTTTCCAATTCCTAGCTATCCCACTCGATCATTACTGCGCAAGTGCAATACCAAAACACTCAGTCATACAGAGTGCAGAGGCGTAAACTCTTGACAGTAAATCCCTTATGCGATTCGCCATGGAATTCACATTGAGTTCCTCATCACATAGTACCTACCACTGGCCTATTGCCCAGTCTGTTTACTATCACTTATCTTGCATCTCCACTGAGTTTAACTCATAATTGGTCTTATCTGCCACATCATTATTCAACAACACTTATACAACGGTCGCTTACTGCGCACCGTGTTTATTGTATAACACTAACTTACATGGTATTTATTGTCACATTAACTTCCACACATATACTTACATCATTCGTATTATGGTTCATCACTCATTTGGATGGCTACTGAATGCTCCTTGAGCATCGATCATTCGAGTCATAAGCCGGCATTATTCAGCTCGGTGTTTCACTTTATACACACATGTTACTAAGCTAACTGCTCTCTTTCAATAACAATATGGTCATCCTTAACATATTTCTTGGGCTTGATACACATAACTACCGCTCCTGCGGTCTCACAATATCGAGAGGTATCCCCACTCTTAATGCAGTGGTTCGTTTACCACTCTATTCACTTATACAACATAAACTTCTACATCAATCGAATTTATATAACATATCTTGCTTATGGCTTATAAGCCTTATTTGCCTTGGGCTGGGCTCATTGTAGGCTGTCCACACACATGTACTTCTCTGTACAATATTACATGGTTTGGACATTATATTGGGCTCCATGACAAGTCGTTGCATCACGTTCCTTTCATGGGAATCCCCTTAGGTTTGTCAGTCCGTCTCCTGACAACTCATGTCTAAACTGGGTGTTAGTTTCAACCCTTGTGTTTCTGTCATGCATTTCGTTCAACAATTGTTGATGCGAACACCCCTCAAGGATTGCTCCTGGTGTTGCTACGTTATGCTTTACATTTGTTTCACACTTATTGGTACATTCCATTAGCCACGCCGTTTGCGTTCTTAACTGACTTATTATCCTCTTCTGTGAAGATCAACACTTCCCGGTAGTGTAGGTACTCATTCTGGGAGTTTCATCCCGTTCTTTGCACATTAATGTGTCCACATTAGGCATCTGCCTTGCCATGCATAGGCTGAGTCTCCGTTCCAGCTATCATGTTTATCCCTGAGGATCCTTAAGATATACGATGTCTTTACATAACAGTCAGTGCTCTTCGCACTTCCTGACTCTTAAAACATTTCCTTGAAAATGAATTCACTGACTCTTTTAGTCTAGTTAGCTTAACTGAGTTCCTTAGCTTCAACTATTCCTTGTAATCCTTAGCTCTTGTTTGATTTATACTGCTGACCGTAGACGGAGTCGACTACTTCCCGTGTTTCGGACTCCACTCGTATACATATGTGGGGTACCATACTGATACATTGCTACTTACCCAACTAACCCATAAGTAGGTCTGTTGGGCCCACAAGCTCCTATCGGAGTGCGGTCGTCCCACAATTCAGTTGGTACACTCGTAGTGTCCGTCACACGCCTAGGTGAAGTATTCTATTGTCAACTCCCTTATACTGTCCCGTGACAATATTCATTCCGTGCTTCCCGAACTTAATCGAGAGAAAGTTCATCCATTGTTGAATTCTTATCAATTGCCCTTGGTTTTACTGGTTTGGTTTAGAAGAAGGTTAGGGAGAAGTGTTGGTTTGAAAAAAAAAAAATCTGGTTTTGAAAAGAAAAGGGTTTGAATAAATCTGAGTTGAAAGAAAATTTTCATGTTTCACAACATCTTCTTACCTTAACCAAGTCTAGCTTCTTGCTGACTGGTGTACTTACAATTACAGAGGTTAGGCTATTTAGCCCTTCCACGGTTACAATGATCTCACTTAACTTCATGGTACTTTACCAAGTACTTCGTAGTGGTTATAAATTTCCCGAACAGCCCTGTTATAGCAGCACTTGCTATGGCAAGTGCGCCATGCTAACTGGCTATCGGTTTAACACATACCGTTGTGGTATTGTTTTTACCCATATGTCATCAGTGGCCTTGTTGGCCCTCACTGATCTTACTGCCTTGACAATAACTCTTCTAGGTGACTTCTCACTGTCTTCATATGGTAATTATCAACTGGGTGTCTCCCATCTTGGAGTCCCTCTTTACTTAGTATCGTACTCTTTATAGCCCGTTCCACGCATTGTCGTGGTTACTGAGACTTGTCTCTTGTTGGGCACTGTAGTTCCTTGTCGGTTGGTATACCGTTGGTGTATTATTTATCAACTGTGGTCCCGTAGACACTCGTCTCGGTTTTACAATCCACTTCTTGCCTGTTGCACTTGGCGCGTTGCAAACTGGTTATTCTCGACTGCTCTGCATGTCGACCCAGGTTGCCGGAAATTCTATTCTCTTATACACAAATCTTCATTCTTCGCTATTAATGCGGTTGACATTGTTCAGATGGAGACCGTCTCGGGGATTCCCAGTTTTCGGGATCTACCGTGTGACAGGTTCTCCGTACCTTTAGAGGTACTTAATAACAGCCAGATCGGGTTTTCCCGAGTAAGAGAGGGCTTTTCATCTCTCTGGCGTTCTTTCCAATTATAAACAGGGATTGGAGGGCGGGTAGGATATTGTGGTTTCCATACACACTGGTAATTCCTATCTAGCGTATCTCTCACGCTATCACTCACCCTTAACCAAAGTACTAAATCCTACTCGGTACTTCCTAAGCTCGTAATTCAGTCATCAGACGATACTTCGCTCTGATACCACTTTTTGTAACACCCCAACTATCACCGTACACATCATCAAACTGCAGCGGAAAAACAACCTCATCACATTACTTAACTCGTTGGTGTTACACGCCGTTAGCCACCCACGTGGCTAACAAGGCTAATACACGTACATTGTACCGGTCTATGGGCTAAATTCCCAGCGACTACCATTACTATCCCTTTCCATTAACACACAACACAACACTTCCAACTATACCGAGTATTAATAAACTGGTGCCGACAACAATTTTGGTCTTACTACACCTACTGTATATATACACTTAATGTTTCCCATGTACAATGTCTACCCCGTCCTACTCTCGAACGGCTTCCAGCTCTCTGTACCTGAAAGAGAAAAAGAAGAAGGGTGGCCCCCAAGGGGCTCAGCACCTTTGCTGGTATGGTAATCCCGCAGCCCACATGCTACGAACCGGGCCCACAACTAATTGTCGTCTTAGCATGCGGTTGATTATATTTAAATCATGCATGTAACAGTAAACACACAACACTTAACATTTCGCCTCAATGGGCTCAACAAACAAACGATAATACATCCTTACTTAATAAGTCACTCAAGGTATTCAATATCCCTAATGTGTTCCTCCTCTAATGGAGCTACTTCCTTAACAGACGACACTTACCCTTAAATCGGGTTATCCTTAAACGCCTCTTATCACAAACTGGGAATCGTATCCATGATCCACACACTCCACATTATACACATATAACATACACTACATACAACACCTAACACACTTTGCACGTTTCCACGTGCGCAACATAATACCGCAATAGATATTGCATCACACAAATACATACATAACGGGAATGGTTCTCTTAGGAACCGACCCAAACATTGTTTATACACTGGTGAGCCTAGAGAATGTTGCCAGTCTCATGATAAGCTCGTTATACAATAACAACAACACTCATTACCGTCCTAATAGTCGGACGAGTAACTTAAGTTAAGGCGGTTCGGGTTTGGAGGCCCGAACACACCACACAAACACATGTTCCCCCTAAACCGATCATAAGTCAGAATAGCTAAGCTTTGGAATAAGCTAAGCTTTGGAATAAGCTAATGGGAGATCATAACCCGTGAGGGAAACAACCATAACAAAGAGAAGGGTAAGGCTAAGAAGGATACCCACTCCCAAACAACGCGCGACCGGCCTAACCGGATTCCTCACCACTGTTAGTACATACTTACTATTAAATATTAGTTAGAACCCCATTATGGAGTCTATCACATCCACACAACTTACAGTATTACAACTGAGTTAAACATACAAGAGAGATCCCTACATTCATTTACACAACACCACATAATCAACTCACGCATAGCCGTGGTTAGAACGCCCCATGGTTCGGGTCGTTTAATCCGAATACCGAACTCTCATGTGATCCTAGACTCAGTTAACTAAGGTTAACACTGCCGAGGTTAAATGGTATCGGAGTTGAACCGCCACATATATGAATTACTGTAAACTCATTACATGTTTTATCTTACAACGTGGCAAACATACAGAAAAACACATTGGCATACCAGCCGGTGTAATCCGGTAGGACACAGGTTGCAAGAAAACCATACCTGTCACCGGAGTCCACTTTATCACGCCCACTTATGTTCCTCGAGCAATTCTCGAACAACTGATAACATTACATGTACTTTTATTAACATCAGGGTAGCATGATTATTTAATGTCTAATGCTTATAATTTTTCCCCGTTAACTTAGTTACATAGCTTTACATTTTAACTTGTTTTACTTTTACATTTTGCTACAATTTTTCCCTCACCAAATTATCATTATAACTTAATTAACATGTCCTTAACAATCTTATAACATCATTACTTAACAATCCCCTCATTACATATCATTTTATAACCTTAACGTTTAAATCATCTTACTTAACTTAATCTCTCAAGTCCATATATATTTATCTTTCTAACCATCAATACTCTCTTAATGGCATACCACTAATACCACTTAACATTCTTAAATTTTTTTTTTTTTTAGGTCCGACCGACCCACCGACCGACCCACCCCCTGGGTAGGTCGGCTGCAGAGAACATCCAACTTCACAGTTTCAGCCCGACCGACCCAGACTGGGGTCGGTCCCCTGGGTAGGTCGGCTGCAGAAACTCTCCTAAAAATGCCTATCTTATTCCAAACTCCTCCACAAGTTCCCTTATATGTTCTAACACCATTTGGGCACTTAAACACCCTCTTAAATCATCCATTAAACTCATTAGTTGACCCACCATCAAGCTCCTTGATCATTCACTCAAATTCTTGCAAAATTCCTAACACTTGTAATGTTTTTTCCCTAAGTTCCTAAGTGGTGGTTTATACTTATGATAACAAATAACTAAAATGTTTTTCACCACCATCACATCTACTCCTAGCATCATTCCCCACAAACACCTCCATTACACAACTCCTTCTATATCCTCAAGTTTACACTTAGACCTTCACAAGGCATCACTTTTCCTTGTTTACCTAAACTTTAACAAGACCTAATACTTCACATATCATAACCTTGGTGTGTATAAAACACTCATTTGATTTATAAATCCTCCAAGATTGTGCCCAAGGCATCTTAACACTTAAGAACACCTTAATTCACCATCTTCACACTCAACCATTCCTAGCACCTTCTAGGTCATAAAATCTCATTACAACACATGAACTCCTTTGTTCATCAACTAAATTTTGCCATAGCTTCTCTTATATATTCTCACATCCAAACACTTAGGTTTTTACCTTATTCCATTCAAGAACACCTAAAATCCATCAAACACATTTTATACACAAACTTCACACATTTAGCACTACATCACAATATAGTGCATAAGCTTAAATTGCTTGGCACTTAGGCCCTTAAATAACATGGCTCTTAGGCCCTTAAATTGCATAAACCTTAAACACTGAATTTCCCACATAAGTAATGCCTTTGACCTGCAAATACACCCAACAATACATATGCCCTTAATAAACTCCTTAAGAGCATTTTACTAGCTCATTCGCCATTGGCTCCTTAGGTATTTTATTAAGCAAATCAAGCTCATTTTCCTAAGGCATTTAAACTACATTGAGATAGTTTGTTTACCTCTTTTCCTCTCAAACTTCTTTCTTGTTTCCTTGTAAAACCGGGGGGTGTTTGGTGTGTTTGTCAACTTCTAAACAATGTACAAATAATAGAATGAGTATTCAAGCATTATGCTTCATCTCATTGTAAACCCTAGTTACACATATTGTTTTAACACATTAAGGTAATTGTTTTACCTTGGAATTGGAAGAGAACTTGAACAAGTATCAAGAGAGGACTCCTCCTAGCCCTTGGAAGATTCAAATGAAGCTAAAACAAGCAAGATAAATACACCATGGTGAGGTGAATTTTCGGACAACACAAAACATGAAGGAAACATCATTTTTCTTTGAGTTTCCTTACCTTGAAGCAAAGGAGAACAATAATATGTGAAAAGGTGAGCTCAAGCTCCATCAATGGTGAATCTCCTTGGCACCGAAATGAGGCTTTTGAAGATTTGAAAAGAGAGAAGTGTAGAGCTTGACCTAACTAAGACAAATATGGTCTTGGAATTTGATTTGGTGCATGGAGCTAGAAGTTACAAGCATTCAAAGATGGAGAATGGCTACTTACTGTAGCAAAACGAAATGGAGAAGGGAGGAGATGAAGAAACCGTGTGAAATGGAAGGAAAGAAGAGAATGAGGTGAGAGAGTACACTTTGTTAAGATATTTATGTTATAAAGTAACTTTTCTCTTTTATTCTTTCTTATTTTCTTTATTTACTAGCCAAGTGTGATGACTCACACACCCAAAACCGTGGCCCCTTCATTATATAACATATATTTGGCCTTTGTTGACCAATTAAACAACTTATAACAACATATGTTACAAACTAGCTTATTAAAATCACTATTCACTAAAACAAGGCACATAGAAGTGAAATTTTTGATTTCCCATTGATATAGACTTCCAAATGTGATACTATATAGTACACATGTTAATTAAAGAGTAATGATGGACATCTAGCCATTCAAAACTCATTTACAAGACAATTTTTTCAAAAACGTGCTTTAAGACTCCTTAAAGCACTTTTTGTGTTTTAACTTGTTTTCAAGCTTGGTTTTCTTTGGTAATTGATTTAATATGTTCATTAACATATTTATAAGGTATAGGTATGACCATTAGGTCTTATACAAATTTATCCCAAGCTTAGAGCACATTTTTGCTCTTATTGACTTTAAGGTATTTTCTTGTGTTTTGTTTGGTTTCATTGTCTACCAAGGTTTCCTAAGGACTTAATTAGCCTTATAAAATCATAATTAAATGTTATTAAGTCTTGGTAGGCTCTTTGGGTCCTAACCAAGTTCACTCATAGCTTAGAGCATGTTTTTGCTCAAACTATGTCTTAGTGCTTTATTGCACTTTACTATGTTTTAAATTGTCCACTGATGTTTCTAAGGCACTTTTTAGCCTTTATATAACATAGTTTGATATTTAAACCACATATCAAGGTTTGGGGTATTTCACCACCATTTCCACATATTATTTTCGGTTATATCTTTCTCTTTTGTTTATGTTATTTTTATGTTTATTTTTAAGTAATTAATTTAGCTCCCTGGATTGGGGTAGCAAACCGAATATTTCTATTTATTATGTAATCTTTTTACTAATTCATTAATGCAGTAGTTTAATTCTAGTTCTTCATCCGCTTTAATTCTCTGATCAATTATTAAAGTTATATTTGTAGTTTTCTAATCAACACGCGAGAGCTGAGATAGTAAACAAGACATAGGAATTAAACCTGATTAACGACTAGAAGCGTGATCCCGCCTATAGGTTAATCGGTCTCAAATAGAAACTGTTCTTTATGCGATTGGTTGTGTCCGGATTAGAGCATTAGTCTGCTGCTAGTTCTAGCAACTGGTTAGGATTCGTTAGACTTAGCCGTTGATGAATTAATTATAGTTTCTGAGTTTATTGCAGAATTAGAAAAGAATTTATTAATAGATTAAAAAGTGAAGGTTTGCAGAACAATCCGGGGTGCTTCCTTTTATTTATAGTTTTATTCTTTATTTATTTACTCAATTTATTTTATTTGCTTTATTATTTTATGTTAGTTTGTTGAGTCATTTATTTTTATTAAATTAATTAAAACCCGAAAAAGTGACATTTCCTGTTTTTCTTAGTTTAGTTTCTCAGTTAGTAAATAAATTGTCAGTTAATTGAACGAGGTCCCTGAGATCGACAACCCACTTATTCACTATTCCGCAAAACGATAGGTACACTGCCTAGGTAGAAGTAGTCACATATTTCTACTACAATACACTACTCATGGGCTCCATTCAACAACTGCTCTCAATCATTCCGTACTATTTCTTTAAGGGATACAATACTTGTGGAGCTCCGTCCACTACTCATTCTTAATTGTCTCAAAACAATCACCTAGGGAACTCAATTTCCTCTAGGTTCTACATCGGTTTTATACCGACTCATGCATCGTAATGTCATGTCTAACTTCAAATAGACACACACTATGGGGATTATCATTTCCCCAGGAGTTTCTCTGCTCTTCTTTACTAATACTCTCACACTGGAGTTACAAGATAGGTAAATTCATCCTATGGTATTTGCATCTCTCGTGCCTAATTACCACAATTACAATATGAATGGATACGTATGTATATTTAACATAAGTACCAATCATCAATCAATCTCATTTGTGCTATGCACATTATAGTTTACGTGTTTTATACGTGAAATTTACACTAAGCGGTTTTTCGCTCTACCCCCCTTAAAAGGGATTACGCCCACGTAATCTACCATATGTTATCATTGAACATTGGTTCACTTAATTTTCGGGCAATCTGAAGCATTTTAGCTTCCCTGCGGTCTATTACATAATGTACTCTGGTCAAAGGGTCTTAACCGTACTAATGGTTCAGTCCCTGCACCAAGAATTCCTATAGGAGTTTGTTTAACTCATAATTAATTCGGTTCTAGCCTATCAAGCTTTAAGGCATTGATAGCCATTCTCTCGTATTTACTAGGTGTATTAAACCTCTTAGCTAGGGCTCACTTGCTTCTGCTGCGCGACCCTGATAACCTCAGTGCTTAATTCGCGTTTTGGTTATTCCAAATGTGCTACACATCGCCTTTTTATTCCTCTATTGTGGGAATAAGGTTTATTAAATAAGTGTGGTATTCTTTTACCGTGCTTGAACTCAATGAGTTTTAGATTTGTAACCAGCTCTCTGGCAATCTATTATACATACTATTCATACTCCCACGATTATTTACTAAGTTCCTCCAACTTATTGTCGGGCGAGGTTAAGTCACTACTTAGTTGTAGTGCTTCCTCTGTTGTCAGTAGCTCTGAATTATACCAGTTGCTCTGGTTCAGTACAAGTGTTCTTTACTTGTATGACCTTGCATTTTCTATGCGTCGGTTCTAGTGACTTTCTTAAGTCTCCTTTCACTTTTTATTCCAGTGGAATTCACATCCTGTGATTGTTGGTGTGTTTTACACTCTTCGTGCTTCTTTGGCCTTAGGCCGCACGGTTTGTTTTTAAGCTTTTGCTTGACTAGCTTATGCCATGTTCGTCGGTGAACGAAGGATTTACCACGATTTACATTTTCCATATTCCTAGCTATCCCACTAGATCAATAACTGCACAAATGCAATACCAAAACACTCAGTCCTACAGAGTGCAGAGGCGTAAACGCTTGGCAGTAAATCACTTATGTGATCGCAATAGGAATAATACTCCTGCCTGTCATCTCGTGTTTACAACTTCGTGCTATTGTCTAGCTACTTCCTCATAGCGGTCGCTTGTTGCGCACCATATTCTTACTCATTATACAACATCGTTTTTACGGTCTCTGTTACTGTGGTAGCTTATCTTTACTCATTGCCATTATCGTTGGCACCATTCCCTTATGGTGTGAATACACCGAGGGTTTCCTATGTTCGTGTGTATGACGGTTGTCGTAGCATACCGCAATGTCGTTATCTTCCCATTGTGGAGATGTTTTATTTCAATTTGGGTTTCATGTGTAGGTTAGCTTACCTCACATTACTTCATCATTTATGATACAATTTACCAAGTATCTTGGTTGACCATGGATGAAGTAATTTACCGGGTTACAAGCTCTCTTGAGCGTTGGTCATTCGTGGTGTCCAATGTGCATTCACATTGATCGTTTTTGACAATTACTGTCTCCCCAGTGCTGAGCAATGGTTATAGGCTCTAGTTGTGCAGTTTTATTTCTCTATGTACATCACCGGGACATCCCAAGAAACTTCAAGGGTTTTCTGGTCCCATTTCCCAATGGGAGAGTATCCTATCACTGATAAATGAAAATTCTTGTTGAGAGGTTTGTTTCCACTCATTGTCTCATGACAAGGTTTACTACGTTAGTCTCTGTTTATGTACTTCCGCCATTCGTACAATGGTTCACCATATGCTTGGTCGCATATGGAGTATACTTACTCCTTCAAGTCTCTATGCTCTTTAAGCGACGTGCTTCTACAGTTCACATTATACACATTTTGTGTTTGCTTCTGAAACGACCCATCTTTGGTCTTCACAGTTGCTCTCAAGCCTCTTTCTAGGCGTAGTGGATTAGAAATCTCATTTTCTTATTCGATTGTCTCTTGGCAATAACTACATGCGCAAGCCTTGTTATTATGGTAGATGGAAGACTTTTCTAAGGGTTCACATCATCACCGCATTGATGGTCTTCGGCTAACGAGGGGTACCTTCCCTCGGGTTTCTCGTAGTGTCCAAGTGTGGACTAGACCAGGGTTGTCATCATCATGATTCCTATGACCCTGTGCTACCATTGTTATAGAAGGCATGGAGGGTAATTAAAGGTCTTGTCAACTGTATACTGGACTGATGTTCCAGTGACAGTGACACTGAGATAGCCATTACTCCAAGCCACTCATTATGTTGAGTTCAAACTGAGTGGTTCAGTTGTCGCTCTATTCATCATATGAAATGATATCTCTTTCCTTATGGTCGTTTCCGGCAAGCCTTGTTATTAAATAGTGTGGGTTTTGCAACCGTTTCCGTTTACATAACGTAGTTGGTTCATGGCTTTTAAGCCGTATTGCTGTGAGCTATGCTCCTTGCAGGCTGTTTATATATGTTTCTACCTCCTTATGTGCCATCATAGGGTTGGAGTGAAATACCCCAAATCTAATTAATGTTATAAAACCATTATTTAATGGTGTATAATCCAAATATAAATCATTTCACGTACGCATGCAAACCCATGCATGAAAACGTTACGTAAAAATAGTCGTTTCATCATAAACGCTAAAACGCCTTAGAAACATGTGATCAAGCATGACCTTGTATGACCTTCTAAAACTCAAACCAAATGGTCATACACTCATTATATGAATATATAAACATATTCCCTAAGCTATATTCAGTCAAAAACGTAAAACGCTCGGGAGTGCTCACACACGCTCCTTAAAGCATGAAAAGCCCGGAGGAGTGCCGAGGGGGCACGAACTCCTATAAAATTAATTCTTAGAGTTCCTAACATCATTATTAATCATTCTAAAGAGAACCCACGAAGTCGTTTCTCAAAATTCAACAAAAACCTCAGGAGTATTTCTTAGCGCTCCTTTTTGGCTCGGGAGTGTCCCGAAGCCCGTAAATTATGACATGGGTTGATGTAACCTCATGTAACTCAATGTAATGTCTTAATATATCATTATTTACTATAATAAGTGTTTACAAACACTTGGAACTCATAAAAACAATTTATTTCCCAAAATTTCCTTAGAGCACAAAAACACACCTTCGGGTGTCCCGAAAACGCGTTTTACGCAATTGCCTTGTAGTTTTTGACATGCCACGAATTGGTAATATTAAATAGGGTTAAAATGAACTTCTAAATCAGTTGGAGGGACTAGTCAACAAGGCACTCTATGGGGGCCGATTTTATGCTCAAAAACTAGTATAAAACTTACATTAAAAATTTATAAAAGGCATAAAACATGGTGACTCAACCTTCCATGTGCTATAATACTTAATGGTAAAGAAATGTGTGACTCATTTGACCAGAGAGCTGTCGAAATTATGCAAGATAACATGGCCAAGTTGGCTAGACAAAAACAAAATACTAAAAGCAAAAAGTAGATTCCTTTCTTTTTGCCTTTTGATTTCTTAAGCAAGTGACCTTCCTTTGCTCTTCCTTAGCTCTTCTCCACCGGTTGATAAGCTCCATTTGAGCTTGGAAATCGTCCACCTACAATGAAGAAGAAGACAAGTTACATACATTGAAAAATCAAAGGAATAAAACTTACTTTTCTTACCTTGTCTTCTAGCTCACAATTATTTTCTTCCAACTCTTGCCTTGTCACACCACATGGCCGATTATATGCTGGAAAGAAGGGCATTTATTGAGCCAATAACTCATGTAATAAACTAAGGAAAAGAATAGTCATTTGACATTAAAAATTAACAAAACAAAAATCAAATTCCAAGTGCATCCTTGCTTCTTACGTGAGCTTAGTCTCATTTCTCCTCTTGCACTCTTCACCACCGAATTGGTAAGGCTCCCTCCTCTCTCTTCTAGCTTCATCTTCTTCCTTTGAAGCTCTTAAGTCCATTAATGGAGTTTTAACTTCTATCTTCATCTTTAAGGTAATTTCCTAGCATTTCTTGTCAAGCCTTGAAGCAAAACTCTTCCTAGCACATCAATAAGCATTCGAAATCAACTATTGTTCCAAGGAGGTTGTCCAAACCAACATTAAACCAAGGAGCATCTCAAGGTTATCTTAAGGTAGTTTTCAAGCTTGAAAATCCTTAAAGCACATTTTATTGTGTAACCGATTTCTATCTCTTCTAAGGTTCTTTTCTTCTTCATTTTCATGAAGGAAAGTTTGTTCTCCATCCACCTTAAGTGAGCTGAAATTATAAGGAGAAAAACTTAAGGTAAATTCTTGTAAAACTACTTACAAATCTACTTAAGATCTTTATTCAAGATCTAACTCCTAAACTCCTTCACCACTTGCATATAACCGAAGTGGAGCATCAAAATTTCCTTGGAGAAAGCTTGGAGATTCAAGAGGAGTTCAAGCACTTAACCACCTTTGTTAAGAAGTAAGTTTATTAAGTTAATCTTTATGTTATAAGCTTTGTCAAGCTTCTAAAAATTATACAAAAATTATGTACATCTCCTAGGTTAATTAAAACCGAAACTACATGGTATTATATGACAAAATATAATCTATAACATATATGGAAAATATTTACCTTAAGACACATTTTTATGTCACAAAATTTATTTATGTTACATATTAATTCAAGCCGAAATGTCAAGGGCAAAAATACTTTATTTTGAGCTAAGAATCAATATAAGACATTACAATAATTTTTACATGAGTTATATGACTCATATGAGTTTATGTACATTTATTATGACATATAAATCCACTTTTATATACTATATGGTGACTATTAATTATGGCCGAATTGCCTAAGTGAAAAATAGATTTTTTAGAGCTACTTATGTATATAAGCGTATACTACAAAGTTTAGTGAGTTAAAATATTTTATTAGTGCTTAAATGGCTAATTAATTAAGTGTGCAAAGATGTAATTTTTACAAAGTTTGGTGTATATATTGTGAAGCCGAGAGTTAAGAGTATTTAGAGTAATTATGATATAATATAAGGTTAGGAATTTAGTTCATGAATTTTAGATAATTTAAACAAGTGTTAAAATACATTTTATAAAGTTTTGGGCTATTATGTAATTTATAAAAGTTGTTATGAAAGTTTGGAACTTATTAGTGGGCGAATTTATAATTAAGAGAATTATTAGGTTCACTTTCGAAATTTTAAGGAATTAAATATTTAAACTATAGTTTATAAGTTATTAAGTAACTATTATAAAGTTTTGGGGTGAAAATGTAATTAATGGAAAGTACATGACCAAGGCCGAATTATTTTGGGTTAGTTTGGTAATTTAAGAATTTATATATGTAAATTCGGCATTTATGGAGAATCAAAAATTAAAACTATAGTTTATAAGGCATTATGTAAAGGTTATAAGATTTTGTGTTAGATTGTAATTATAGGAAATAAATTATTAAGGCCAAGAATTTAAGGGGCTAAGTTGTAATTTTTGAAAGTTATAATATCTAAAAGCTATATGCCAAAATATTAGTGTGACTTTGTAATTTAGCTAAATAAGAAGTTAAAACTCTATAATATAATGAGATTAGAATTTAAATATAAAGTTTATGTATTAATTGGTTGTTTTTGTAAATAACCGAAATATAAGGGTAAGAATTTAGATTTAAATAAATCTAGTATCCTATAGGATATTTGGAGGAATTAGAAAGAAAGAATTTTGATTAAAGGAGTTATGAAGTTTAAACTATGACTTATATAGTTATAAGGAATTTAAAGGTAACCAATTTATTACTTTTGTTTAAAGGAGGAATAATGAAAACTATAAGAATTTTATGTCCGTGTATGGCATTAAATATAGTTAAGGAATTATAAGTTGTTATGTCAACTAGAAAAAAAAATAAATAACAAATTAGTACATGAATAAATAAATACATATGTACATTAAAGGATTTATAGATAAATCAAAAGGAATAACAAATAAGTTATACATAAAATCATGAGGTAATTAAAAGAAATAAACCTCACATGAAATAACTAATACGAGATTTGTTAAAGATCCAATAGAATTATTATATAAGGGTAACATAAATTAACCCTCTCAGTTAATCCTATTCTAGGACTTTGTTTGACCAGACGTTGACCAGGGTATAATCAACTGCAACCTACGTGAACGGTATGGGATTCTTGCAACCTGTTTTCTACCGGATTACACCGGCTTGTGTGTTATCTGTTGTTTGAAATAATGACCAAGATAATTAGTGTAAATGTTTTTTTACTCTTGTGCACTGTTGTATTATTTATGTGCGTGAATGATGCTAACTACAACTGTATGTCCCCCGCATACAAACACTACATACCAGTGGATTAAATACCTGCGTTTCAGTATACCGAGGACTTGTACTCAAGTCTCTCACTAACTTCACTTTATACAAACGTCATTATCCTAAACGTGATAATTGACCATACATATTGTGTTCTTGTTTAACGTCTTTATATGACACTTAACAACTCTATACTACGAGAACGAGGAGCCCAGTTGGATCTGGCCATGCATGCTACAGGAGTTGTACCTGTCTCAGGTCGTCTCCTATTCAGTTATACGTCGCGACGGAACATTTCAGTGGAGAGGAACTTTATTCCTCTCGGGGGTTCTATTTCCCATCAGTTCAGTGGAGAGGAAGACTTCATTCCTTTCGAGGGTACGATTCCCACATTTCTCAGTACAGGAGTTAACTACGTTATCTTCTAAGGGACTAGTTTCCCAACCTTTCAATCTTAACGAGGTCATTATACCTCCACTATTTGAGATATTCAGTTATACCTGTCAGTCCCATTGTGTGGACCCGACTATCATTAAAAGATTACTGTTCAGCTAACTTGACCTTCTGAAGTCTTGTTCTATGTGACATTATTGTCCTTGTATGGATACTTGTTATTATCCTACTATGTTTGTTTACAGCTTTATAAAAATGAACTGCATGTATTTGACAAAGTAGTTGGTGTGGCCCGGTAGACGATGGGCTGCACGTTTTCCATACCAGCATTGTTTGCTGAGCCCCTTTGGGGGCACCCCCATTTTTCAGGTACTTGAAGTTGAGAAGATTACCACACCGAGTGTAGGTGGGGTAGATTCAAGCTATGGGAGTCTTCTTCTAGATATTTGTTTTTACTTAAGTATTTTACATTTGAGTTTGATTCCTAGTATCTCGGATTGTATTCATATTCAGACCCTGACTTTTGGAGATTGTATTTGGAGTTAGCCTTGTTGGTCACAAGGGTGGCCAACGGCATTGTAATACCGCCCGGTTGTTGTATTTATTTCCGCTGCAGTTGTATTTTATTTGGGAGTGATCGTCGTTCAGGTTATTTGATTTCGGGCTGGGGTGTTACATGGAGGTACTTACTGGGCTCCATGGCAAGTTGTTGCATCACATTTCCATTCATAGGAGGCCCTTCAGGCAAACTGATGTTAATCAGTGCTTTTTTGTGATTGAGGGTACTTCTTGTTAAGTGAAATCCCTTCGGTGTCCTAACCGAGGGTTTGTTCTAGCTCCTGTGCTCTTATCATGACGCTTTGTTTGACTGTTGTTAATTCAGACACCCTTCAAGGAATGCTTCTGGGTGTTGTTAGGTTACGCCGTTACATCCAGCTAGTGTTTATGATATGTCGTGTCGACTATACCGCCTTGTGGTATTGTATTTGAGCTATCCCCTTTAGGGTTATAACGTCTCCCGTTCTTGGGTAGACCGTTTCTAATCCTCTTAGTGTTTTTGACTGGGTTTAAAATCCTCTCCAATGATGGATTATACTCCCTGGTAGTCCTGGTAATTGTTCTTGGGAACTCCGTCCCGTTTGTTGAACATCGTTGTTCACGTTAGGCGCTTGCCTTACCATGTTTAGGCTGGGTATCCCTTCCAGCTGTCATGTATTTGCTTGAAGTCTTTGAGACATATCCAATGTCTATACTTACTAGTCTGTGCTCTTTGCACTTCCTAGTCCTCATTCCTTATCTTCAGATGGATTCTCTAAGTCCCTTATACTTATTATTTAGCTGAGTTCCTTCTCCTGGATCGTCTGAGGTGTCCAGCTGTTCTACTTTAAATTTACTCATGGTCCGTAGAACGGAGTTGACTACTTCCCGTGTTTCGTACACTACATATATACATACATGGGGGCATCTTGTTGATACGTTACCACTTACCAGACTATCTGTCAGGCCCGCAAGCTCCTTCGGAGTGCGGTCGTCCCATATCCCATATTTGGGTATACTCGTAGTGCTCATCACACGCCTAGGTGAAGTATTCTATTGTCAACTCCTCTTGTATCATTCTATGATACTCACCATAATTCTGTTGGTTGGTTTTAAAATCCAAGGTTTAAAAGAAGGGTTGTGGTTTTGAAAGAAGAAAAATTAGGGTTTTGAAATAATAGTTCAGTGTTAAGGGAAGTCTTCATGGCGTGGCCATGTCTGAGGTCTTGACCAAGTCCAGCTTCTCGCTGACTGGTATGTTCTTAATACAATGGTCGGGCCGTTAGGCCTTTCCAAGGTTCCATTCTTCCAGTTTTTAGGATGTGTGATCCTGTAGTTACTTCATTGTGGTCATAGTACAGTACTAAGTACTTGTGGTGTGTTAGGGTTCCTCTATATGTTCCTGTTCTTACTACACTTGCCACTCTATATGTTCCTGTTCTTACTGCACTTGCCGTGGCAAGTGCGTGGTACTGGTGGTTTTTGGGTAAACCTATACCGACCACGGTATGGTTTCCACTCGTATTTGGTAGTCTCGTCGACTCTTTCTTTGATCTATTGATTTATGTTTGAGGTACTCAATCTTTTAAGTAACTTCTCAGTGATCTTGACATGACTGTCGTTGATCGGGGTACTTCTCCAATCCTTGGAGATCCCTACTTATTTGTTCTGTGTTTTCCTTGTTGCTCGTTCCCACACGTTTACCGTGGTCATCGAGCCACAGCTTGTTTAGGCACCACTTTTGTAGTAGTGTCGGATTATATCCCGTGAACGTCCTTGTAGTTGTCTATGCATACTGGTCAGGTATTGTAACCTCTTTAGCGTTATAGTTTGGAGTTAATCACTCCTGACTATGTCCTTAGTCAGTTGGTATACCATTGGTGGTATTATCTAGCTACTACTGTCCCGCAGACTTGTGTCTCGGGTTCCATTACTGCTCCTTTTCTATTTCGTTGCACGGTTAGTGCTTCTTTTCCTGCTGCTGGTTGACTAGCCAGGTTTCACGACTGCTAAGCATGTCGCCCCAGTCTGTTGCAAGTTGTAGCCTCCTTATGGTTGGAGTACTCATTCTACCGCTATTAAGTGCGGGTGTTGTTGTTCAACCGGGAACCATCGCCGGGACTTTCAATTCATAGAATCTGCTATGTGTCAAGTTCTTTCTTCTTATAGGGATATCTCACTACTGCCAGATCGGGTTTCCCCGAGTATGAGAGGACTTTCCTTCTCTCTGGCGTTCTTTCCCAAGTTATACAATGGGGATGCGGAGGGCGGGTCTGGTATTGTAGGTATCCGGTACACACAGGTGGATCCGAACTAGCGTATCTCTAACGCTATCACTCAGCCCTTAGCCCTAAGCTTCTAATTCCTAACTCAGTATTTCCAGTCATCAGAGCGATACTTCGCTCTGATACCACTTTTTCTAACACCCCTACCGCTAATACCGTCATTACCGTCTAATCTCCTCGTACTTACATACCTTCGCAGCGGATACTTACTTACACAACGGTGGGGGATACAATGCCGTCAGCCACCCACGTGACTAACAAGGCCTACTACTACTTACAGCATCGGTCTGATGGACCGGAATATCCGAGTACTACACAATTACAATCCATACTCCAAATACCAGCAAAGTACTACAATTCTCCATTCAATACAATACTCCATAATTACAATACAATATACCGAGTTTACTAAGATCCAAATCCAAATACAAATACAACAATTCTCTCAAGTTTATACATACTCATTAAGAGTCTAGCATCTACCCGTTTCTCACAATTCTACATACCTTTCCAAATACAAAAGGGGGTGTACCGCTTGGTACACCTATACTTCAAAGGCTACAAGCCTTATACAATTCGCTACCATCTACGATTCATCCCCTAGCTATCTAAGCATGGCCACCGGTCTCTTACCATGACCATAATAGCTTCGGGTACCTGTAAGATAAAAATGGTGCCCCAAGGGGCTCAGTTTATGCTGCATATGACTTCCGCATACCCCGCGTACTAGCGAGGGTACGCCGACCACTTGGTCGAATACATGCAATTCATTTTACTCATACATACATACATGCTTCATTCATAATATTACAATACTTCACCAGCACACATACATACATTCCCATACATACAAGGAAGACAATACAAATCAACCAATCATACTTACCTTCACGGAATACGCTTATACAATACATACACAATGCTTGTTAGCTTCATTTACCCACCCGGGTTAATCGGTCGGTCATTACTCTATTACTCAGGGTCAATGACTTACACCAGCCAAGACCATTACTCATACAATCTAGGATGTTACCCATTTAAGGGGTTTGGTCCATAGAAAGGATTCAGGCCAGGAATCGGATCCAACCACTTGTGTCTCCTCATCCTCACGCGTGGCCGAAGCTATATAGGACTTCTACTCATTCCAATTTACTCAATACTTACGTTAGGAGTTAGGAAGTTAGGAATTAGTAGAAGTCATCACATCCATACCAATGATCAATACATTAAACAAGTACACTACAAGGTACACATACACTTCATACTCATCCATTCATTTCATGAATTATATAAACTACATGTTCAAGGCAACATAACAAGAACAAATATAATACAAGCACAAGTAAGTGCATTAAAGTCCGATTCATGCGTTTATCTTATTTAGGTGATCAAGTAAGCACATAAATCGGGGTAACCAAGTTAGGATACAGGGCATGAAGAAATCATACTGAAATACCCCAAACCTAAGTATGCTAAGTAAACAACAAATTATGATGTAGTAAGGCTAGAATATGCCTTAGAAAGATTGGTAGACAATTTAAACCAAGGAAAACACAAAAAGTGTCTTAAGGGCAATTAGGGCAAAAATGTGCTCTAAGCTTGGAGAGACTTGGGTGAGTACCCAAATATCATGATAAGACCTTAGTAATATTCTAATGGTCATTTTAAATCAATTAGAAAAGAAAACCAAGCTTGGAAACAAGTTAAAACACAAAATGTGCTTTAAGAAGTCTTAAAGCACATTTTTGAGAAATTGTCTTAGAATTGAGTTTTGAGTGGCTAAATGTCCATCATTACTCTTTAATCAACATGTGTACTAATTAGTATCACATTAGGAGGTCTAAATCAATGGGAAATCAAAAATTTCCCGATTATGTGCACTGATTAGTGAATAGTGCCAAATAGTGACTAGTTTAAGTTTTAATCAACTTAAGTCAATTAGTTGGTCAAACAAGACCATAAATATCTTGGTTATAATGAGGGGGCCGGTTTTCTAAGGGTGAGTCACCATAGACTTTATCAAATAATGAAGAAAAGAAGAGATAAGTAAAAAAGAGTACTATTTGCTTTATTAAAGCAAATATCTTATATTAGCTCACCTTTTTCTTCTCTCTCTTCATTCCTCCTCTTCACACGGTTTTCTTCACTTCCTCTCTCCATTCACGTAAGAGAAGCCTCCATTGTTGCTTCACCTTGCTTTGTCCATAGCTTGCTCATTTTAGCTCCAAATCAAAAACTAAACACATATTTCTCTTAGTTAGGCCAAGGCCTTCATTCCTATCTTTTCAAATCCTTCAAAGCTCAAGTTTGGTGCCATGAGAAAACTCCATTGATGGAGGAAAATCAAGTTTGAAGAGCTCATTAGCTTCTCCATTCTCTTAAGGTAAAGAAAATGTAAGAAAAACCATGTTTCCATCATTTCTTCTACATGGCCGAAAATTTCTTCTCATGGGGCTATGTTTTTATGCCTTGTTCTAGCTTGATTTATTCACCAAGGACTAGTGGAGGTCCTATTTCATTCAATGCCAAAGTCTATCTTGAGACTTCAAAGGTAATCATCCATTTTTAGACCTTAAAACACATTTTTAACCTAGGGTTTACTCCTTAAGGTTAGTGTACTGTTTAGTACTCATGTGAGACATTGAATATTGGTTAGAACATTGGCAAAGGGAATTTAAGTGGTGGCCGAGATTCATGCAAGAAGGAGGTCTAAGGAGGAAGTTAAGATAATCTTGAGAAAACAAGGTAAAATGCTTACCTAATGGTTGTTTAAGTTTTAAGGAATGAGTTTTAGATAAGTACCAATGTAGCTTAGAGCTTACATTGTGTATTGGATTATATAACCTAAGAAAAAGAACTTAAACAAGCTTATGAACTTGTGATTAAGGAGCCAATGGGAATGAGTTAGTAATAAAGTTTAAGGTGGATTTTAAGAGCATTATAACTACTATGAGATTGATGAGTGTATTTGCAGGTTGAAAGCTTTTATATGTGGGAAATTCAGAGTGTTTAAGTTTAAGTCATTTAAGGGCCTAAGAGCCATGTCATTTAAGAGCCTTAGTGCTATGCAATTTAAGATTATTGCAATATATTGAGTTGTTGTGAATGAGTTGGTTTGGGTGATGAGATATGATGAGAAGAACTTGATGTGTGTGAGATTATTGTGTGAGAAAAACAATGCATTTGGGCATGAGAATATACTAGAGAAGCTATGGCGAAATTTGAGTAGAAAATAAGTGTTTAGGTGATGGTGGTGAATTAATATGACCTAGGATTTACTAGGAGTCATTATAAAGAATTTGAGTGGAAATGAGTTAACTAAGGAGTTCTTAAGGATGAGAATGACCTAGAATGGTCTATGAGGAAGTTAGAGTTTAGGTGGGTGTATTGAACACACCAAAGTCATGGTATGAGGAATGGTAAGACTTGTGCATAAGTTTTAAGGAGAAGGTGTATAATGCTTAAGATGATTTAGGTAAGAACTTGGGAATATATCAATGAAAGTCTTGGGAAGCTTGCCTAAGTAGTGATGGTGTTAGTAGAGGACTAATGAGGTTTAGTTTAGGTTGTAATAAGTGGACTTAGGTGATGGAAGAGAAAGGTGAGGGAGAATGTATTCAAACGTCAAGGAAAAATGACTAGGAATGTAAGAGAGCGTGTGATCATGAGGAAGGTGAGTAAGTGAATAAAAGAAATGTTTAGGTATGCACAAGAGTTTAGGAATGATGAGTAACAAATGGGAAAGAGAGGAATTTGTGCATGGTTATGTAAGATGACTTGAGGAAGTTTTGGAAATGAACTGAAGATGGAAAATAATGTTTATGAAGTGCCCAAACTGTTAAGGAGGGAACACTTGGGTTGGTTGAAGTTTTGGTAAAGATACAAGTTGGTAATGTAAGGAAGTATATGGTAAGTGTTAGGAGTGTTTGTAAGAATTGAGCAAATGTTTGAGAAGATCTTTGGAAGTTGTTTTAATGAGTTTGGTGAAGGTTATAAGGTGTGTTTGATGTGCCAAATGATGTTAGAACACATTAGGAGGCTTGAGGAAAAATTTGGAGAAAGTTTGACAATGTATGGGAAGTTTCTGCAGCCGACCTACCCAGGGGACCGACCCCAGTCTGGGTCGGTCGGGCTGAAACTGTGAAGTTGGATGTTCTCTGCACCCGACCTACCCAGGGGGTGGGTCGGTCGGTGGGTCGGTCGGACCATAAAAAAAAAAAAAAGAGAAAGAAACCCTAAGAGAGTTTAGTGGTATTAATGGTACCCCATTAAGGGGGCAATGATGATTAGAGGTATAAAGACCTAAGGGATTAAGTTAAGAATAAACTTAAAAGTTTAAGATTAAGTTTGTAAGATTAAGTTGTAAGACTTAAGAGGTGTTAGGTTGGAGTCATTAAGGGTTAAGTAAGTTAAGTAAGATAAGTAAGTTGAATTAAGTTAAGTGATTGACAACCTAAAACTGAATGAATGTTTTAGGAGTTGGGAATTTGGATTACGGAAGAGAGTAAGCAACCGAACGACCAACGGTGAACGGTACAGTTCTCTTGTGACCTGCTTGCTAACGAGGTGTCCCTCGGCTTGTGTGCTATTTGTTTTTGTGTGCTTACTAAACAAGATAAAGCATGCAACCGGAATATATTATATTGGTTGTATTGTTGTGTGATGTTTGAAAACTAACACAACATACCGTGAGAACTTACTAACCAACGTTTAGTAAGGAAATGAGTGAGACTAAGGAACGCTCCCTAATATGGGACGATATAAACCGAAAGAGGTTAACCAACAAACATGGTCTTGAGACTACTACTAACTGGAACATGAGTGAGGAAACCCGGGACCGATCTCCGGTCATGCATGCTAAGGAAAGGGGGTCGGTGTCTATAGCAGATTCGACTTCCGATTAAGGACTAGTCCTCGGACTAGTAGCCTTGGGTCGGTTGACCGGCTCGGCTACATTGGACATCCAGTCCAAGGTAGGTGGCTTTAAGATGGCGTGGGGGGATCAAGCCTACATCCCCAACAATTTAAGAATGTTGTTTATTGCCGGTAAGTGTCCTGCTGCTGGCTAGGGTTAACCAAGCCCTACAAAAATAAACAACGAACTAAGGGCTAACCAGTTCCCAATGAGAGAACGGTTAGCATACATAAGGTAAGGTTAAGATAAGTTGCAACCATTCCCTTTTAAAGGATGGTTTGTATTATTAAGATTAAGATAAGCTACATCCACTCCTTATTTAAGGATGGTTGTTTTTAAGATTAAGATAAGACTAAGATTGAGGTGAGATAAGGATGGACTAAGATTAAGGGGGAACACTACTTAAGGAGTTAAATAACTAACTCACTAATTAAGGGAACGCATTTAACCCGTTCATTGTGTGTGTGAACTTTGATTGTTCATATTTGGATTGTTGTTTACAGCATTTACTATTATGTTGTGCTTATAATCAACCTCCATGCTATCGACAATTAGTCGTCGTAGCCACGTTAGCTTGGGGGCCATGAGGGGATCGTACCAGCATTCGTGCTGACCCCCTTTGGGGGCTGTTTTTACTACACAGATACATCAGAAGGCGGCCGTCGCAAGAGTAAGAAGAGGATACAGTGTTAAGGATTAAGTGTGACCTAGAGTTGTGCATGTACACTCGTATGGCCAATTGAGTTAGTAAGATGTATAGGTTGTGAGAGGATTGTAAGAAGGATATGTAAAGGTTAAGGTTGTTAGACTAATGTTCGGTATATTCTGTAGTCAGGACCGTGGCAAGGTCCGAGATTGTAAAGAATTCCGCTGGGACATTTTATAATATACTGTTAAGTTGCGAGACCACATTGGATTGAGTTGGGGTGTTACAAAAGTGGTATCAGAGCGTAGTTACGCTCTGAAGAAAGAAATACCGAAACTTAGGAGAATGTTGAGGTGAGATTTAGTTATGGGTTAAGGGTTGAGAGATAGAGGGTGAGGTGCATTAAGCCAGGATCCCGGGTTACCGGATACCATAGTACTAGGCCCGCCCTCCAATCCCTAACCCTAAATATGTGAACAAACGCCAGAGAGAAGAAAGCCTTCTCTTACTCGGGAAACCGATCTGGGAGTTAGCTAACAGTAAGCAATACAAGAAACAACTGTGTACAACAGTATGGAGAACTTGGAGGTTTTTAATGGAGCGCAATAGAGGAACAGGCGCTACTATGGAATTCTATCAATAAGGGAACGGTAATACCGGCAACAGGGTCGACATGCTACGCAGTCGAAATAACCCGCAAACCAATGATAAGGGAAGCACTACGGGTGTAATAGAAAGGAAAAGGGAAGCGACATGAGTACCGGACAGTGGTCCGAGTGAGCATAACAGTGGGATTAATACAAAGCATGAGGATTGAGATTACTGGAAAGTCCAGTTAGAAACGGGAAACTCCAAACCCCATACAATGAGGAAGGTTACAAAACTGGCCAACATAATGCGGACGACGATAGGAACTCATACAAGTTGTATACCGGAATAGGACTACAATGTAGTGCCTAAAGGAAAAAAACCGTTGCCTAGTAACCACAACAAAAAGTGTGGAGACAGGAGGGAGGATTAAGACATAAGAAAATGTTAAGGGGTTCCCTCAGAAAGAGGAACACCCTGATAAATGACAATACTGTCAGCAACAAGGGACTGCCGGATGGACGGTTATCCAAAATAGGGATTATCGAAGGAGTCCCGGGACTACCAATTACATGGAAATTAGAAGGAAGTATCGCTACCAATGTACCTTGCACCAATAGCCCATCCTGCATGGCGCACTTGCCATAGCAAGTGCTACCACGGTTAAGCTACACGGAAAGCCATCATGGAAAAATAGGAGAACGCTACAGTTGTAGCACATAAATACCAGATCGTAAATCCAATAAGAACAGAAAAATAAGACCTTGGAAAGGCCCGACGGCCTGACATGATGAGATGAGGTGACACACCAGTCAGCCGGGAGCGGAACTTGGACAAAGTATTAAACCGTATAAATATTAGCAACGGTATAACCCACTACAACAACAACCGACAGTACGGTAAGAACACAATCCCGAACTCCAAGGGGAAAACCTAAGAGATCGCTCGGTAATGCGAGCAAAAACACTATATAAGCAATGATATACAAGGGATTGTATTAAAGATACTATTGAGACTGTTGAAGCATCGACTTACAATGAAACGGGATAACTCCCAGAGTGACCATTAAGGATACCAATAACAACATTCTTCAATGAAGATGTTGGACGACCCAGAAAACAAGGACAAAAGAAATAAACATAAGCTATAACCTACTAAGGAAGTCGTACAACCCTGGAAAAGGAAAGCTCAGAGGACTACCCCCATAGAGCGGGCATAGTCGAGCCAACAACTGATGAATGACAGTTAACACTGTTTGTTTAACTCATTAACACCCAGTATGATTGATCATCAACGGGTGGCATAGTCAACGGAAGTTGAACGAAGCGTTGAGATGGGAGTATAAGATAACAGGATGATACCCAACTTGGACACCTTAAGGCAAACGCCTAATACGAACCTAACCTTGACTATTAAAAGACATAAGTCTAGTAAAATGACAGCGTTGTCAAAGACATTAAGTAACCTCAGATCACCTGAACAACTTCCCTAGCAGGAAGCAGGATGCAGCAACTTATCATGAAACCCGATGCTACATTTAGTATGTAACCTAACGGTGGATAGTGCTCAAAGGATCAGAACCTATCAGGATGGCCTACGGATGAGTAGGAAAATAAGTAATGAACTGAGACATTAAGCATTAAGAGCCTACGAGTCAAGGATGTTAACCACATCAGAGCCCAAGGCACGGTAAGTTATGAGAGAGCTTGTTTAAGCCACGAAGGGACTACAATTTGTAGATATGAACGGTTACCAAACCTATAACTTAGAATGGGAAGAACATTACCAAGAAGGGTACCAATGAGAATATTGAGATAATGCTAAGGACAGGAGCGGAGAACGAACCATGCCTTTTAGGGTGGGGATACCACTCCTTGTTGTGAGGCCATGAGTGGGAATGAACCCCTCAAAAGGGCTTTCACTTATTAGAGATGCAATACGCTTTTGATAGAGAATGGAAACTGTAAAATTGAGATTACTTTAGAACAGGGCAGATACACTTGAGTAATAAGGAAGGTTGCACAGATAGACCCCATATCCAACACCCAGGATGTAAGAATTAGTAATGGTCAGAGATAAACATTGAGATTACACATTATGACTCGTCAAGTGACCAATGCTCAGAAGAGCTAGTGATTCAGTGAATGACTTCTTCCAGTGTGTTACACCCAAGAAGGGATTGAGTATGAGGAAAGACATTAGAAATAATGAGTAAGAGGTTGCACCATTGATGGGCAACATGGTAAGGGCCAACTACCATGGTAGTAGTGGTCGTCAATACAATATTAAAAAAGTGGATTAAGTCATGGTACGCGGTAAGGCGACCATTATGTTTGAGCCGTCAAATATTGACACTGAGGCAATTAAATTTATGAGTTAAGACCAGTATAAGTAAAGAAATAAGATGGTAGACGAACTGAGCATTGATGCCAGTAGTCTGGACCTAATTAGGTAAGATTTCATAGGAAGCACACTACCCATTCCTCATGGAACTAGAAGTGCATTCCTAGTAGAACAAATATGAGAAACATGATAAGAGGCTCTACGGAAAGAGACCTCAATTATTAAGAGACCGAATCAGTACGGGATGCAGAAAGGAGCTGGAGCATACCATACCCAGGAACACAGTAAATGGACTTCCCTTGGTTAACTTCAAGAAGAACAATAAATGTTATTATGGAACGATGAAAGAGGAGATCGACAACAGAATACTTCATAATTAGCAATAGCTAAACGTGTGACGGACACTATGAGTTTACTAAAACGAGACGTGGGACGACTGCACCCCACAGGGGCTTGCAGGCCTGACACGCTCATTTATGAGTTAGTTGGGTAAGTAGTAATGTACCAGTAAGGTACCCCATGCATGTGGACGAGTGGTGTAAAGAACACGGGAAGTAGTCGACTCCGTACCACGGACAACGACGCAAGATCAGACAAGAACAGCTACTACCACAAACAGTTGAGGAGAAGAATTCAGTTGAACCAACAACACGAGAAACCAGAGAACAAATAATTAAGGACTATGAAGTGCGAAGAGCACGGATTGTTAAGTACAGACATTGAACATGCCTTAAGATGTAAGAGATTAAGACTGTAAAGCACATTATGCACTAAACAGTAGTTTCAGACTAAGAATCATCCTCAGACCAAAGGTCAGTTTGGGAGAACAATTTAGACATTCGAGAAAATACTAAGAGTATGAGCGTAAGATCTTCAAGGAGAATGGATAGACGAGTTACAACTCATTAAGGCCGTGTATATATAAAGATAACACGTGTCCATTGAGACAATTAAGCCTAAGATTATCAGAGTCGCGCAGCGGAAGCTAGCAGACCACTACCTTGAGATTAGACCAAACTAAGTTAAGAATACGGTATAAGTACCGTTAAGAATCCTCGATACAGAGACTAAGTTATTTCTGATCGAATTATAAGTAAGATAGATGACGTGGAAGCTAGAATGCTTGGTGAGAATTAGACATCTTGAACTTATGTTCAAAGATGATGTGACGCTGATTACGTGGGCGTAATCCATTTTAAGGGGGGTAGAGCGAAAACCGCTTAGCGTATGTTTGTGTACTGAGTACATAAACTACAGTGTGCATAGCACAAAATAATTTGAGAATATGTTTTACATAAACATTTTAAGATAAATCATGGTTATTTCACACAGAAGATGTGAATACCATACATATTAAGTACCTATCTTGTTAACTCCGGTGTGAGTACAAGTTAAGAGAATTAAGGAAGAGGTTCAAGGAGACTTAAGGAATAAGGAATATATGAGGTATAAGTCGATATGAGACTATGTGTGAGATAAGAATAAGATAACATTATGAGATACAATTTGATATGAATATGAGGAAGGAAATTGTAATGCTATGAGATATAAGATGGTGAGAATTGGTATGGGACAGTTATAGAACTTAGTAGGAATTTAAGTCTTGAGGTAATTACTAAGAGATGAATTTGGAATGTTTGATGGACTGAGTCCACACTTTGGAGATGTATTGATTATGATTAGAAGAACTAAAAAGATAGAAAATTGGACATGAGTGAATTATTTGGATGTTTGAAAATGACGTGGGAGGTGGAACTTGATTTTCTAGGGATCAAGGGAAACCGAACACAAAATGGGGTAGAAGGATAGTTCTACACTGATGCTGATCACATCAGGGTTGGATGATTCCTGAAACTCCCTACCAGTGGTCACAATTAAATCACACTAAGGATAGAGGCCTTAGGGTAAAATGAAATTGGAGTTGATTGTATTTTTAATTAGAGGAATTATTCCTCACATGACCTCGTAAAAAGGATTACCTTTTTACTGAGTCTTGCCCATGAAGTCGAGGACGCACGAGCCTTTGTCTTCGGACCGGTGACATGGGGAGAGCAGCGTGTTTTGTATTCTGGCCCATGGTGACGAGGACGAATGAGCCATTGTCTACGGACTGGTGACATGGGAGAATACGTTGGAAAGAAAATTATGTGAATGTTTTAATCATCAAAAGGAACAAAAAGAATTTTGAGTGTTATACATGCGTGAGCATGTTATGTGATATTTAAGAATAGGCATATGGTGGACCTAAGGATTCAAGGAGTTTAAGTATACATAAGTACGATCTGTATGATCTATGGAATGAGGTAAGACATGCATTTTAATAAGAAAAGATGCATAGGAACTTTGGGGACAAAGTCCTTTTAAGGGGGGTAGATTGAAATACCCCAAACCTGAGTATGCTAAGTAAACAACAAATTATGATGTAGTAAGACTAGAATATGCCTTAGAAAGATTGGTAGACAATTTAAACCAAGGAAAACACAAAAAGTGTCTTAAGGGCAATTAGGGCAAAAATGTGCTCTAAGCTTGGAGAGACTTGGGTGAGTACCCAAATATCATGATAAGACCTTAGTAATATTCTAATGGTCATTTTAAATCAATTAGAAAAGAAAACCAAGCTTGGAAACAAGTTAAAACACAAAATGTGCTTTAAGAAGTCTTAAAGCACATTTTTGAGAAATTGTCTTAGAATTGAGTTTTGAGTGGCTAAATGTCCATCATTACTCTTTAATCAACATGTGTACTAATTAGTATCACATTAGAAGGTCTAAATCAATGGGAAATCAAAAATTTCCCGATTATGTGCACTGATTAGTGAATAGTGCCAAATAGTGACTAGTTTAAGTTTTAATCAACTTAAGTCAATTAGTTAGTCAAACAAGACCATAAATATCTTGGTTATAATGAGGGGGCCGGTTTTCTAAGGGTGAGTCACCATAGACTTTATCAAATAATGAAGAAAAGAAGAGATAAGTAAAAAGAGTACTATTTGCTTTATTAAAGCAAATATCTTATATTAGCTCACCTTTCTTCTTCTCTCTTCATTCCTCCTCTTCACACGGTTTTCTTCACTTCTCTCTTCTCGATTCACGTAAGAGAAGCCTCCATTGTTGCTTCACCTTGCTTTGTCCATAGCTTGCTCATTTTAGCTCCAAATCAAAAACTAAACACATATTTCTCTTAGTTAGGCCAAGGCCTTCATTCCTATCTTTTCAAATCCTTCAAAGCTCAAGTTTGGTGCCATGATAAAACTCCATTGATGGAGTAAAATCAAGTTTGAAGAGCTCATTAGCTTCTCCATTCTCTTAAGGTAAAGAAAATGTAAGAAAAACCATGTTTCCATCATTTCTTCTACATGGCCGAAAATTTCTTCTCATGGGGCTATGTTTTTATGCCTTGTTCTAGCTTGATTTATTCACCAAGGACTAGTGGAGGTCCTATTTCATTCAATGCCAAAGTCTATCTTGAGACTTCAAAGGTAATCATCCATTTTTAGACCTTAAAACACATTTTTAACCTAGGGTTTACTCCTTAAGGTTAGTGTACTGTTTAGTACTCATGTGAGACATTGAATATTGGTTAGAACATTGGCAAAGGGAATTTAAGTGGTGGCCGAGATTCATGCAAGAAGGAGGTCTAAGGAGGAAGTTAAGATAATCTTGAGAAAACAAGGTAAAATGCTTACCTAATGGTTGTTTAAGTTTTAAGGAATGAGTTTTAGATAAGTACCAATGTAGCTTAGAGCTTACATTGTGTATTGGATTATATAACCTAAGAAAAAGAACTTAAACAAGCTTATGAACTTGTGATTAAGGAGCCAATGGGAATGAGTTAGTAATATAAGTTTAAGGTGGATTTTAAGAGCATTATAACTACTATGAGATTGATGAGTGTATTTGCCGGTTGAAAGCTTTTATATGTGGGAAATTCAGTGTTTAAGTTTAAGTCATTTAAGGGCCTAAGAGCCATGTCATTTAAGAGCCTTAGTGCTATGCAATTTAAGATTATTGCAATATATTGAGTTGTTGTGAATGAGTTGGTTTGGGTGATGAGATATGATGAGAAGAACTTGATGTGTGTGAGATTATTGTGTGAGAAAAACAATGCATTTGGGCATGAGAATATACTAGAGAAGCTATGGCGAAATTTGAGTAGAAAATAAGTGTTTAGGTGATGGTGGTGAATTAATATGACCTAGGATTTACTAGGAGTCATTATAAAGAATTTGAGTGGAAATGAGTTAACTAAGGAGTTCTTAAGGATGAGAATGACCTAGAATGGTCTATGAGGAAGTTAGAGTTTAGGTGGGTGTATTGAACACACCAAAGTCATGGTATGAGGAATGGTAAGACTTGTGCATAAGTTTTAAGGAGAAGGTGTATAATTGCAGAGGGTTATTTTCTGAGTGGTTAAACTGGTGTAAAATTAAAAAGAAAAGAAATTAAAAACTTAAATTAAACGTCGGGCTGCAAACAAATCCCGGTCGTAGTTAGTAAAACAAGTGTCGTATCCACAGGGAGATTGTTCAATTTATCCTAGTCTTGGTAGTTACTTAAAAACTGTAAAAAGGGGTTTAGCCGGAGGCAAGGTTGATTTGTTGTTTGATCAGTGCAAATATAATAAAAACAGTAAAAAGGTGAATTAATTGATGTGAATGGAAAAATGTATCCTAGGATAGCGGGGGAATTTCCTAAATTACGTAAACATATTTATAACCTTGTTTCAATTATTTATTGCCTATTAGAGTTAATAATTGTCAGTTACGAACTCTTAATAAAAGCCTTAATATTTTCCTGCTCAGTCCGGAGTGTAAATACTAAGATTAATTCCTTTGTGGTACCTAGACTATCTCAAAATCATATGTTGATAGTTACCAAATAAATGCAGTCGTTTGTCGCGCAAAGCATTTAGCAATATTAGTTGAAAGGAATTAAAACAAGTTAAATGAGAGAAACAGGTGATAAATATTAATTTACGTAATATTAGAAATCAAACCCCCATCCTAGGATACAAAAGAAAATTACTCAGACATTAACGAAGATAAGAAGATTACACAGATAGATTTTGACATTAATTCAGAGGAAGAACTGGTCTGCTCTCCTCTCACTGCTGCTCTTCTATTTCTTTTGTTACTGCGTGAGTGTGGAATGTTGTGGTGTTACGGGAGGAAAATAAGTGGAAGGGAATGGATGAGTGTGGTGAGCGAATTCTTCAGACTCCCGTCGTGCGTGGTGTATTTTGCAGTAACGGTGTTGGGTTTATATAGAGGATTGGAGGAGCAGATCCGTACGTAAGAATTGATTGAGCATTGATTGAAGACTGAGTACTTCATTTAATGCAGGGGACAGAGCCGACGAGTGGAGTGATTTAAGGTAGGCGGTGCGGCGGAGTAGATGGATAACGGAATCAATTTGCAGAACGCGTCGCGAAGAAGACTGCGCGACTGATTTTTGCGCCTGTTTGTCTTGTCCGCCTGTTAAGAGGCGGTAGCCTCATGTGTTGTCCGCCTGTTAAGAGGCGGTTGCCTCTGTGTTGTCCGCCTGTTAAGAGGTGGTAGCCTCTGTGTTGTCCGCTGGGCGGTAGCCTTCATTTGTTGGTCCGGGTCTTGGGATGGGGTTAGGTCCCGGACCATGTCTCTTCTAACGCCCGAGATTCCATTTCACTTGTTGGTCCGGGACTTAGGATGGTGATAAAGTCCCGGACCATATATTTGTTTCAGCCGTTAGTTTCTCAATTGTTGTGGTCTGGGAGTTAAGTCTTGGAACAAGTCCCGGACCATGTGTTGAAATCAGCCGATAGTTTCTTCATATGTTGTCCTAGCTTTGAAGGTTTTTAACCAAGCTAGGACATGACTTCAAAACCCTCTAAAATCTTCGTTCTGACTCGTTTTCTGAGCCGTCTGCGGCTATGCGTTCGTTTCTTCATGTTCTTCGCTTCTAGCTTGGCTTTTTCTCATGTTTAACCGATAAATCTGTAAGACAACCAATAAAACATAAACTAGAGAAAACTAAGATAAGTGGAGAAATGAGCAAGAAAAGTGCTAATAATATATATGAAATACACCTAAAACATGCTCATTTGGACACTTATCACACCCCCACACTTACCTTTTGCTTGTCCTCAAGCAAAACCATGTACCCAATAAGTAGGGAATGCTCAATATTAATAAATACTATTATGAAGGGTAGGATAAAGAAGTCAATAGTACATGATCTTAAACTTTTAGAGGAGTGTGATCCATCACCTACTGGTGGCATAGGTGTACTCAGGGCAAAAATAAAAATTAGAGTTTCGGGGTATGATCCGGAGTACTTCAATGCTTCTTGATTTAAGGTGACTTTGAGAACTTTTACCATGGCCAACTTCTCTCAAGAATGGGCATTGAGGAGAAAACAAAAGGAAAAATAGATATGCATTTGTTTCACTTTTGCATAAGAGATGAGAAGATAATATGTAGGCATAAGCCTTTATTTAAGAACACTCAACTCTCTTGTTGGTTACCAATGGTGTCGCAAGTCCCTTATTTATTTTATTTTTTTTTTTTGACAGAGAAGCACCCCTTAGCAATCCCTAAGAAAGAAGACAGAAAGAACCCCTGAGTAATAAAAATCCAACCATTTCAGATCATTTGGTCACACCGCATAAAAATGCTCCTCAAAAGTAATCAAAATTTTAAAATTTTTGTACCATTTATCCCACAATTCATAACAATATTTATTCCTAAAGAGAACAACCCACATAAAAAGGGTCCGCGATATTGAATTTGAACAAACGCAAGATAAGCAGAGAGATTAAGCATTTTAGCATAAAATGTCACCGAAAAGGGCACACTCCCCCACACTTAAATTGAACAATGTCCTCATTGTTCACCAGAAAAACAAGGGAAAGTTCAGAAGGCCTTTTCGGTAAGTAGATAAAATAGAGAGAACACGAAGCTCACGAATATCATTTAAGCATAAACTCTCCTCTGCAGATTTATTTAAATAAAAGCATAATTAAAGAAACTGGTACTCCCCTGAGATTATTTTTGCTAGCGTGTATTGGACTTCCCCCACACTTGAGCTTCAGCCTCAAGTAGCGTAGCTTGGTTGCGGTGTAGACATGAAATTGCACCTGCATAAGACACTAGAAGCAACCATACTATAAACGGGGTTAAAAGTTAGCAAAAACAAAATTAAAGGGAACCTGAAAATTAAAACAGCATAAAAGCATATAAAAGATAAGTTCGTCCGGGTTGCCTCCCGGAAAGCTGCCCTTCTTTAACGTCTTTGGCTAGACGCTTTTTCGTTAGATCGATCCTGGGGGGTGGTTATGAGGAGTAGATCCAAAGCATGACTCGATGGTTTTTTTGAGAGTCCACCTGGATGCATGTTTTCTTTTCTTATCCCGCTCTTCGTCCGGGATTGGTGGTGGTATCTCTGTAATAGACATGCCGTCTGGAAGGGTGATAAACAGAAGTGGGGATGATGATGATTGAGTATCCCCACGAACTTGAGATCTTTGGATTTGCTATCTGGAGATCTTCCTGATGCAAACTCCAGCTTTTCATTATAAGCTTGAAGGGTGATTTTCCCCTGGGCTACCCAAATGTGCACATCGGCTGTGGCAAGGAATGGTCGTCCAAGGATGAGAGGTGTAGTGGAGTTCTCTTCGATGTCTAGAATGACAAAATCGCATGGGAAGTATAAGTGCTCCACTTTAATGATAACATCCTCCACCACTCCGCTTGGGTATGTTACCGAACCATCTGCCAGTTGCAGGGTCATCTTAGTCTTTTTCATCTCTCCAATTCCCAGCTTTTTGAAAGTGGAGAGGGGCATCAAATTAATGGAGGCACCCAGATCGCATAGGAGTATGGAAATGAGGTGCTACCAATTGTGACTGGAATGGTGAAGCTGCCCGGATCATTGCATTTTGATGGTAGTGGTTTTTGTAGAGTAGCTGAGCAAGCTACATTGAGAGGTACCGTACCGACTTCGGCCAATTTAGTTTTGTTGGATATGAGGTGTTTGAGGAATTTGGTAGTTTGGCATTTTGGCAATGAGGTCGACAAACTGTATATTGACGTTTAGTTGCTTCAGCATTGCCAGAAACTTACCATATTCATTATCCAACTTCTGCTTCTGGAGTCGGTGAGGAAATGGTATAGGCGGTTCTTGTGAAGAAGGTTCTGAAGCTGATGGAATAGTGAGGAGTGTGGAGATGTTTTTCTACTGGCCTCAGCTTTTTCTTCACTATCCTCTTTGGATTCTTCTGATTGTTGCGGGATGTGAATCTCGTCGGTTTTCTTACCGCTTCTCAAGGTTATCGCCTTAACCTCTTCTCCTTCTTCTTCAAATTCGAGCTTCTCATTTTCATAACCGGCTACCAAGTGCTCAAGGTAGGTATTCTCAGATTGAATACGATTTTATAGACTTTGGCGGTGCTTTCAAGTTCAGCTACATTCCTTTTGGAAGTTTCGATTGCTACAACCCACTCTTGGAGGGAAGGGTGTAGTTCTAGAACTTTAGCTGTTTTAGCCACCTCCGTCTTTTCTTCATCGTGCTCCTTCACATAGATGCACTTGGCTTGCTCTCTTGGATTTGGTTCATTTTGGCTAGGGAGCACCTGGCGGTCTTCGAGCAAGATGTTCTGCAAGTTGATTGAATTTACCTTCGATTTTCTGGTTGAAGGCTTGTGCAGAGAGCTGGTTCTGAGTTATGGACATGAATCCTTTCATCATCTCTTTGAGTTCTGCGTTTGGATCAGAAAGAGGGATGAAGATGGTTGTTGTTGTTGTTGTTGGCTGAAACCTGGAGGGGCACCTAGTGCTCTGTAACCCATATTAGAGTTTGGTTGGGGTCTGTTCCCCTGATAGGGTTGGAGTTGTTGTTCTGGCTCCTTGGTTTTGATCATTATTTTCCATGAGAAATTCGGGTGATTTCTCCATGGGTAGTTGTTGTTGAAGTTGTTGTTGTAGGAATTATCGGGGCGGTTCCTATGAAATTCACATCTTCGTAGTGGTTTTTACCTTCGCACTGATGAGTTTCATGAGGACCGGCGCATATGACACATCCTTCTGGGTGTGGAACTGGTGGTGAACTGTAGGTGGGGAAGCTATTGTTTTTACGATTTCGTTTTGTGATGTTGTTAGCTTTTCCACCATCTTTGCAAGGGACGAGATCTGAGCTGATAAATGATCTGTAGGCTCAACGTGGAGTAGGCCTGCTGCTCGTGGCGTTCTTCCTTTGGATCTCGTCCATGTCTGGTATTGCTCGTCATAGTTTCTAGAAGGTCCATTCCTTCTTTAGGAGATTTCATCATGAAACTTCCTCCTGCAGAGGAATTGACGAGTAGTCGGTTCCCATCATCCAGACCGTTGAAGAATGACAGGCAGAGGGATTGATCGTCAAGACCATGGTGGGAACACTTCATTAGCATATCTTTGAATCTGTCCCATGCGTCGTACAACGTTTCTCCCGGCTCCTGACAGAAAGTGTTGATTTCACCGATCAATGCCTCGTTCTACTGGTTGGGTAGTATTTGGCAAGGAATTTTTGGGCCATTTGCAGCCATGTGGTGTGATTGGATCGGGAGGGAAGACTTCGGTACCACCTGTTTGCTGAATCCGATAATGAGTGAGGAAAAAGTTGTAGTCGGATTCTTTCTTTGACGTTGCCGGTCTGACTAAAGGAATTGCAGAAGTCTAGGAAGAGACTCAGATGATTTGGGGCTTCATCTGGGTTCGCTCCACTAAACTTGCCTAGATCCCGACGACGCGCGTGTGATGTAGTGGGTTTTGAAAACCCAACGCCCGGCTTCTTCTGGTGTTAGTTCGGGGAGAACTATAGCTGATGCTCTTCCTTCGGTGTTCGGTTGGTGGTAATCAGATAGGGCACGGTGTTCTGGTTGATTTGCATGGTCCATTTCATTTATAACTTCGTTATTGGCCATGGCTTGATTTCTCAGGTTTCTTTGTGCTTGTAATAAGTGCGCTCGGGCTCGGGGCTCGGACTGATTGGTGGAGAGCCTCGGGTTCGAGTATTTGGCATGCACAGAAGATAACTTGTGGTTTGTCAAACTGCAAATTAGTTAGTAGATAGAATAAGAAAGGCAGAGATATTGGTTAGGCTGATAAACGTTAGTTAAACAATACTGATATATTTTTTTTGTTTTTTTTTAACAAGAGTAAAATGACAGAATATTAAATGACAAGGGAAAGAAATGACAGAAAATTAAAGTTAGGAGTTAGTATACAGAAATTATAAGTTAGTAGTTAGTATACAATGGAAAGAAATGTTAAGGACAATGGAAATGAAATGTTAAGGACAATGGAAAGAAATGACAGGAAATTTTAAGTTAGTAGTTAGGGACAATGGAAAGAAATGACAATGGAACGAAATGACAATGGAACGAAATGACAATAATATTAAGATGTTAGGAGTTAGATGTCCAAAGTCCGAAGTCAAATGTCCAAGTCAGGTCAGAAGTCCGATGTCCAATTCAGATGTCCGAGGTTAACAATTTAATAGTATTAACAGATTATTTTAATACAGCGAGTGAACTACCGGAAACTAGGGAAATTGATGGAATCAATCTCCCCGGCAACGGCACCAATTTGCAGAGGGTTATTTTCTGAGTGGTTAAACTGGTGTAAAATTAAAAAGAAAAGAAATTAAAAACACAAATTAAACGTCGGGCTGCAAACAAATCCCGGTCGTAGTTAGTAAAACAAGTGTCGTATCCACAGGGAGATTGTTCAATTTATCCTAGTCTTGGTAGTTACTTAAAAACTGTAAAAAGGGGTTTAGCCGGAGGCAAGCTTGATTTGTTGTTTGATCAGTGCAAATATAATAAAAACAGTAAAAAGGTGAATTAATTGATGTGAATGGAAAAATGTATCCTAGGATAGCGGGGGAATTTCCTAAATTACTTAAACATATTTATAACCTTGTTTCAATTATTTATTGCCTATTAGAGTTAAATTGTCAGTTACGAACTCTTAATAAAAGCCTTAATATTTTCCTGCTCAGTCCGGAGTGTAAATACTAAGATTAATTCCTTTGTGGTACCTAGACTATCTCAAAATCATATGTTGATAGTTACCAAATAAATGCAGTCGTTTGTCGCGCAAAGCATTTAGCAATATTAGTTGAAAGGAATTAAAACAAGTTAAATGAGAGAAACAGGTGATAAATATTAATTTACGTAATATTAGAAATCAAACCCCCATCCTAGGATACAAAAGAAAATTACTCAGACATTAACGGAGATAAGAAGATTACACAGATAGATTTTGACATTAATTCAGAGGAAGAACTGGTCTGCTCTCCTCTCACTGCTGCTCTTCTATTTCTTTTGTTACTGCGTGAGTGTGGAATGTGGTGTTACGGGAGGAAAATAAGTGGAAGGGAATGGATGAGTGTGGTGAGCGAATTCTTCAGACTCCTGTCGTGCGTGGTGTATTTTGCAGTAATGGTGTTGGGTTTATATAGAGGATTGGAGGAGCAGATCCGTACGTAAGAATTGATTGAGCATTGATTGAAGACTGAGTACTTCATTTAATGCAGGGGACAGAGCCGACGAGTGGAGTGATTTAAGGTAGGCGGTGCGGCGGAGTAGATGGATAACAGAATCAATTTGCAGAACGCGTCGCGAAGAAGACTGCGCGACTGATTTTTGCGCCTGTTTGTCTTGTCCGCCTGTTAAGAGGCGGTAGCCTCATGTGTTGTCCGCCTGTTAAGAGGCGGTTGCCTCTGTGTTGTCCGCCTGTTAAGAGGCGGTAGCCTCTGTGTTGTCCGCCGGGCGGTAGCCTTCATTTGTTGGTCCGGGTCTTGGGACTGGGGTTAGGTCCCGGACCATGTCTCTTCTAACGCCCGAGAATTCCATTTCACTTGTTGGTCCGGGACTTAGGATGGTGATAAAGTCCCGGACCGAAGCCTCGTTGTCCGCCGGGCGGTAGCCTTCATTTGTTGGTCCGGGTCTTGGGACTGGGGTTAGGTCCCGGACCATGTCTCTTCTAACGCCCGAGAATTCCATTTCACTTGTTGGTCCGGGACTTAGGATGGTGATAAAGTCCCGGACCATATATTTGTTTCAGCCGTTGGTTTGTCAATTGTTGTGGTCCGGGACTTAAGTCTTGGAACAAGTCCCGGACCATGTGTTGAAATCAGCCGATAGTTTCTTCATATGTTGTCCTAGCTTTGAAGGTTTTTAACCAAGCTAGGACATGACTTCAAAACCCTCTAAAATCTTCGTTCTGACTCCGTTTTCTGAGCCGTCTGCGGCTATGCGTTCGTTTCTTCATGTTCTTCGCTTCTAGCTTGGCTTTTTCTCATGTTTAACCGATAAATCTGTAAGACAACCAATAAAAAATAAACTAGAGAAAAGCTAAGATAAGTGGAGAAATGAGCAAGAAAAGTGCTAATAATATATATGAAATACACCTATAAAACATGCTCATTTGGATACTTATCAATAATGCTTAAGATGATTTAGGTAAGAACTTGGGAATATATCAATGAAAGTCTTGGGAAGCTTGCCTAAGTAGTGATGGTGTTAGTAGAGGACTAATGAGGTTTAGTTTAGGTTGTAATAAGTGGACTTAGGTGATGGAAGAGAAAGGTGAGGGAGAATGTATTCAAACGTCAAGGAAAAATGACTAGGAATGTAAGAGAGCGTGTGATCATGAGGAAGGTGAGTAAGTGAATAAAAGAAATGTTTAGGTATGCACAAGAGTTTAGGAATGATGAGTAACAAATGGGAAAGAGAGGAATTTGTGCATGGTTATGTAAGATGACTTGAGGAAGTTTTGGAAATGAACTGAAGATGAAAAATAATGTTTATGAAGTGCCCAAACTGTTAAGGAGGGAACACTTGGGTTGGTTGAAGTTTTGGTAAAGATACAAGTTGGTAATGTAAGGAAGTATATGGTAAGTGTTAGGAGTGTTTGTAAGAATTGAGCAAATGTTTGAGAAGATCTTTGGAAGTTGTTTTAATGAGTTGGTGAAGGTTATAAGGTGTGTTGATGTGCCAAATGATGTTAGAACACATTAGGAGGCTTGAGGAAAAATTTGGAGAAAGTTTGACAATTTATGGGAAGTTTCTGCAGCCGACCTACCCAGGGGACCGACCCCAGTCTGGGTCGGTCGGGCTGAAACTGTGAAGTTGGATGTTCTCTGCACCCGACCTACCCAGGGGGTGGGTCGGTCGGTGGGTCGATCGGACCATAAAAAAAAAAGAGAGAGAAAGAAACCCTAAGAGAGTTTAGTGGTATTAATGGTACCCCATTAAGGGGGCAATGATGATTAGAGGTATAAAGACCTAAGGGATTAAGTTAAGAATAAACTTAAAAGTTTAAGATTAAGTTTGTAAGATTAAGTTGTAAGACTTAAGAGGTGTTAGGTTGGAGTCATTAAGGGTTAAGTAAGTTAAGTAAGATAAGTAAGTTGAATTAAGTTAAGTGATTGACAACCTAAAACTGAATGAATGTTTTAGGACTTGGGAATTTGGACTACGGAAGAGAGTAAGCAACCGAACGACCAACGGTGAACGGTACAGTTCTCTTGTGACCTGCTTGCTAACGAGGTGTCCCTCGGCTTATGTGCTATTTGTTTTTGTGTGCTCACTAAACAAGATAAAGCATGCAACCGGAATATATTATATGGTTGTTGTATTGTTGTGTGATGTTTGAAAACTAACACAACATACCGTGAGAACTTACTAACCAACGTTTAGTAAGGAAACGAGTGAGACTAAGGAACGCTCCCTAATATGGGACGATATAAACCGAAAGAGGTTAACCAACAAACATGGTCTTGAGACTACTACTAACTGGAACTTGAGTGAGGAAACCCGGGACCGATCTCCGGTCATGCATGCTAAGGAAAGGGGGTCGGTGTCTATAGCAGATTCGACTTCCGATTAAGGACTAGTCCTCGGACTAGTAGCCTTGGGTCGGTTGACCGGCTCGGCTACATTGGACATCCAGTCCAAGGTAGGTGGCTTTAAGATGGCGTGGGGGGATCAAGCCTACATCCCCAACAATTTAAGAATGTTGTTTATTGCCGGTAAGTGTCCTGCTGCTGGCTAGGGTTAACCAAGCCCTACAAAATAAACAACGAACTAAGGGCTAACCAGTTCCCAATGAGAGAACGGTTAGCATACATAAGGTAAGGTTAAGATAAGTTGCAACCATTCCCTTTTAAAGGATGGTTTGTATTATTAAGATTAAGATAAGCTACATCCACTCCTTATTTAAGGATGGTTGTTTCTAAGATTAAGATAAGACTAAGATTGAGGTGAGATAAGGATGGACTAAGATTAAGGGGGAACACTACTTAAGGAGTTAAATAACTAACTCACTAATTAAGGGAACGCATTTAAGCCGTTCATTGTGTGTGTGAACTTTGATTGTTCATATTTGGATTGTTGTTTACAGCATTTACTATTATGTTGTGCTTATAATCAACCTCCATGCTATCGACAATTAGTCGTCGTAGCCACGTTAGCTTGGGGGCCATGAGGGGATCGTACCAGCATTCGTGCTGACCCCCTTTGGGGGCTGTTTTTACTACACAGGTACATCAGAAGGCGGCCGTCACAAGAGTAAGAAGAGGATACAAGTGTTAAGGATTAAGTGTGACCTACGAGTTGTGCATGTACACTCGTATGGCCATTGAGTTAGTAAGATGTATAGGTTGTGAGAGGATTGTAAGAAGGATATGTAAATAGTTAAGGTTGTTAGACTAATGTTCGGTATATTCTGTAGTCAGACCGTGGCAAGGTCCTGGATTGTAAAGAATTCCACTGTGACATGTTTATATATATACTGTTAAGTTGCGAGACCACATTTGGATTGAGTTGGGGTGTTACACATACCTTTCACCGTTGATTTTAGACTCATCGACTCCTCTTCGGTGTTCGACTAATCAATTCCTATCACATACATACAGTTGGGTGGTTAATTATCTATAATTAACCTTACTTATTACTTTTCTAAAGTTTCCCGGTTTATACTTACTAATTCATTGTTATTCAAATACATTTACTTAAGTCACTTACTTAAAATTATTTCCTAAGCTTGTTTATAGCCTTAATGACCTTTAAACATCATTAATCATGTCTTAATTATCTTATACTATCATTACCCTTCATTACACTGCCTTAGATTAGCTTTAAAACACTTTCTGTGAAGAATTTGATGTGGTCCGGGTTACTGTCCGGGTTTACAAACCCGGACCACTACTTTGTAAAACTCTCGGGTAAGAAAAATGACTGGTCCGGGTATGTGTACTACTTTACAAACCTGGACCACAAGTTTTGAGAACTCTCGGGTGACATTTAGGGGTGGTCCGGGTTTAGGTCCTAGTTTACAAACCCGAACCATCCATTCTACACTACGTTCTGTATTGATTTTTGCCTGGTCCGGGTTTCTGTATTGGTTTACAAACCCGGACCAGTTGCAGTATTTACATATATGCTAGTTTTTTATTATGTTTCAACTCCAAACTTCTACCTACCTCTTCCCCAATATTCCTACATATAATCTAGCATGTTTTAACATCGATTAGGCACTTAAAACTAACCTAATCCATTCTATATATCCCTCTGTCAATATCTGTTAACTTACAGATTTTTCCACTGCAGTTTTCTTCTCTATTATAGTTGTTGTTCTTCAACTAATGCTACAGATTTTTCCTTTCTTCTTCCCACGAGCCATATGATTCCCAATCTAGCATAACTTGGTTAAACACTTCCCATTACACCATTCCCAATTCTACTCATTTACACCTCTTCCTCCTACATACAAACCAAAGTGAAAATCTCATATTTCCTTCTCTGAACACATTCATGTTCTTCTCTGTCACACAACACTTAAGTCCACTAAATTTCTAACCAAAATTTGACAGAGTTTCCCTACATTCCTAAGTATTCTCACCACATCAATTTACTCATTCAACGTTGCCCATATCTCCTGTTTATCAATAGAACCAACATACAATTCTCCAACACAAATACTAGGTACTAAACACTCATTTAATTCCTGCACATACCATTTCTTCCTCAAGGTTTATACAAGCTTTTAAATGTCTTTTAAAGCTTTAAAACATTTTAGTATTCTTCCACATCATACTACTACTCAATACCATTTACGATACTCATTTCAAGCTATTAAAAATCTGTTACAATAAGCATATAAAAGCTACACAAGGTGAGTGTAATTTACCTTGTTCTCTCTAGCCTTTCTTTCCTTCTCCTTTCTTCCTTCCTTCTTTCTTTCTTTCCTTTCCTTTCTTTCTTAAGCCACCGGTTATGGAATTTCAACTCCTATTGCTACAGCCCCTTACATACCACCATTTCAATACAAACTAACCCATAAATTATCTTAAAGCCTTAAGGTATATTTTTAGGGTTTAAAAAGTGTATTACCTTGCAAAGGTGTAGATGAAGTTTAGAACAGCTCCAAGAGCAAGATTTCAACTCTCCATAAGAAGCCAAAATCGCCTGGGAAGACAAGGAATCGAAGTTCAAGACTTAGAAATTCCTATTTTACAAATGAGGCCAAAATGATAGTTTCTTTCAAATTTATTTTTACCTTAGACCAACAAGGTGAAGAGGGGGCTTATAATGGTGGTCTTCATCTTCAAAATCAAGAACACCCATGGAGATGAAAATGGGTATTTTTGAATTTGGAAAAGAGAGAGATGTTCTCCTTGATGAGAGGAATACAATGGTACAAATTTTGTAATTTTTGGTGGAGGTTTGAGTACTTAACAAGAGGAGGGAAGGGAGAGTGCTGGAGGGTTTTGCAAATCGCCATTGTTGGCAGCTTGAGGAGGAAGAAAATGAGAGAGGGGTGCAGTACGTAGGAAATGAGAGGGAGTAGGAGAGAGAGGGTAGAAAAGCATATTTTTACTTTTTGCTTTTATTTTGCTTTTTGTCCTTTGCAAATAAGAGATAGTTTAGAGAGTGTGAGGGGGAAACAAAATCGGATCACTCACAGCCCTCACAAGGGTTTTAAGATTTTATTTGCAATAGTGGACACACTAGTTTGGTTTATTTACACTCTCACCCCACAACTTCCCGTTTTTTACAGTTTTTACTATTTTCTCGTTTTATTGATTTTATTGGTTCTAGACCTTCATTAATGTTTATTAATGACTATTTGGTTGACCAAAATTGTTACGAGTCTATTTAATCCGCTTAGAGTCGTGTTTTCCCGGTTTCCTCGGAAAACGCGCTTTAAGGTTCGTTTGTGGTTTTAATCCATTTTATGGATCCGTTTTCTTTGGGAATTGTTTCTATATGCTATTTAAGCATAACTAAGCCTTAGGAATCCACCTAGGATCCTAGTAAAGGTCACATCACCACTACGGTTATGTAACACTCGTTTTTTATATTTTTTTTCACTTTTTAAGCGTTTTCTTCTTTTCTTTGGTTTTATTTTCTTCACCAATATTCTTTAGGCACTATTAGGCCCTTAAATATCATATTAGAATTATTTAATCACAATATTTAAATTCAGGGTATTTCAATGCGCATTATAGTTTACGCGCTTATTACGTAAAACATACACTTTGCGGTTTTCACTCTACCCCCCCTAAAAGGGATTACACCCACGTAATCTACCATGTGTCAACATTAGACATTGGTCGAAGGCATTCAGCCGTCATGGGGTGGTTCAGCTTCCATGCGGTCTATTATACAATGTTCCTTGATCAAAGGGTCTTAACCGTATTACCGGTTAGTCCCTGCATCAAGAATTTTCATCCGAGTTATTCAACTCTTAACCGGGTTCGGTTCTAGCCTCATAGGCTTCAAGGCATTAATAATTAGCCATTCATTCACTGGGTATATTTAAACCATAGAATTCTCGGCCCACTAGCTTCTGCTGCGCGACTCTGATAACTTAGGGTTAGTTCACCCTTCTCGCTATTCTAATGTGTTATACATCACCCTCTTTATCCCTTTTTATCTTGGGAATAAGGTTTATCAATCAACGCGTGGTATTTCTTACCGTACGTTGATTCAATGAGCTTCGGATTTACCATCCAGCTCCTTTGGAACCTATCGTACATACCGTTGTGTACTTTTGCGATTATTCACTTGGTTCTTCCGACTTATTGTCAGTTGAGGTTGAGCCACTACCTAGTTGCAGTGCTTCCTCTACTGTCAGTGGCTTTTGAATTATGCCCACTTATCTAGCTCTGTACATGTGTTCTTTACTTGTATGACCTTGCATTTTCTGTGCATCGGTCTTCTAAATGTTCATGGGTTTCCTACCGCTTTTATTCCGGTGGAATTCACTTCTTGTGATTGTTGGTGTGTTCCACACCCTTCGTGCTTCTTTAGCCTTAGGCTGCACGATTTGATTCTAAGCTCTTGTTTAACTGGCTTGTGCCATGTTCATTGGTATGTTTACAACACTTCTATATCCAATATAGTCGGTTATTTATCAATTGGGTATTCTTGTCCCGAAGTTATTACTTCACTTATCAATTTGATCCTTTTAGGATACACTACCAATCCCTTATGTGATTGCAATAGGAATGAACATTTCCTCCTTTGTGAGATGTTTTATCCCTTGGTACAGATTTCCAGCTTGTTGCCCGGTCTTTCTACCATCTCTATTTATCATCTCTATCTCATCGTGTGATTATTCACATACACTGGTCGCTTGCTGCGCACCATGTTCGTATTTCCACGACTGTGGTTTCCATGGCTTCTGCTGTCATTAGCTTAAGCTCATGTATTTCTGCCACTTGTACTATGGCTCGCCATTTACTTGGTTGATTATAGAATATGGTATTCTTTTATGTTTCTGGGCTCCTTGAGCGTTATTTACTTACACTTCACGTTTACACCTACAGTGTTTCTTCTTAACCGATTACTCTTCGGTTTCCAAAAATTGCTATGACCGCTTATTTCCACATTGTCTGGCGATAATTGTATGCTCAAGCTTCACTACATTAGTAGTTCTGAAAAAGATGTATTTTCAGACGTTCACTAATAGCATCCTCTTCTTTAGACTTAAAATGTTCACCGGTCTTGCGGTCCACAATACGAGTGGTATCCCCGTTCGTTCGTTAGTTATTAACAATCTTTACTAGTGTCATTATCGGTAATTCTCCTTATGGTTCTCATTAGGTTTGCAACCGTCGTATCTACTTATTGTAGCGGGTCCATGGTTTGCTAGCGTGTTGCCTAGAGCTATGCTCATCTTATAATTGCCTAACAGACCCTATGGTCTGTTCCAATTTAATTCTCACCTCCCAACTTTCTATATTTACCAAATCACCCCATTTTACAACATATAGTTTTCTAATGTCATTAAAACTATATATTATACATATATCTTACTAAAACCTCATATATAATTCCAAAAATTACCAAACTGTACCAAAAGCTTATAAACATCATTCCTAACCTTATACTTTTAGTATTTACGGTTTTTACCCCATATGTACCCAAATGTAACAATGATATAAAATATCATATATTATACTTATATAATTCATATTAACTCCAAATTTAACCAAATAAATTCCTAAAAACTCCTAATAACCCAAGGTGTCTAAACTCCATTTGGTACCCATGACTTTCGGAAATCTCCATTTCACCCCAATATGTATAAATCTTTTACAATTTTATACTTAACTCATTATAAGTTAGTATTTAATTCCATAAATTCCCAAACTTGGTCAAAGTCTCCTATATAGTCAACCTTGACTTCTAAATTCAATTTGAAGCCTAAACTTTTGGTAATCACTACATATACCTCAAACTTTCCTATTTTTACAATTTTGGCACAAAACTTTATAAAGCGTTATAATTTTTATTTAAATTCATTTTAAACTCCAAATTCCATTCTAATACAGCCCACGGCTTTATATTTTTTTGTAATTACCCTTTGACCCCAAACTTAATCTATATGCATAAATTAAATTAAATAAGCTTTTAAACTTAATTAAAATGGCCTAATGACATGGCCTTATTACAACCTTGAACTTGTAAAATAAATTACACTTTAAATGTCTCAAAAATACTTTAAACTCTCGGCCTTACCACAAAATGCTCCATATTTACCTATTTTCCACATAATGTCTTAATTTGACCATTATGTTAATTAAATCATTTAAATGACTAGCTTATATTAACTAAGTCATTTCTGGTCACACTTAGGTTTAAATTAAACATTTTAACCAGTCCACTCTCGGCACATATATATAATATAAGCTTTAAAGCATATAATATATAGTTAAGAGTGTTATACCTTTATTTATAAGCTTTTTAAGCTTGTTAGGCCACGGCAGCTTGAGGGATTGGTTTAGACAGCTTCTAATTAAGTTCTAACAGCAAGAATAAGATATAGTTAGGTTCCAAAAAACTGAACCAACTATATGAGTAATTTTAAGCCATGAAAACTTAGATTTCTCACCTTAAAAATGACTTTAATCAACCTATCACTCCATGTACTGCCACGGAATTTTGGATGTGTGTTTATAAACCTCTTGACATGCATTAAACTGAGAGGAAATGTTATGGCTCAACTTAAAACAGAAGCTAACCATAAGAGTCATTAAAGGTCTTAAAACATGCATTTTTACCTTAAATTTTGAAGCTATTGCCAAGTGTTCCATAGCCCTATTTTCCAGAGGAATGAAGGGTGTTAATCCCTTAATAAAAGAATGCCAAAGTGGCGGATTAACTCACTCATACAGAAGCTAGAAGACTTACTCTTTAAACCCCCTTTTTAAGGTGTTTTTGGGCGGTTTTGGCCAAATTCAAGGGGATGAAGGTTCACCAACAGTTCTAGCATGTAAATATGAAGATTATAGAAGGTTTAGTTCATAGGAATCAGCTAGAACAATAATATAAAGGAAGGTAGGTGCTTAGAGCACATTTTTACCTTAAGGAATGACTTTGCTTCACTTCCTTCCCCAAGTTTGGTTCCAGCCGAAACTCACCCCCTCTTGCAACTTGGATTTATCCTAGATTAATGGGGGAAAGGAGCTGAATCTTAGACCAATGGATAGCTAGTGAAAAGAGGAAGACAATGAACTATCATATGAATCAAGAGCTTACCTTGTGCCTTAAGAATGGATTTCTTTCCAAGGGTGAAGTGAGGATAGGAAAGAGAAGAAATAGAGAGGGTTTGGGTGGGATGAATTAGCCAAGGGGGGGAAGTGAGGAGGAAAGAGAAGAAGATGACATTTTAAGGCATTAATGGTAAAGCATGGGTCTTGTATAGTATTTGGTGACTAAGCACACCTAATGAAGATATTTTGGTTGAAATTTAGCAAGGTGGCAGCCAAGGGAATGGGCATTGCCGGCCACATTTTGTACCAAGGGCAAAATGGTCTTTTTACTTCCTTTTTAATGTTATGACTTATAACTTGTACATTTGGACTTATATCATGTGTTAGTTTGTTACCAACATGATTTCCTTGTCCTAAAGTGTGTAAAAATGTATTCTTGAGAAATTGGTATACTTTACTATTCATTAAAACTAGTAAAAATGTATACTTTGATTCACCCTTGATATTGATGTTCTTATTGCACATCATGTGTATCTTGGACTTGTTTAATGTGTTAACATGTGTAACATGTGTTACTTAGTGTCCAAAGGAGCATACACTTGTGTTACAAGTGATATTTTACTCACTAGTCATTTTGACTTCTTAAGGTACATTTTTCCTTAAGTGTTTGTGTTCTTTGTTCATGAAGATGTGTATATCATGATAAATAAATTGTAGGTTGATTTTCCTCCTTTACTATACTCCACTTATGTCCATGTGTTTATATAAGGTTTAGTAACCTTCATGGAGTATATATTTATTTATATAAGTGTGCTTAGGAGTTTTCATGATTCATGGTTCATTAAGGCTTATTAGCCTTCTTAACTCATTAATTGTTTTTTTAATTTAGTTTATGAACCTTAGGGGTATTTCATGATTCATACTCCACGGTTTTATAATCCCAGTGCACGGTATGTTGTTACATGTCCTTGATCGTCTCTGAGGGCTTCCTCAGTTCAGACTTTTGTGAATTCTGTGACAAGATTGAATGTCTGAATGTGTGAATAAATATGCATGAACTGTATATTTAAGCTGCTTTGTATTTACTGTTTTTACGATAACAGTATCGATTCGTATATATAAAACTATATAAAAAAACAAACTAGCGGCTATGGTGCTATCTTATATGTGTAATATAAGAAACATCAAAAAAATGTTGTAGCATTAGGATAATAAGATATATATATATATATTATCCGAGACTTAAATACGGAGAATTGGCCTTTTCTAACGCCGCTCTCGTATCTAACACTGGATCCCGAGTTTACATACTTCGGATTTGACTAACTACCTTAGTCTGTTGTGTTAGAAAAAAATTGGTAATGCGATACGATGGTATAGATGAACAAAACCAGGAGGATGTGGCTCTTGGTGCGCACTGTGATCACAAAAACGATACTAGGATGTCCGCGTACGGGTCCGTAAGTATTAAGAAAATTTCCCGTGAACTAGAACGGTTTGTTGGTCAGAGACTCTACTGTTGGAGTGGCTACTGCCGTGGGTGACCCGCCATAATATATGGGTAATTTAGAGACACGCAGTTTTAACGAGACGTTGTCAATAGGTATAACTGAACTATTACGAACAGCTTGTTAGCTCGTATATTTGGTGAACAATATTGGGCTTGCATGCCAAAGATGGGAATTTATACTCGTTTATAATTCTCGTTGTTCCGCCTTGTTGTTCATTTGGTTATGCTATGTGGTTTTATGTTGTGTGAAATGCATGATGATGGTTGTGTTTATTGTATGGTTATTACTGTTATTTGTCTTACAGTTTAAATGTTTAAACGGTATTGCATGTAAATGAATCCCATGCTCTCGACCAATTAATTGAGGGGTTTGAGGAGGCATGACGGGGCCTGTGATAACATACTCAGCAGGGGCTGATTCCATACCACAACCATGTTTATTTTCATGACCTAGGTCTTTTCCAACATCAAATGTAGCTTTATTTTGGGCTGGAAAACCCAAACGTGGGTAAACCCACCTCTATCTTAAAGCTGGATTGAGTAGCTTATAAATAGGCTTTGAGATAGTCAAACCCAGAAAAAGGCAGTCAAGGCTTTTGTTGCAAAAGTCCAATTTCGAACGGGGCCAAAGTATTGAAATTAAATTTCAAAACAGTTGGGTATATATATATATATATATAATGTTATTGCTAATTGTCTGAAAGCTATCTGTCTCAACTTAAGTAATTAAATAACGCTATGGAGACTTAACACTAGCGCAAATTCGACGGTACGGTTGGCCTGCACAGACCATTGCACAGAACGCTAGGTGGCAGTTTAGTCACATGCTGACGGAACTACTGATGTGGAACATGTGGTGAGAAGAAAATTTGTATTAATGTTAAATGGTTGTAACTTTTAATATATAAGTCCAAAATGAAAAAAAAATTATATAACTATTCACCTAAATTCAAGCTCTTCAAAACAAGACCAATCACAGATATGTTTTGACAACTTTGAATAAAAAATATTTTTTACATGTGTATGATGATACACTAAAATGATAATATGATTCATTAATTTTGATATTATGATTCATTAAAATTGATATTATAAACATTAACTAATAAGTGGTGAATTAGAGTACAAATTTCGGAACCGATAAAAAATTATTATTGTTTTGAAGTGTATTATTATTGTTGTATGGTGTATTTTAAACCTTATATGGTGAATCATGTATTTTTCACACATACCAAATATTATTTTGTGTTGTATTATTGTTTATTTTTTTTATTTCTATATGTTTACGATGATACACTCAAATGATGATATGATTCATTAATTTTGATATTATGATTCATTAAAATTGATATTATGATTCATTAACTAATAAGTGGTGAATTAGATAGCAAACTTCGGAACCGATAAAAAATCATTATTGTTTTGTAGTATTATTATTGTTGTATGGTGTATTTTAAACCTTATATAGTGAATCGTGTATTTTTCATACATACTAAATATTGTTTTGTATTGTATTATTGCGTAAAAATATTTATTTTTATATGTTTGCGATGATACACTAAAATAAAGATATGATTAATTAATTTTGATATTATGATTCATTAAAATTGATATTATGATTTATTAACTAATAAGTGGTGAATTAGATAACAAACTTTGGAACCGATCAAATTATTCTTGTTTTGTAATGTATTGTTATTGTTTTGGGTTGTATTATTATTATTTATATGATGTATTTTAAGTCATGTGGTTGATCATATCTTATTGACATACCAATTATAAAACAAATAATGAAGTATTATTGTTTTATAGTGTATTATTATTGGTGTATGGTGTATTTTAAATTGTATATGGTGAATCAAGTATGGTAGATATCTACCTATATACATGTAAATAATATAAAATTTTAAAGTTGTCAAAACATATTCATGTCTGGTCTTGTTTTGAAAAGCTTCAATTTAGATGAACAATGATTTTTTTTCATTTTGGACTTATATTTTAAAAGTTACAACAAATTGATGTCAATATAGTAAAAAAGCAGTCCAGTCAGCAAAACAGTCTAGTCAACGGCTGACTAGATTGTCAAATGGACAGGGCTACACCAACTTGCATGCGGCTTGCCCGCGGAATCGATCGTAACACTAGAAGGTAGCACAATGGTGTTCATCTTTGACCTCTCGACACATTACCTCTCACTATCTCGGAAATAAACAAAAAATAAAATAAAATACTCCAACCACTTTTCCAGTTCCATATGTGGCCCTTTTCTTATAAATCTTTGTGTAGTGTGTTATTTTCTCAAATTTTTTAAAATGTTATCACTTATAAAATATAAATGCAACAATAAAAAAAATATCATTGTTCATCATTATTTGTGTTCTTAAAAAAAGATTATGAATATATTTTAGTAAATTTAAAATTTAATGTTTTTTGAATGAGTATATATTACATATTTCAAAAGTGAATATCATTCATTAATAAAATGAATGTTCTTTAATAATAATCTAAAAATAATTATATCTGTTGTCATAAGTTTTCTAAACGTCGAACGAATTAGTTGGGTCGGTAGTTTACGAATTTGGGAAACCTATTGAGTCAGTAACGACAATATAAAGTATAAAATGACTTCAAAAAATATCACCCTACACCACACATGTAACACCCCTCTCGATAAACACGTAATAATCCCTCACATAGCATAATTAAAAGACGTCTTACAGCGGAAGAATAAATAACATAAACTCTCACACGGGTGTCACCTGCCATTACCCGCCCATGCGAGTAACGAAGCAGAAACTAAATCCAACAACCAAAATAAACAGCACTACCATACCGCTGTGACAACGAGATAAATCCTATACATCATACTAAGTCCAAAAACCATAACCGTCGACAAGTGAGCATCTACCCTGATCCCGTACTTCGGCTTCAACGATGAACAGCAACCTGCAACAAGCCATAAAGGCTCAGCGAGAAATGCTGAGTATGCGGGTCTGGACCCTATTGGTCACTTGTCATTTAACCGTCTTGATATTAGATTGATCTCATGCTTTACCATTTTATAGTTATAATCAATACTGTAACAACCATACATAAACTTATAATCATCCATCCAATCCAACATTCATTACGTATCACAAACAACAGTCGCATAAACGAACGTATCGAATAATAACAGTACTGTGTATAATCGCCTTAGCGAACGGTTTCCATATTTAATATTATTTGGCCTTCAAGGCCCCATCCATCCAAACCATGTTTTAATTAATTACCAGTTGGGCGTCATGTTAGGACAACCCGGTTAACCTTACCAATGGACAGTAGTCCTCCCATACACACAAAGATGCTCATTTCGCCAGAGGTCCGGAGGCCCCTGACTATTCACTTTGCCTCGTAAGGCGTCCATTTAAAGGCCGTAGCCATGTACCAACAGTAGGTACCACCTGTCCCACGATCCAATTAGGGCTCGTTGGGAAATTTCCTGGAGCGGAACCCGATCGGGTACCACTCAGTGATCACAAATGCGCAACCAAGTAATTCGTAAACTACCGGGATTCCTCCCCTCATCTCATACCAACTCTCTCATAATGTTTAAGATGTACTCTTAGTTTTATGGAGATTACATTATACCAATTAGCCGCCTAATGGGTCTTACGCATGCCTAGAAGTAATCTAGGTTATATTCATGTTCGAGATCCATGCTCTAGAGACCGACATTGTAGTATCCCGTACCTAAGTGTTTACTTAGGTTATTCATATACTTAATAGTAATACTAAGGGTATTATATCAAGTAACCATTGTGTCAACACATCAACGCATATGTATGTTTATATAAGTCGATCTATAGTCGACGTAGTGTTAGTCCCGTAGGACGCTCGCGCATAATTAAATAACGCATTAACACACATCATCATATGCAATTCCACACACATAACATACAAGTTATCAAACAGTTTCCGGGCCCTTTCTTAGGTCAACCCGGATCAAACCCTTCTTCACATACCGTACACCTTAGACCAAGGATGCGCAGTGTAGTCCACTAAGCTTCTCGAGCGCGCACGTCTGAAAGGTGATCTAAAAATACGAGGAACGCTAGGTGTCAATCCCCATGACAAATTAACTCGGTATCTCCGAATAAAGTCAGTGACCCCAGTATTACATCCCCAGATTCCAACTGTTATTAGTTAAGTTACCGTTGTCCTTTAAAAACCTTACTCAATGTTTGTATAATTACTTTGTTTTAACAGTGGAGTCGGTTGCATTCAAACGTCGTGGTTAACGTTTTCGAACGTAAGAGTTTATATCTTTCCAACTCGTAGTAGTTTATAAGCGTTACGCTTTTACATAAGTTCGTTCATTCTCGCACATTTAATTCAATTGTTTCATCGCATGTATAGGCACGTATTGTAACCTACAGTTGCATGCTTAATATATTTTATAACATATGGTTGCATGTATACATGCATTATTTATCGTATAATACTATTATCCCACCATCCATTATAATACATTGTATTATATAATCCATTAATCTTGTAATATCTACATTTGAATTCAAAAACCCATAACTTACAGTTTATAAACTATTTTCATATAATAACCTTTACCATTATATTATATGGTTTCCAACCATAATATATATCCATCCGTATATACATAATTCTCGTATATGTATATATTTACCAATATAGGTAAATTTCATGAGTTATAAAACTCTTATACCATATGTCACATTTTATCATCTTATGTGAGATGACTATTCCCATTAGTTGTGTTATATTGCCACAACCTATATTAAGATCATTATCTTAATAATGTACAACATTTTATGTTGTATAATTTCAACTCCTAAGGTTTATCCAGTATTTACCTTAGTTTATAATTCTCATTTATTTATAGTTTGTCACATTATTTAATGTGAATACCCTTGTTTATATTAATTCCATTTAAACCACATTAATACCATATAATTGTTATAACATTTATAACATTGTAGACCATAGTCTAAAATTCATTTTCCACCCTTTATAAATTCGGTACAGCACTATACCTTATTTAAATTTCATTTTGACCATATAACATCATGTAATGTTATACCATATAATAATATCATATAATATGATATCTTTATCTTATATAATTTATAACATATAGTTTTAATACAAAACTATTGTTAATTACCGAAAAGGTACTTCCATTTAAACCAATCTCACTAACTTACCATATCTTTATGTTTATTATAAAAATCACCCCATAATTTATACCATGTTATATATACCATATAATATAACATTTAAACCTTAATTTAAATATAACATATAGTTATATATTTTTAGCACAACCGAACAGACCCTAAAATCTGTTCTAAATCATTTCTTAACCCATCAATTTTTAATAATTACCATTTGACCCAATTTATAACATATAGTTTTATAATATCATCAAAACTATATATTATACACTTATCTATTTAAAACACCTTATATTATTCTAAAAATCACCAAACTATACCAAAGGGTTATAAATATCATTCCTAACCCACAACTATCGGTTATTTACATTTCCTCCCCATTTTCTTTTCCAAAGTATAACAATGACATAATAACTATATATTATACATATATAGCTTATTTTAATTCCAAATTTAACCCAATAAAATCCTAAAAATTCCTAATAGCCCATGGGTGTTTAAAAATACCATTGTACACCTTTAAGTTTCTGTATTCACCATACATACCCATATATTATAAAAATTTTACAATTAAATACTTATCTTATTATATAACCTTAAATAAGTTATTTAACTTATCTAATTTGGTCAAAACCAACCCAATGGTCAAGGTTGACCTCCTTAATACTTCCTTGATCATTACTTTCTTAATTTATGGTTTTAACCCCTAAGTTTCCAAAATTTACCAATTAACCCTAAAACTTTATAATATCTTATAATTTTTATTTTAAATCCTTTTAACCTCTAATTTTTGGCTTAATTATTATTTAGCCCCCAAATTTGATTTAATTATACTCCAACCCCTTAAACTTTTGTGGTAATGTATATATACCACCTAAAACATATTTTAAACTAAATATACATAAATAAAATGGCCTAAAGTTCATGGCCTTATTACAAACATTTGCTCATAAAATAAATTACACATAAATGTCCCAAAATACTTATAAACACACGGCCTCACCTTGTATTTTTCATTAATTACCATACTTCCATATAAAGTCTTAATTTTGACATTTATGTTACTTAATTACTTAGATAAATTTATTAAGTCATTTATTTAACCATTTTAAGGTCAAACATGACCCCTTTGGCTGTGTTCACTCACGGCAATTGTATAGAAATTGCTTAAGAATTTATTAACATAATAAAGTTAAGGTTTAAGTGATTTATACCTTGATTTAGCAAGGTTAAGACCTTGTTTGGTCTCGCCACCTTAGGGAAAATTTCTCCACAGCTTGATTTACTTGTCTTCATGTAGAAAACAAGACATGGTTAAACTCCAAGCATGAGCTAACCATGGAAAGTAATTTAAGTCATGAAAATCATGAATTTTTACCTTAAATCTTCAAGTTTGTTAGGGTGGAATCTCAGCCCTATTTTTCCAGAAAATAAAGAGTATCAAAACACTCTTAAATACAAGGTACAAAACCTTGGGTAACTAGCTTGGAAGATGGCTAAGATTTACCTCGTTTAAGATGCCAAAAATGGTGTTTTTGGGCATGGATCTAGCTACTCCTTGTAGATCTTGGTATACCAACTGAACCCACATGAAAAGGAGAAGAAACTAAGGCTAGGGAACCAAGGTTTACAACCGTAATTTACAAGGATGAAGAGATATGTGCTTAAAGCACATTTTTACCTTAAATGGTCAAGACTTGAACTTTTCTCCTTCTACCTTGTTACAGCCAAAATTTCCTCTTGTTTTAAATTCCAAAACACACTACATACAAGTATAGAAATGTTTGGAGTCTAGATCAATGGAAAGAGGAAAGAAAGATGAAGAAAATGGACATTTTTATGCCTTAGAAGCTTACCTAGAGCAAGAGCTCACACCAATGGAGCTTTCTGCTTACCTACGGTCATGGAGGAGCTGAAGGGAGCCTATGGATGGTGAGTTCTCGGCTGGAAGGGGCAAATGGACAAAGGTTCTCATTATTTGCCTTAAAAGTCTTTTAATGCTTATTTTAAGTTTTTAATGTTTTGATGACTCATTAACAATTATTGTAGGTTGTCAAATGGATGAGAATAAAGCAATAGGCAGCCGGAAATGAAGGGGAAAGGTGGGTGAGTGATTGATACTTAATTAATGACTTTTGAGACAATTTTGTCATTTTAGTCAAATTAGTATAGGTGATTCATCATCCATTGTTTGAAATGGCTTGCAATCAGCCGTATAAAAGGGAGACAGCAGCTCTTCAATCGGCAGCCTCACATGGGTAAGCAAGTGGTAGACAAGCTTTAATGTTTAATATGTTAAAAGGTATACTTTTTTGTATTTTAAGTAAAAGTAATGAGCTATATTTTATTAGCACATGGGAATGGTCACATGGCTTGTTATGAGCCTTAATAAATCGGTTGTATATGGTCCATTTCATGGTCAATGGTCAACATTGACCAATTTAGTCAATGGAGACTTAATTTTACATTATATTATTATTATATTAATATTTTAATGTAAAAATTGTGAAAATTGTAAATCTCTTGATTTAGAGTTACCAATGTGATATTAATGAGTATTTATATTTATTAGAGTATTTATAGGTGTTTCATTAGGTTATATAGACCCAAAACACATTCCCGGGACACTCCCGGGACTTTCGGGACCTTTTTATGCTTTAAGCGTTTCTCCCGGGCATTTTGTGTTTTCTTGTAAATCTAACTTGAGAATTCTATTTAGAATGTTAATTAATGGTGATAAAACTCTAAGAATGATTTATTTAGAGTTTCGTGCCACTTCGGCATTCCCAGGCCTTTTCTAGGGTTTATGGGGCCCACAAGGGTTCCTCCAAGCACTTTTTGTTTAATTGAAAATTTACTCCGAGCATTATGTTTTAAATGATAATTAATGACTATCGGGTCATATTATGATCATTAGTTGACTTGTATGACTTGGTTAACTCAAGGTCCGGCTTAACGCACGTTTTTGACCTTAAGGAGTTTAGGTGCGTTTTTAATGCCTAAGTGTTTCTATGCTTTCTTATGGTTTCATAAACCCACAAATAAACCTTTAATTCACATTATTTAATTATTTAATGTTTAGGGGTATTTCAGTCTACCCCCCTTAAAAAGACTTCGTCCCGAAGTCGCTTTACTTAAATAGGTGTATTAATAACTGCCCATATAACCCATAATGTATATCTGTGTGATATATCATTTACATATAACATATTGTGCCTATATATAGCACGCAGCCATCATTTGTGGCGTTAGTTCAATCATATATGGATATAGGTGATCCATCAGCGCCATAATTCCTATCAGTTCTACCATCCTTGACAACCTCCCCGAGGTGTCCTCACCATACCATCATTCCATGTTCCATATCGAATGATTCATTTCGTATCTAGGCGATACCATATGTAGTCAGTATACAAGGTAATATAAATATATATATCTCAAGTGTCATAAAAGGTACTACACACATGGGTGTATACTCATCATTCGAACAGGTATCTCATAGGATACATGCATATAAGTGCACATTACACACAAACAATATCAACAACGTACGCGTACCAAACAACACACAAACAAAACCTCGTATGCCCCGCATACCACCAAAACAACAAACAAACAAACATCGTATGCCCCGCATACCACCAAACATACCAACAAATTACTGTATGCCCCGCATACAAAACAAAAACTTAGTGCACACACGTGGACAGCCAAGAGGCTCTACCCCCCTTAAAAAGGGTTACACCCCCGTACCCCCACAAGTATACAACAGCCGCTCAACAAGGAGCGCTGGATACTTGGCTCTCATAGAGTTCTCCAACTCCCGTGTGGCATCTTCCACCTTGGATTGGATTATCCTCCTATCAGAGAGACGGGTATGACCCCCTCCGGGCTCCACAATACATGAAGGGTGAGGGACTCGACTAATTGTGCTCTCTCCCGAATTCGTTTTAATGGGCCCACTCGCTCCGTATTGAAGTGTAGACCCATGAACACAGGGCTCAGCTTGCCCCTTTTTCCTGTCGTATATCTTGTCTTTTGGATTACTAGCGTACATACGCATATCTTCTTTTACTGATTTTTCAGCTTGAGGTGCAATATGGCATTGGCTATTGTTAGTACTCAGTGCATTTTGCACTTGTCTTAGTAATACTGAGACGTACTAGCCTTCATGTCCACGGAGATAAGGGTTGTCATCCGTGTCTCCTGGTGTTTTGTTCCGGAGTAACACATTGTTGTAGTTCTTTGATACTCACTTCGTGTTGATATCCATTACATCCTCCCATATTCCCACTAGATTAATAATTGCACAAGTGCAATACCAAAACACTCAGTCCTATAGAGTGCAGAGGCGTAAACCCTCAGTAGTTAATATCTAATGAGGCAACAAGAGGAACCAGTGATCATGTGAGTTGTACATTCAAGGCTCAGTTAGCGTTTCCCAAAACATTCCATAAGATCCGTTAGTTATCATAACGTTTGTTGCTTGCTTAAGGTATCTGCTAGTATACTAGCTTTGTCTTTCAACATTGCGTAGTCACGCGTTTAAGTTCACATTATCTGGTAGATTTCTCTGGATTGCAAGTACTTGCTTGATCCTTATGAGGGTTCTACACCTTATTCGTCCATACAATGGGTTCCCTGTTTCTGTCATCAGCGTCATCGTCTTCGAAAGGTCTCCCTGTCTTCATTGTGTACGGTCTGCTACTCTGTGTTAAAGGTTCTTGGTTTCTCTAGCCCGTTGATTTAACTACGGCTCTTCTCGTCCATCTTCGAGGTAATCTGCATCACTGTTCGTAGCACGGAGTTGACTACTTCTCGTGTTCCTAACACTACTTGTCTACATGCATGGGGTACCATACTGATACCACTTACCCAACTAACTTATAAATAAGTCTATCAGGCCCACAAGCTCCTATCGGAGTTCGGTCGTCCCACGTCTCGTTTAGTAAACTGGTAGTGTCTGTCACACGACTATTGTGAAGTATTCTATTGTCAATCTCCCTTTGATGGATGTCCTTGTTGTAGTTGATGTTAATTACTTCGCATTGTCGGTCATCCTGTCGTAGGTGCTATTGTCCTAGTGGCATAGATGGTAAAGTGGTTGAAGACCATATTTTTGCTCCCCGGACTCATGTCCTTCTGGTAATACATTGTATGTGGCACTCCTTTCTAAAGGTAGTACTTAGTTGTCAATCAATTAAACGTTAAATGTTGATTCGCCTTTACGGCTACAATCAGTTCATATTATATTCGTGCTGAGTTTAGCAACATCGGGTCTCATATCCCGATCTTTTTGGGTACTGTACATATTCTTTTCCTCCTGGTTAATTATTATCACTTCTCATCTGTAGTTCATATTTATTTTCCTCGTCCGTTTAATTGAGTGTATTGCAGATTGCATAATAGCTTGAGCCACTCGGCTCTTCACTTCCCAACCATCCTCTTTGACGGTGGTGCATCTACAAAGGGTATTCTATTTCACACAAAGATATGCTTGTCCATAAGGACTATTCATCACCATTAGTGATTATCATTAAATGTTGGTATACACTTCAGGTATTCGGCTAATAAGCCATGTCTGAGAATTCTCGAACAGTTAAACTGACATAGTTTACAGTGGCTTTATAATTCCCTCAGTTGTAGTGGTCGGACTAACAAGTCTTCCCCTAGTTCCATAGGCTTCTAATCCTAAAGGTTCGTATGAAAATTTTTGGTATTTACTAAGGAATTAAAAATTTTAGTGGTAGCTGCAGCACTTGCGGTGGCAAGTGCGCAAGGCAGATGGAAATTTCAGTGGGTTGATTGTTATAGCGCTTGCAGTAGCAAGTGCGCCATGCAGGATGAAATATTGGTTCAGTAATTACTCGTCTAGTTGACTCTCTCATCATTGAGTATGGTTCACATAATAGTGTGAGTATTGAAATTCCATTCATATAAATACGATCCATCAAGGTTTAGAGCTTACTGTACTGAGTACACACAACTAATCCCAAAGTCTTACATAAAAGGCGAGTGGTCACTGACACACTCCCACATACTAATAGCATATGTCTGTTTAAACATCCAAGGCTAAGTACATAACAAGATAAGTAAAGGTGTTTCACTAGCGGTATCTCGGAGTTCAGGTTACTCATGCCCTGACGACTCCCTTCCCTTTCTGGGCTCCAGCATCAGTAGATGACTGGCCCTCCTGTCCGCCTCGTGATACTCCAGAGCCTCCAGCTGGGGTCTTCTAAGTAGTCTTTGGTGGCCTATAATTACGGCTTTCAGGGTTCATCCAGCACTCGAACTCCCGGTGGCCCTCTTTCTTGCAGTACCAGCACTCCACTTTGCGGCCACTACAGTCGACCCCAGGATGGTCCTTCCCGCAACGCTTACAATAGTAGTGGTGTTGGGGCTGTCCGGTGCCTAATGATGGTATTTAGTTTAAGTTAATATTTGATGGTATAAAGGTTAAGGTTACAATTGAATTTAAGAGGAAGGTGTTCTCACCCTTAGGAGGCGCAGATCTCAGAGGCTGAGCATCTATAGCTGGGCCGGTCAACCTAAGGACGGGCTCTTTCCCCCTTGCTCCCTGGTGACCCTGTTGCCCTTTCTTCTGAAAGAATTTCCTGTTTAAGGTTTCGGGTTAGCATTCATTAAAGGTGTTTAATATGGTAAACAATTTAGAATGGGATAAGTCCTTACTTTCCCTTCTTCTTGCCATCGCCTGGAGATGCTCCTCCACCCTCAGACTCTCCCTCAGGATTCTATCTCCTTTTTGTCCCAAGAGTCTCTTCCCGAGTCTGGAGCAGTAGCTCCATCCTCGAGGCAGCGTCATAGCACTCCTGAAATCTCATTGGTAAGTCCTCACAAGGTTAGTTTGTAATTTAGTAAGTAAAGAATTAATGGCACTCATGTCTATACCTAGATAGTAGTGTAGAGGGTAGCACCCATCGCCATCTGGATGCGAAACAGTAATCCCCCCCGGAACTTCTCGACCTTCACGGTCTCTGAGTAGTCGACTCCGGGGATAAAGTCCAGCAGACTGATGAATCGAGCGTAGTACTCATCCACCGTCAGGCCTCCCTGGGAGAGTGTCTCGAACTCTCGATGTAACACCCCTACCGCTAATCCTATACTTACCGTCCAATCATCCCAATAATCCTAACTACTCGCAGCGGAAATACTACTACTACGGCGGGTGATACAACGCCGCTAACCGCTCATACGGCTAGCTAGGCTTATACTACTTACAGTGACGGTCTGATGACTAAAAGATACCGAGCTACTAAAACATTGTTTACTGAATACAAAAGATCATATTCTTACATTGCTGGATTACCGAGTATCAAATGCATAGTTGATTACATCCCTTTTCAATCTCCCAAAAATAATGAGTCTCTACAAGCTACTCATCTATACCAATTCACAATTCTTCTATTATCCAAAAGGGTGTACCCCATGGTACACCGGCTAAACAAAAACCTACAGCCGTGTACAACTTAGTACACCATTCACAATTCATCAACTATAGACAAAAAGAAATCATCTTAAGTTCACAAGTCTTCACCCTTCATGAGGACCTGCATTATGTTAAAAACGGTGCCCCAAGGGGCTCAGCAAAAAGCTATATATAAACTTCGCATATACCGAGTGCTAACAAGGGCACGCCGACTATTTAAGGTCGACTAAACATGCGGTTCATTTTTAACATACATACATGCTTTACATTCATCTTACAATCATACACAATACAATACACAAGCTAAACAACAATACAATAGCATACACAATCCTTACCTTCACAAGGGTTAGCCAAATTACGCATCCGGGTTAATCGGATGCTTATTACTCTTTTACTCATTACCCAACACTTACATACAATTCCTCTTACTTTACATACTTACTTTTCCATACTTATTTACTCATTCTTACTTACTTACTTTTACTCATGTTAAGTCGGTATGACCTCCGGGCAGGGACTACACCGTCCCACCACCGGGTTTTACTTGGCTCACCAATCCAGGATGCTACCCATTTAAGGGGTTTGGGCCGTGGACCAGTTTAAGAGCCAGGAATTGGATCCAACCTCTTGTGTCTCCGCATCCTCACACGTGGCCGAAACTTTATCGGACTTCTACTCATTCCAATTTAATTACCAATTTATTAAGTTAGATTGGTTAGCTTGTTAGGAATCAGTTAGAAGTCCAATCACAATAATATTCGGTCACAACATAATACATCAAGCATACACACATTCGTTATCATCCATACATTTCATGAATTATACAAACTATAATTTAAAGACAATATCCAATAAGGAACAACATCATGTATTCACAAGTAATCATAATAATTCCGATTCGTGCATTTATCTTATTTGGTGATCAATTAGCACACAACACACAAATCAGAGTAACCAAGGTAGCATACGTGGCATGAGAAGTTCATACCGTTCACCGTTGTACTTGTATCCGACGTTCCTTTGGTGTTCACAATCCAAGTCCTATAGCATATATGTGATCGAGTGGTTAATTAACTATAATTAACCTTACTTATTACTTTCCTAAAGTTTCCCGGTTTATACTTACTACTTCATTGTTAGTCAAATACATTTACTTAAGTTACTTACTTAAAATTATTTTCTAAGCTTACTTATAGTCTTAATGACCATTAAACATCATTAATCATGTCTTAATTATCTTATACTACCATTACCCATCATTACCCATCCTTAGAATAGCTTTAAAACAGATTCTGTGTAAATTTTGAGGTGGTCCGGGTTACTGTCTGGGTTTACAAACCCGGACCACCACTTTGGAAAAACCTTCGGGTATGTTTTGTGTATGGTCCGGGTTTGTGTACTCCTTTACAAACCCGGACCACAAGGTTGTATAACTCACGTGTGCTTTTTATGTATGGTCCGGGTTTTGTACTCCTTTACAAACCCGGACCACATGTTTTGAGAACTTACGGGTATGATTTAGGGGTGGTCCTGGGTTAGTGTCCATTTGTACACCCGGACACTCCTTTTGTATAACAATCTGTCGAGTTTTTATGCTGGTCCGGGTTTCTGTACTGGTTTACAAACCCGGACTAGTTGCAGTTTTGCAAATTATATATGTTTTTGAACTTGTTTCAATTCCAAACTTCTACCAATCTCTTCCCTAATATTCCTACATATAATCTAGCATGTTTTGACATTGATTAAGCATTTTAAACTAACCTAACACAACCTATATCATTATCTGTTACATTAACACATTTACACTAATAGTTTTCTCCTGTTACAGTTTTTCCTTCTCCACTATTGCTACATATTTTCTTTTCTTCTTCCCATTAACTAAATGACTCTCAATCTAGCATAACTTAGTTTGACAACTCCCAATACATCATTTCCAACTCCACTCCTCTTCCTGTTACAAACCAAAGTGAAAAATCTTATTCTTTTCTTCCCTGTACAACTTCTCTATTCTTTCTTTTCTAACAGCACACAAGTCACTACATTCCTAACCAAATTTTGACAGAGGTTCCCTACATTTCTAAGTGTTCTCACCTCATAATTTTGCACACTCAACATAGTTCACAGCCTGTTCAACATATACATTATTCTCACACAACTTTTAATACTTACTGCACACCTAATATTCACACCTAGCATTTTATTTACTTGTTTTCAAAAGCTTCAAACTACAAATACCATCCACATTAATATACCCATTCATTTCCTACTGTTATGGTGGTTTTAAAACCATTGCCAAAGCAATGCACTTATACGTATACAAACATCAAAAACTGTACAGAGACTTTCATTACCTTGAGTTCTTGTTTCTTTTTCCTTTCTCCCCTTCTCCTTCTTGCTCCTCTTTCCTTCTTTGTTTTCTTGATTTATTTAGGCCAAGCTACACTATGTAACAAGGCATACACACACACACACCAAAACTGGTAAATTTTCTAACTCACGTATTAAACCCTAACTTGTGGAAAACCACTTAAAACCCTTAAGTAGTCTTACCTTGAGTTGCTAATGGAGTTTTGAGTGGGAAAACGACAGTGCTTCAGCTCCTCTTTGAAATGCCAAAACCGGCTGAGTAATGGAATAGTGGTGTTTCACGTGAGTTTTGGATTTTGCAAGGGAAAAGATGAAAAGAGGAGAACTTGGTCTTTTTTCTTACCTTAGAACATGGAGAAGAAGATGGATCTTCAAATGGTGCTCCCTAGACTCCAAAACGATTATACCCTCAAAAATGAAGTTGGAGGTTTTTGATTTTTGAAGGGTGTAGAACGATCTCCTTAACGAGACGAATTCAACGGTATGATTTTTTGTAGCATTTGGAGGTAGTTTAGGGTTTCAAATGTGAGGAGGAAATGAGCTGTTGTGTGTGGATTCTCAAATCGCCATATTTGGAACCAGAGAGGAAGAAGAAGAAATGCTGGGCAGAGAAAACGTGAGAGAGTAGTGTGAGAGGAGAGAGAGTTTTACTTTTTGCTTTTGTGGTTACTTTATTTGTTTGTTTGTTAGCACATAAGGAACGAATAAAGAAGAGGGGGTATGGGCTATTAAAATCAGCCGGCTACACACACTCCTCACATGGGGTTTTAAAGTTTTATTTACAATAGTGGATACACTACTTTATTTTATTTACACTTCCACCCCACAACTTCCTGTTTTTGACAATTTTTACTATTTTCTCGTTTTATTGATTTTATTGGTTCTAGACCTTCATTAATGTTTATTAAGAACTATTTGGTTGACCAAAATTGTTACGAGTCTATTTGACCCGCTTAAAGTCACGTTTTCCCGGTTTCCTCGAAAAACGCGCTTTAAGGTTCGTTTGTGTTCTTAATCCGTTTTAAGGATCCGTTTTCTTCGGGATTTGTTCCCTAATATTTATTCAGACTTAATTAAGCTTCTAAATTATTTATTAGCCTAATTAATCACTATTTTTAATTACGGGGTATTTCAATCTACCCCCTTAAGAAACTTTGCCCTCAAAGTTGCTCAAGGTTAATGGTTTAATAACTCTACGCATTAGGCAAACCAATTGCCATAATGTGTCTTACTACCACCTATGAGGTGTTTACTTCTTCCACATTGCAAGCATACACAATTCAAGCACCATACACAATTCACATACACCATGCACCATTTCCATACACATCATTTCACAATACACCATTGCAGTCCACAATACACATTACACGAATACATCACACATTGTACATACACACCAATACATTACACATTACACATACACACCAAATACACTCCGAACTACATGTGCCATCCAAAACATACTACAACACATACACACTATGCAATGCTCACCCGAAGCAATGCAAAAGCAAAAAGGCTCTACCCCCCTTAAAAGGGGTACGCCCCGTACCCGGAACTACTAAATACTAGACTATCTAGTCTATGAATAACTGTGGGTACTTCACCTTCATGGCATCTTCTAACTCCCATGTCGCTTCTTCGACATCATGGTTTGACCATAGGACCTTCACCATTCGTATAGACTTATGGCGAGTGTCTCTGGTCTTCCTATCAAGGATTCTCACGGGGGACTCAACATATCTCATGGTCGGTTCAATGGATAGTCTCTCGGGCTCTAGGACATGAGAAGGATCGACAATATACTTCTTGAGTTGTGACACATGAAATACATCATGGACACGCCCCAAGTCCTCAGGTAGTGCTAACCTATAGGCTACAGCTCCAACTCTCTCGGTGATAGTGTACGGCCCTACAAATTTCAGGCTCAGCTTACCCTTCTGGCCAAATCGGAATACGCCCTTCATAGGTGAAATGCGCAAGAACACTTGGTCGCCCACGGCGAACTCAAGGTTGCGTCGTCGCACATCCGCATAGGATTTCTGTCTATCTTGGGCAGCTTTCATATTAGCTCGGATTGCTGAACTTCAGCTTGCACTTGCTCTAAATACTCCGGTCCTATGATGACTGCTTCACTTGACTCATCCCAACACAAGGGTGTACGGCAAGGTCTACCGTATAAAGCTTGGAAAGGCGACATCTTAATCGAAGCATGGTAGCTATTATTGTACGAAAACTCGATAAGATGAAGCTTATCTAACCAACTCCCCTGAAAATCTAAGGCACATGCTCTAAGCATGTCCTCCAGTGTCTGGATGGTCCTTTCTGTCTGACCGTCGGTCTGAGGATGGAAGGCGGTACTAGCTTCAATTTTGTACCCAGCGCTTCCCGTGTAGCTCTCTAGTATCTCAAAAGAAATCTCGTGTCGCGATCAGATACTATGGTCTTCGGGACTCTGTGGTGTCTGATAATCTCCTTGTCGAATAGCTCTGCGAGCTTCACTACCTTCCAAGTGTCCTTCATCGGTATGAATCTGGCAACCTTGGTGAGGCGATCGACTACAACCCAGATCATGTTGAGTCCTCCCCTGGCAGGTGGGAGTCCCACAACAAAATCCATGGAGATATCGTGAAACTTCCACTCCAGAACTGGCATCGATTGTACCATTCCACCCGGTCTACGATGTTCAAATTTCACTTTCTGGCATGTTAAGCATCTCAATACATACTCTGTCACATCTGATTTCATTCCAGACCACCAAAAGTACCTCTTCATGTCTTTGTACATCTTGGAGGCTCCTGGGTGAACTGACAATGTAGAACTATGTGACTCTCGCAGGATGCGATCCTTCAGCTCAGCATTGCTTCGGGGAACGCATAACCTGCCATTCAGCCGAATCAGACCATCTTCATGCAACTTAAAATCATATTTCTTCTTCTCAAATGTACCATCTATGATCTTTTGTCTGATTTCGGTTAGGTAAGGGTCGCTCAACTGAGCATCTCGCACCTCGTCAACCAAGCTAGAAGAAGCGAGTAGCGAATGGAGCGAGTGTGCTCGACGACTAAGGGCGTCGACTACCACATTTGTCTTCCCTTCCTTATATTGTAGGTCGATGTCGTAGTCTGAAAGAAACTCCATCCACCTTCTCTGTCTCAAGTTCAATTCTTTCTGCGTGAATACGTACTGTAAGCTCTTGTGGTCGGAGTAGATGGTGATGCTTACCCCATAGAGATAGTGTCGCCATATCTTCAAGGCGAAGACAATGGCTCCTAACTCTAAGTCGTGTGTCGGGTGATTCTCCTCATGCTTTTTCAGCTAGCGGGAGGCATAAGCTACAACCTTGCCATGCTGCATGAGTACGCATCCCATTCCCTTGCCTGATGCATCACAATATACCTCAAATCCCTTGTGCCCTCTGGAAGAGTAAGGATGGGCGCTGAGGTCAATGTTCTTTAGGCTCTGAAATGATACTTTGCACTCGTCTGTCCATACAAACGGTGCATCTTCATCAGTGTAGTCATGGGCTTAACGACTTTCGAGAAGTCCTTTATGAATCTCCGGTAGTAACCGGCTAGACCAAGAAAGCTCCTAATGTCGGTAGCAGTCTTGGGTCTAGGCCATGATCGTACAGCTTCAATCTTAGAAGGGTCAACTGAGATGCCCGCGCTCGAGATGACATGACCAAGGAATGATACCTGATCTAGCCAGAACTCGCATTTGGAGAACTTCGCATACAGCTGGTTCTCGCGCAGTCTCTCAAGTACTTTCCTCAAATGAATTTCATGTTCCTCTGCTGATTTTGATTATACAAGGATGTCGTCGATGAAGACAACAACTGAAGTGTCCAACTGCTCACTGAATAGTCGATTCATTAGGTCCATGAATTTTGCTGGTGCGTTTGACAAACCGAATGGCATGACGGTGAATTCATAGTGGTCATATCTGGTACGGAATGTCGTTTTCTCTATGTCTTGCTCTCTGATAGCAATCTGATGATACCCAGAACGGAGGTCGCTCTTGGAGAAGACTGAGGCTCCTTTCAGCTGATCGAATAGGTCGTCGATGCGTGGCAATGGGTATTTATTTTTTACTGTGACCGCATTCAGCTCGCGGTAGTCAATACAAAGTCGGAGGCTACCGTACTTCTTCTTCACGAAGAGGACCGGTGCTCCCCAGGGTGATACGCTCGGGCGTATGAACCCTTTGTCGAGAAGATCGCGTAACTGTTCTTTCAGCTCTGTCAATTCTGCTGGTGCCATGCGGTACGGTGCCCTAGCAATGGGACCAGTACCTGACAAGAGGTCAATCTCAAACTCTACTGCTCTTCGAGGTGGCATACCAGGCAGCTCCTTAGGGAATACGTCAGGGAATTCAGATACAATGGGTACTTCGGGGTTGAACTATGGATCTCTCTCCAGGTCTTGTGCATAACACAAATACACTTCTTCGCCCTTTCTGAGCTCCCGGTACATAGCCATAGCGGAAATGATTGTGGTCGAAGGCTCTCTCGGTCTCTGGCGGTAGGATACAGTAACCCCAGAAGGACTCTTGAGCAGCAATCGATGCTCGGCATAGAGGATTCTACCCTTGTGCCGCTCCAACCAATTCATTCCGATTATCAAGTCGAATCCCAATCCATTGAACTCGGTGAAGGAGATGGGAAACGCTTCGCCTTTGATTTGGATCATGGCTGATTTATAATACTTGGTGCACTGTACTCGCCCCTTCGATGGGAGAGTAACCAAGAAATTCGGTAGCTCATCCGCATCTAGCCCCAACTTCTTCGCAAGAGATGGCAAAATGAAGGTGTGAGAGGCGCCGGAGTCGAATAACACTGAGGCTTCAATGCCATTCACTGGGAAGGTTCCCGTTAAGATGGTGCCGCTTCTACCGGCTTGTGCTTCGGTGAGGATACTCAGGTTACCTTAGGTACCGAGTCCACAACCTATTGAAGTCACAATTTCATAAGTATTGATGGTGGACACAAGTGGAATTTAAATCAACACTGCTCTTTTTTGATAAACCAACCATCATACATACCGTGTCTCTAATACACGTTACTAATACATTACATGATACTATGAATTTAATACTTCCTAAAGGTAAGGTTCAGGCGTCCAGGTTTCATGTGTGTGGCATTGATTATTGCCGGCAGTGCCGTGTTCAACTTGATCATTTTGATACCGTGATACAGCAACCTAGAGTTTCCACCCATGATTAGGACATCTCCTGATCTCAATACCAGTTTCTCTGCGAGGTCCACACGCTTCTGCTCGCTATACATAAATACGGCGTCATCACCAATGGACCAAGACACTACGGACACTCCTTGTTCAAGAGATTCCGCTGTCTCGTCCTTGTCTTGGTGTAACCCAAGTTGTCCTTCTTTCTCATAGAAGTTGACGATACAAAGGTCCGCTTCAAGTGCGGGGATCAGATCATATTCACATTGTTGTGCAAGTTCTACTGCTTGTGTGACAAGTGCCTGAAATTCTGGAGGTATTGTCGGTGGCGTCGCTCCGTCTTGTGTTTGTGTCTCTTGGTATGTCTTGGTATAAGGGTTCCAATCCTTTCCCAAGCACATCATCTTCAGCTTCATCTTCGCTCCACCGGGGAATTCGGGTGTATAAAATCCTCCTTGACCCGCTCCTAGTTTGTTGCATCGTCGGATAATTGAGATTTGGGCTTCGGGTGTCAGGTATTCCTTTAATAGTATCATACCTGGGCGGATGACCTGACACTGCTCGCTGGCGTAGTGGTATGTGGTGATGTCGGTCTCTTCTTGATTTGGGTTTGAAGGTATGTAACACCCCTATTTAACGTATTTACAGCGGAATAAAAATACTAAGGCGATTACAGACCATCGGGTTCCAAACACCCGGTACCAACCTCACCAATTACAACCATTACAATTATCTAAGTTACGGTCTGAACTCAAGAAAACAACGTAAACAAAATAACTCTCAACAATTCCTAATTCCCATCCCAATCACTCATGCTCTTCGTGGCCACCTGTATAAACAATTCGTACCTGCAAGATGAAACCAAGCAGCCCACCCTGGGAGGGGTGAGTCAGTTCCTTGGAATGGAACTGGTACAATTCTCCAAAACGGTAAATTAAAATATACTTCTTCAAATGAAACAGTAACATGAAACAAACTCTTAAAAGTAAAACAGAGATAAAGCACTTCAAAACAATCAAGTTAAAGAGAAAAGAAAACAAGACAAAGATAGAGATAAAGAACTTCCAAACCAAGTCATCCACTTAAGAAGTCACACCACATAGTTAGTAAGCATCCATTGTTGATGTTAGAACCAATTCTGGTTAAGAAGAGTAAGACTTAAGTAGTCACAAAGGACTATGAATGACATGAATATCCATAACCCATGGTAGACAGTTTATGTCTCCACCATTTCAGAAGATTGATTCCCATAGGCAAACATACTCAAGAGTGGAATAAAAACCCATTGGGATCCACTGTCAGTTGTCCATATGGACGAGGTATAGCAGACCTCCGCTGCCACCGACCCATTCTCAGTCATCGGTGAAAAGTGTGTGCACCACTTAATAAAAGAATCCATACTCAGTACCATGATTAACATTTTCCCATATTCCCATTAGATTATTAACTGCACAAGGGCAATACCAAAACACTCAGTCCTACAGAGTGCAGAGGCGTAAACCCTCAGTAGTTAATATCTAATAGAAAGAAACCATTCTCATTAAGGCTGATCAAACTCGACTCATGGATGAAACAATACCCATAGTCCAAAGAAAGAATTTACCAACACCAGATATTTCCTATATTCCCAATTACCCCACTAGATCATTAACTGTACCAGAGCAATACCAAAACACTCAGTCCTACAGAGTGCAGAAGCGTAAACCCTAGGCAGTTAATATCTAGTGAAGCAACTAGATAGGAGGAACCAATAACCAAGGAAGTTATACATTCAAGGCTCAGTTAGTCACACAAGCTGAGTTAGTCACACAACCATTTCCTTTAGAAATCCATTTTAGCTCAATTAGCGTTTGTCAAAAACATCCCTTAAGTCTTGTTAGCAAAGCATAAGAGTACGAGAAATCGTACCTGGATAACGCTGTAGCAGTTCTAGTCAACTTACTCAAACAATCAACAATACTCTAAAGAATATTAAAGGTAGTCTATCATCAATCACTTGTAGCCTACGTTAAGCTTAAATAAACTCCTCACTCTTATTTCTAAGTCTCAATTGTCTTTTAAGCCCTCACTCAAATGTTATATATAACCTTTGACTTATCTTAGAATGTTGCATAGCTCAAGGTTGTAAGACCAATGAATGTATTTTATTAACACTTGTTAATTGTTCCACTCTTATCCACTTTACCCATACTTAACCATAATTCTCACATTTAAGACCTTTATATCCTAAGTGCATTATATTTAATTCAATAAATCTTAGAATTTCAATAACAATTCTTAAGCTTAATACTTTTATTCTTAATTTAGAATAAACATCGTATTATGACCTATGATAGGTTTATCTTAGAATACTATATTATTATTTCACAATGTAATGATTATGTATTTTATCAATATTACTAAATAATCCATTATGATTAAGTTTTCCCCTTAACTTAATTAAGATCTACATCTTGTATATTGGAATCATAGTGTTGTAGATACATTTTATTACAACTTAATTGAGCCACTAAACTCAATTATCATATCCTTAGTTCAGAATGACTTTTTATTATAACCGTCTAATAATCTTGTCATAAGATGTTGAATTACTTCTCATATTGAAATAACTATATCATAATTAACTTAGACTTATCGAACTCTTACATTTAGTATTCACAAGATATATATTATTTGCTTTATTATTACCTATATAATAAGGTGTTTTAAGATAACTTTTTATGTATTCTTACTTTCATTCAATTTCCTAAATGTTCTATTTGTACACACCTTCCCTCCATAGACTATGTATAATCATTTTACTAAATTCTAATAAACTTATGTCTTAAATACATTTTTCATATCTTTTACAAAACCTAAGGTTACAAAGGAATAACTTAATAAATTAATCTCCTCTATTATGTTTTAGGATGAACATTATATCTTAACATAAGGTTAAAGTTACCTCAGAATTAAATCCTCATTCATAAGTGAAATTGACAATTATTTAATAAGATAATCTATTCTGAAAAGTTCTCGTATTTTATATTCAAATAACATATTAATATTTCTAGTGCCGTAAAGTAGATCAATATAATATCTTATGTAACTTAGTTCCATCCGATTAAGGTTCAAAAGTTTAAAATATCTAATTTCCATTTATAACTCTTTTATAAGTTCTACTACTAAATACATCACTTAATTATAATCTCCCATTTTGAATACCGAGCTTAGGAATATACCGAGTTAGGAAATCTAGTTACAGTTATTAAAGTGAGCAGTTATGGAAAGATTAACCACTAACTAGGTGTGGAAATACCTTATTGTCGGGAAGATGTTACAACCGTTGGACCCGATAAGTTTGTAAGCACAATGCTAATGAATGTTCGTGTGAATTCAGATGTCAGGTAGACCACGTGGTAGAGGCCGCGGGCACGGCATTGGTGATACCGGGAACCAGGGAGAGAACCCTACGGCGCAAGTCATGGCCGATGCTGTTGCGGCCGCCGTAGCCAGATGGTCCCACAGTTGGTAGCTACGATTCAACAGGGGCAACAACCCGAAGTTCAACCACCACCGCCACCGCCACGAGCGACCAACTGGGTTAAGGCGTTGGCTGATTTGAGACCACCGTCGTTTAGTGGGGAGACCGATCCTCATAAGCTGGAGGCGTACATCTCCGAGATGGAGACCGCCTTCGAGACCTTGGCGGTGCCTGCTGGTGCCAAGGTTCGACTTGCCGCTTACTACTTGAAGGGTTCGGCACAAAGTTGGTGGAAGCTGGTAAGGGAGGGTAGAGTTGCCGATCCTACCTTTCAGTGGAGGGAGTACACGGCTTTGCTGTGAGCCAAGTACTACCCGATACATGTGCAAGAGGCGAAGCGCCTTGAGTTGGACAATCTGAGGCAAGGGGATAGGATGACGGTAGATGAGTACTACTCTGCTTTCATCGGACTTATCCACCTACTGCCAGATCTGGGTTACTCAGACCGGATACTGGTGAACCGTTTCTACAACGGGCTTAGCTACCGCCTACGCTATGGTATGGGGCCAACCGGATATACTACCTTGCAGGTAATGGGACTACAGTGTGATGTGAATATGTACGTACAATGTGTGAATGTAATTGTGAGTTTGTTTTGCGGGGCATAACTAACACCCTAAATAATAGGAGTGCTATCATGCCGCTGCTATAGTAGAGATCACCGTCCGACTGAGGGACGAGGAGAATGCGCTCAAGCGCAAGGCCACGAGCGAGGGTCAAAGCACGCAAGGGTACGGGGGACGAAAGAAGAAAAAGACATACCCCCAGTCCCAGAAAGGACATCAACAGGGTGGCAAGGGCCAAACCCAGACCACCACTGCTAAGGAGCCGTTGCAGCTCACCTATGCATACGCGGCTAGCCCCTGCGCTCTCAACCATTCAAGGGTAACCAATTAGTTCTGAATACCGAGTTAAGTGTATGATATTATAATGTGAAGTATGTACTGAATGTATGATGTGTTAGCAGCTAGCACGGGCTCTGGATCCGATCGCCACTACTACTGCAAGTGGTGCAAGGGAGACCACCCCGGCAAGGACTGCAAGGGAGATGATGTGCAGTGCCGATTCTGCAAGAAGATGGGGCATCGTGACTACGAGTGCTTCCAGAACCCGAATGGCAGAAACTACAAGCCCAAGGGGCAGTGGAAGGGTAAGGCCGCTGTGACCACCGATAGCCCAAGGACGGCTAATCAGCCACCCACCGATCAGAGGAACACTGATTCCTAGAAGGGGAAGGGGTCGGGACCCGGCAAGGCCGCCCTGCATGTGGTGGACCGGTCTGAGGCACTGGGACCCTCTTCTAGACCAGGTACCGCCTAAACTGTTGAGTGAAGTAAGTGATTGCATACCGCATTTCATGCATGTGTGTTAGTGAGTCCAAATGTTCAACCATGTGAGTAAAGAGTTGAAGTATAATGTGAAAGACACCTAAATTAGGTAATGTTAAAACTTAGGAACCTTCAATATCTGTTATCCAATCCCGCCCACACCAAACCCTGAAGTGACAACCATCAGCATCACCGAATTCCCAATGGAGCAGTGTCAGGTTATCCAACCAGGTATGGTACTCTTAAATGGATACCTGACACCCGAAGCACAAATCCACATCATCAGACGATGTAATGAACTAAGAGCAGCACCTGGAGGTTTTTACACACCCGAGTACCCGAGCGGATCGAAAATGAAGCTGAAGATGATCTGCATGGGTAAGGACTGGAATCCTTACACCAAAACATATCAAGTTGTGCGAGCTGAAGATGGAGCAACGGTACCGATGACACCTGAGGAGTTCCTTGCGGTCGTTAACCACGCCGTGGGAATTGCTCATCAAGTTGAATCAGATTCAATACCAAGTGTTAAAGCGGATCTATGTATTGTGAACTTCTACCAGAAAGGTTGACGGTTAGGGTTACACCAAGATAAGGATGAGTCACCCGAGTCTCTAAGTAAGGGAGTACCCGTGGTGTCTTGGTCCATTGGTGATACCGCAGTGTTTATATATGGCGAGCAGAAGCGTGCTGATCTCGCAAAGAAGTTAGTGTTGAAATCAGGAGATGTGTTAATCATGGGTGGGCAGTCAAGGATGTTATATCATGGTATCAAGAAGATCAAACTGAATACCGCACCTTCGACAGTGATCAATGCCACACATATGAAACCGGGACGTTTGAATTTGACTTTCAGACAGTTTTAAGCCTTGTGTAACCATGTAATCGATGAAGCCAGTTGTATGTTAAGGATGTTATGTATATGTTAGTTATGTTGACAGAGTGAACCGACCTATGGTGTAATGAGTGTGTTAATGAATAAAGAGACGTTGTTTTGGAGTATATCAACCGTGTTGTTACTGTGTACTTACGAGTTTGTGAACTGTACTAGGCTGTGCACTCGGAAAGGGAGTGTGTAATGAGGCAGAAGCCGGCAAGAGCGGCACAATCCTCACCGGTACCTTTCCAGTCAATGGCGTGGACGCTTCGATCTTGTTCGACTCTGGAGCCTCACATACATTTATCTCGCTATCTTTTGCGAAGAGGCTGGAGTTAGACGGTGAAGAGATGCCAGACTTTCTAGTCACTCTCCCGTCGAAAGAGCGGATCAAGTGTACCCGCTACCACCGAGATGCTGTTGTACGAATCAGAGATGAAGAGTTTCCGATCGACATGATAGAGTTCGAGGGACTTGGATTTGATATGATTATCGGGATGAACTGGTTGGAGCGGCACAAGGGCAGAATTCTATGTGCCGAGCATCGTCTGCTTCTTCGGAGTCCGTCTGGGGTTACCATATCATACCGCCAGAGGCCAAGGGAGCCTTCGACTCAGATCATCACCGCCATGGCCATGTATCGTGAGTTACGACAAGGGAATGATGTATACCTCTGCTATGTCCAGGACATAGAGAGAGACCCAGAGTTTAGCCCAGATGTGCTGGTAGTGTCGGAGTTTCCTGGTGTCTTTCCTAAGGAACTGTCGGGCATGCCGCCAGCATGGGAAGTTGAGTTTGAGATTGATTTGGTTCCGGGTACCGGACCAATTACGAAGGCGATGACAGAGCTCAAGGAGTAGTTGAGAGACCTACTCGACAAGGGATTTATCCGCCCGAGCGTTTCACCATGGGGAGCGCCGGTCCTCTTCGTGAAGAAGAAGGACGGTAGTCTCCGCCTTTGTATTGATTATCAAGAGCTGAATGCAGTTACGGTGAAGAACCGTTATCCTTTACCACGCATCGACGACTTATTTGATCAGCTGAAAGGAGCATCAGTATTCTCCAAGATAGATCTACGATCCGGATACCATCAGATTGCCATCCGTGGCAGTGACATTGAGAAGACCGCATTCAGAACCAGATATGGACATTATGAGTTTACGGTTATGCCGTTTGGTTTATCCAATGCACCAGCCAAGTTCATGGACTTAATGAACCGCTTGTTCCAAGATCAGTTGGATAAGTCAGTGGTAGTCTTCATCGATGATATACTTGTGTATTTGAAATCCAAGGGTGAGCATGAAAGCCACCTGAGAAGTGTGTTGTGAACGTTAAGAAAGAATCAGTTGTATGCTAAATTTTCTAAGTGTGAGTTTTGGTTGAACCAAGTATCCTTTCTTGGTCATGTGATTTCTGAGGCCGAGATCGCTGTTGATCCGGCAAAGATAGATGCAGTGACCTGGCCTAGGCCGAAGACAGTTACCGATATTCGGAGCTTCCTCGGTCTGGCAGGATATTATAGGAGGTTTGTGAAGGACTTCTCCAGTGTCTCGAAGCCGATGACTTCCTTAATGAAGAAGGATACACCATTCGAGTGGGCAGTCGACTGTGAGAGTTCTTTCCAAAGTCTCAAGGATGCTCTGACATCTGCACCAATCCTGACTATACCAGACGATCCAGATGGGTTTGAGGTCTATTGTGACGCATCAGGCAGAGGTATGGGTTGTGTATTGATGCAACACGGGAAAGTTGTGGCATACGCCTCCCGACAGTTTAAGGAGCACGAAGAGAACTACCCTACCCACGATTTAGAATTGGGTGCCATTGTCTTCGCATTGAAGATATGGCAACATCATTTGTATGGGGTAAGCGTGACAATCTATTCTGACCACAAGAGTTTAAAATGCTTGTTCAGTCAGAAGGAGTTGGACATGAGACAAAGAAGGTGGGTCGAGTTCTTAAACGACTACGACATCAATTTACAGTACAAAGAGGGTAAGGCAAATGTGGTAGCTGACGCATTGAGTCGCCGAGCACACTCTCTCCATTCGCTAGTCTCTCATACTAGCTTGATTGAAGAGGGGCGGAGTGCTCAGATGACGGATCAGTATATGTTGGAGATCAGGCAGAAGCTTATTGATGGCACGTTCGAGGGTCAGAAGTATGACTTTCGACTCCACAATGATGACCTGATTAGGCTTAATGGCCGACTGTGTATTCCGAGGAGTAGCGCTGAGCTGAAGGAGCGCATACTGAGTGAATCCCATTGTTCTACTACTTCGATTCACCCCGGAGCTTCAAAGATGTATAAAGGTATGAAGAGATATTTTTGGTGGGCTGGAATGAAGAAAGATGTGAATGACTATGTGTTGAGGTGTCTCACTTGTTAGAAGGTCAAGTTTGAGCACCGACGGCCTGGTGGTATGGTTCAGCCAATGCCAGTGCCTGAGTGGAAGTTCCATGATATTTCTATGGACTTCGTAGTAGGGCTTCCGCCTACAAGGGGAGGTCTGAATATGATTTGGGTTGTTGTTGACCGACTGACCAAGGTGGCTCGATTCATACCGATGAAGGACACCTGGAAAGTGGCAAAGCTTGTAGAGCTCTTCGACCGAGAGATTGTACGGTACCATGGGGTACCAAAGACTATCGTGTCTGATAGGGATACCAGGTTCCTCTCAAGGTACTGGAGAACTACACGGGAAGCGCTTGGTACCGAGTTGAAGCTGAGTACGGCGTTCCACCCGCAGACTGATGGTCAGAGTGAGCGCACCATCCAGACACTCGAGGATATGTTACGTGCATGTGCACTTGACTTTCAGACCAGCTGGATTGATAAGTTACATCTGATTGAGTTTAGCTATAACAACAGTTACCATGCTTCGATCAAGATGTCTCCCTTCCAGGCTTTTTACGGTAGACCATGCCGCACGCCATTATGCTGGGATGAGTCGAGTGAGACGGTCATTATAGGACCAGAGTATCTGGAACAAGTTCAAGCAGAAGTACGCCAGATCCGGGCTAACATAAAGGCAGCTCAGGATAGGCAGAAATCGTACGCCGATGTGCGCAGACGTGACCTGGAGTTCGCCGTGGGCGATCAGGTATTTCTTAGAGTATCCCCCATGAAGGGAGTGTTTCGTTTTGGCCAGAAAGGCAAGTTGAGCCCAAAATATGTGGGGCCTTATGTTGTGATGGAGCGGATAGGCCCGGTAGCTTACAGACTTGATCTACCCGCCGAGCTGGGCAAGGTACACGATGTATTTCATGTGTCCCAGTTGAAGAAATATATGTCCCATCCGTCTCATGTACTTCACCTGAAAGGCTAACCTTAGAGCCGACCATGCGATCAGTGGAGACTCGCGTACGGATTCTGGACACTAAGACTCGAGACACTCGCCATAAGTCTGTGAGACTGGTGAAAGTCCTCTGGTCTAACCAGGACGTCGAGGAGGCCACCTGGGAGCTGGAAGATAAGATTGTAACACCCCATCCAACAATAAACACATAACAACAATCTGCAGCGGAAAATATTCTTCATCACATTACTTAACTCGTTGGTGTTACACGCCGTTAACCACCCACGTGGCTAACAAGGCTATTACATATACATTGTACCGGTCTGATGGACTAGATTCCCGAGCGACCACACATTACTGACCCTTCCATTAACAATAGAAACAACATACACCTTCCAACTGTACCGAGTATTCACATACTAATGCCGATAACAATTTCGGTCTTACTACACCTACTGCATATATATACAACTTAAATGATTATCCATGTACAACGACTACCCCGTCCTACTCTCGAACGGCTTCCAGCTCTTTGTACCTGAAATAGGAAGAGAAGAGAAAGGGTGGCCCCCAAGGGGCTCAGCACCTTTGCTGGTATGGTAATCCCGCAGCCCACATGCTACCGGGCCACGCACAACTAATTGTCGTCTTAGCATGCGGTTGATTACATTTAAATCATGCATGTAACTTAAAACACACAACACGAATCATCCCGCCTCAATGGGCTCAACAAACAGATAACATATCCATACTTGATAGGTCACTCATGGTATTCATTACCCCTAAAGTGTTTCTCCTCTAATGGAGCTACTTCCTTAATTGACGACACTTACCCGTTATTCGGGTTATCCTTAAACGCCTCTTATCACAAACTGGGATTCATATTCATGATCCACATAATCCACATTTTACTACATATAACATACACTACATAACAACACATAACAACACTTTTCACGTTTCAACGTGCAAATAATAACATCGCAATAGAAATTGCATTACATCAACAACACATAACATAACGTGAGCGGTTCTCTTGGGAACCGACCCAAACATTGTTAATTCACTGGTGAGCCTAGAGAATGATGTCACCCTCATGATAAGCTCGTTATACAACACTCATTACCGTCCTAATAGTCGGACGAGTAACTTAAGTTAAGATGGTTCGGGTTTTGTGGCCCGAACACACCACACAAACACATGTTCCCCCTAAACCGATCATAAGTCAGAATAGCTAAGCTTTGGAGTAAGCTAATGGGAGATCATAACCCGTGAGGGAAACAACCATAACAGAGAGAAGGGTAAGGCTAAAAAGGATACCCACTCCCAAACAACGCGCGACCGGCCTAACTGGATTCCTCACCACTGTTAGTACATACTTACTTTTAGATATTAGTTAGAACCCCACTATGGAGTCTATCACGTCTACGCACCATACAGTATTACAACTGGGTTAAACATACAAGGGAGATCCCTACATTCACATACACATATCACACAATTTACACACGCATAGCCGTGGTTAGAATGTCCCATGGTTCGGGTCGTTTAATCCGAATACCGAACTCTCATGTGATCCTAGACTCAGTTAGCTAAGGTTTAACACTTTCGAGGTTAAATGGTATCGGAGTTGAACACACCACATAAATGAATTACTGTAAACTCATTACATGTTTAATCTTACAATGTGGCAAACAAACAGAAAAACACATTGGCATACAAGCCGGTGTAATCCGGTAGGACACAGGTTGCAAGAAAACCATACCTGTCACCGGAGTCCACTCTATCATGTCCACTTATGTTCCTCGAGCAATTCTCGAACAACTGATAACATTACATGTACTTTTATTAACATCGGGGTAACATGATTGTTTAAAGTCTAATGCTCATAACTTATCCCCGTTAACTTAGTTAAATAACTTCACATGTTAACTTGTTTTACTTTTACATTTGATACAACTTTTCCCCCACTACATTGTCATTATAACTCACTTAACATGTCCTCAACAATCTTATAACATCATTACTTAATAATCCCCATCATCCTATAACCTTAAACAATGTTTTTGGTCCGACCGACCTTACCGACCGACCTTACACAAGGTCGGTCCATTCCAGAACACATTACCGTCAAAAATTCTACTCCGACCGACCTTGCAAGTTCGGTCCACAAGGTCGGTCCATTCCAGAAACAATTCTCGTACAAAAGTTTAGACACGACCGACCTTGCAAGTCCGGTCCCAAGGTCGGTCTATTCCAGAGACTCAATCCGTACTAAAAAATACAAGCCCGACCAACCTTGCAAGTCCGGTCCCCAAGGTCGGTCCGTTCCAGAAACTCTTTCCGGTAGTGTAAACTGAGCTCGACCGACCTTGCAGGTCCGGTCCCTAAGGTCGGTCGGCTCTAGACCTTTGTTTCTAAAATCCCATTTGACTCCAAACTTCACCTCATAGTGCCCTAGTATGTTCTAATCACATTAGGCACTTCAAACACATCTTTAGCCATGTACTAAACTCCTTAAATCACACACCAAAACCATCTTTATCATTCCACAAACTCCTTACAAAATCTCTTAATACTTGTACATTTTTCATTTGGTTTTCTAAGTGGTATTTCACCTATAATGACCACTATACCAAGATGTTTCCTCTACACCTTAGCATCATCTCTCAACATCTTTTCTTACTAACTAAATCTCCTTTTTCACATCTACCTAAACATCATTTCCTCCTTTTACATCAACATTCCTAAACCTTAAACAAACTTCTCCAAGACTTTAATACATACTTTCTTCCCTAGTAAAGCACTTGTTCATTTTTAACACTTCCTAGTTCACCAAAACTCATTTATAACACTTAGAACTTCTTATACATTTTCCAAATTTTGTCATAGCTTCTCTTGTATATTCTCACATCCAAACACTTAGGTTTTTACCTTACTTCATTCAAGAACACCTAAGTCCATCAAGAACTTTCTCACACACAACACTTCACCAAATTCACACTACATCACAATATAGTGCATAAACTTAAATTGCTTGGCACTTAGGCCCTTAAATAACATGGCTCTTAGGCCCTTAAATTGCATAAACCTTAAACACTGAATTTCCACATAAATAATGCCTTTGACCTGCAATTACATACAACAACACATATGCCCTTTAATAGTTTCCTTGAGAGCATTTTACTAGGTCATTCACCATTGGCTCCTTAGGTATTTTTATCAAGCAAATCAAGCTCATTTTTCCTAAGGCATTTAAACTACATTGAGATAGTTTGTTTACCTCTTTTCCTCACAAACTTCTTTCTTGTTTCCTTGTACCGAAAATCAAAAGAGTTTGATCACTTGTCAATTTTCTATTCAATATACATATAAGGGTAATGAGCTTAAGAATTCACACTTAAACTCATATACAAACCCTAGTTTAACATAAGTGTTTTCATACACTAAAATGATATTTACCTTTGGAATTTGAGAGGGAAACTTGAATAAGTAACAAGAGAGGTCTCCACCAAGCCCTTGAATGGTTGGAATGAAGCTAGAACAAGGCAAGATGAAGGCACCATAAGTGGTGATTTTCGGCCACACACTAAAACAAGAGGAAACATTGATTTTCTTTGACTTTCCTTACCTTGAAGCAAAGGAGAATGACAAGGCATGGAAAGGTGAGCTCAAGCTCCTTCAATGGAGAATCTTCATGGCACCAAAATGGAGTTCTTGAAGATTTGAAAAGAGAGAAGTGTAGAGCTTGACCTAACTAAGACAAATGTAGTCTTGAAATTGATTTTGGAGCATGGAATCATAAGTTACAAGTGAAAGAAGATGAAGAATGAGATGGTGCTGTAGGAAACCGAGAATGGAGCTTGGGAAAAGATGAAGAAATCATGTGAAATGAAAGGAAAGAAGAGAATGAGGTGAGAGAGTTCACTTTGTTAAGATATTTATGTATAAAAGCAAAATAGTACTTTACTTTGTAAGTTTTACTTTTCTTATTAAACTAACAAGGGGGATGACTCATCCCTTGCAAAAACCGGCCCCCATTTAATACTAAGGGGTGTTTTGGTCTTTGTTGACCAATAACATAACTTATAATAACATATGTTACAAACTAGCTTATAATAGTTACTATTCACTAAAACAAGGCACATAGATGTGAAATTTCTGATTTCCCATTGATTTAGACTTCCTAATGTGATACTAAGTAGTACACATGTTAATTAAAGAGTAATGATGGACATTTAGCCATTCAAAACTCATTTACAAGACAATTTTTCAAAAATGTGCTTTAAGGCTCCTTAAAACACATTTTGTGTTTTAACTTGTTTTCAAGCTTGGTTTTCTTTAGTAATTGATTTAATATGCTCATTAACATATTTATAAGGTATAGATATGACCGTTAGGTCTTATACAAATTTATCCCAAGCTTAGAGCACATTTTGCCCATATTGACTTTAAGGCATTTATTTGTGTTTTGTTTGGTTTAATTGTCTACCAAGGTTTTCTAAGGACTTAATTAGCCTTATTAAATCATAATTGAATATTATTAAGTCTTGGTAGGCTCTTTGGGTCCTAACCAAGTTCACTCCAAGCTTAGAGCATGTTTTTGCTCAAACTGTATCTTAGTGCTTTATTGCATATTACTATGGTTTAAATTGTTCACTGATGTTTCTAAGGCACTTTTAGCCTTTACATACCATAGTTTAAATGTTTAACGACATATCAAGATTTGGGGTATTTCAATCTACCCCCCTTAAAAAGAACTTCGTCCTCGAAGTTCACACTTTCCACACATCATTTGGATTAGAACGTAGGAATCACTTGGAAATAAACTTCCATAACCAACATATTTTACATCACACCCTCAAACTTAATGGTCCAGGTAACACATTCACATCCATACATAACATAACATATTCACATGATAACCTCGGACTCAATGGTTTGGGTATCTTAACAACATTTACACATACATAACAACCCTTAGACTCTCTGGTCTTGGGTAACATAACAACATTTAGACACATAGGTCTTGATAACATAACAGCCTTTAGACACATAGGTCTATGTAACACAACAACATTTAGACTCATAGGTCCTAATAACATACACTCTTAGGACTCAAGGTCAAAATAATATTTATTACACATACCACACAACATGTCATAGCATGTACGTATAACAATCAAAGATATCTTTTATATACACTGTGATCCCGCAGAACCCGGTCGTGATGGACACCTTCTGGTCCCCGTTCCTTTGGGAGATCAAAACATTCACTTAATTTTTTAACATATGTACTTCCCATGTCGTCGGTCCGAAGACAAAGGCTCATACGTCCTCAGCTCGTGAGCAAGTACTACAAAAAATATTCTGTACTAGGTTAAGTATAAGAGAATCCTCTATTCCAAATGTTAACTGACTGTTTTGAAAACACCAATTGAAAATCCTTTTGAAAACACATACAACTCCAAGTCCAACTTCTGCTCTTTGCTTCTTTTCTTAGCGTGGTTATTTGTGACCACTTATTGGGAGCTTCAAGAATCATCCAACCCTGATGTGATCAGCATCATGTCGAACTATCCTTCCACCCAATTTGTGTTCGGCTTCCCTGCGCATGCAAATCAAGTTCCACCTCCACTTCATTTTCAAGCATCAAATAAATCACTCGTTTCCAATTTTCTATCTTTTTAATCATTCTAATCATGATCCTACTCTCCAATTATAGAACTCTGTCTATCAGTTATCTCCATTCACTTTAATCCCGTTGCCTATGGAATCTTATTCTCGCTAGGTTCTATGCCGTTTCATACCCTTCATGATCACTATATAGTATATATACACATATATTTATCAAAATACCACACACAGTTTCATATTTATACACTGTCGGGGTTTTTGTTCCCCGGGAGTTTCTCTACTCCCCACACTTGTACATCACACACAACTGTTAATAAATCAACACACTTATCACAATGGTATCGCATCTTCTGTGCGCAATTACCACAATTAAACCATGGCATGAATGCGTAGTTTACGTAACACACGCACCAATCATCAAACAAATTATTTGTGCTTATGTGCACAACATAAGTCACGTACACTTGTACGGTAATACACACTAGTGTTTTGCGCTCTAACCCCCTTAAAGGGGTTACCCCACGTAATCAATCACTTAATCGTTGGTTTTAAAATGTTCTACCATCGTTGAAGTGTTTTAACTTTCCACGCTGTGTTATACAATGTGTTCTGGTTTAGAGTATCTTGACCATATTGGCGGTTTAGTCCCAAACCAAAGAATTCCCATTGGAGTTTGCTTTAAACTCTTAACTGGTTTCGGTTCTGGCCTGTGAGGCTTCTAGCATTAATATTAGCCATTTATTCGTTCACCATGCATATTCGGTATCTGAAGCATGGGTTCACTGGCCTCACTTCACACACGTGATAGCTGTAGCTTAGTTTGCCCCACTCATTATTCTTATTGTATTATCCTTCTCCTATTATCCCTTTATCTTGGTAATAAGGTTTTCTCAACCTGCTGCGTGGTATCTCTTACCGTGAGTGAATTCGGTGAGTTTCAAGACTTTCCATCCACTTCTCTAATAACTTCTGTGTATACAGCTATGTTTTCACAATGATTGACTTGTTTCCTTCCGACTTACTGTCAGTTTGAGGTTGAGCTACTACCTAGTGAAATACCCCAAACCTTGATATGTTGTTAACATTTACTATTGTTTAAAGGCTAAAACGTGCCTTAGAAACAACAGTGAACAATTTAAACCATAGTAAACACAATAAGCACTAAGACACAGCTTGAGCAAAATATGCTCTAAGCTTGGAGTGACTTGGTTAGGACCCAAAGAACCTACCAAGACTAAATAATATTCAATTAGATTTAATAAGGCTAATTAAGTCCTTAGTAAACCTTGGTAGACAATTAAAACCAAACAAAACACAAATAAATACCTTAAGTCAATATGGGCAAAAATGTGCTCTAAGCTTGGGATAAATTTGTATAAGACCTAATGGTAATACCTATACCTTATAAATATGTTAATGAACATATTAAATCAATTATCAAAGAAACCAAGCTTGAAAACAAGTTAAAACAAAAAAGTGCTTTAAGGAGCCTTAAAGCACGTTTTTGAAAAATTGTCTTGTAAATGAGTTTTGAATGGTGAAATGTCCATCATTACTCTTTAATTAACATGTGTCTATAAAGTATCACATTTGGAAGTCTATATCAATGGGAAATCAAAAATTTCACATCTATGTGCCTTGTTTTAGTGAATAGTACTAAAATAAGCTAGTTTGTAACATATGTTATATTAAGAAAATTAAATTGGGCTACAAGGACTAAAATACCTTTGTTATATAATAGGGCCGGTTTCATAGTGGTGACTCACCACTCTTGTTAGTTTGTTAAGTAAATAAAGATGACTCTTAAGTTACTATTTACTTTTATGTAAATATTTACAAAAGCAAACTTACCTTCATTCTCTCTTTCCTTCTTGCATTCCCACCGTCTCAACTCCATCTTGTTCCTCTCTTTCACGGTAAAACTACACCACCCCCATTAAACTCCATCTTTGACCTCTTGTAATTCCTAGCTCACTTGGCCAATCAAAAACAAACACCCATTCTCTTTGTCTCATCAAGCTCCCATTTCTATCTTCTTAAAATTCCAAGAGCCCCATTTCGGTGCCATGGAGTTCCACCATTGAAGGAGCTTGAGCTCATCTTTTCACATATTGTTGTTCTCCCTTGCTTCTAGGTAAGGAATCTCAAAGGAAAATAATGTTTCCTCCATGTTTGTATGATGTCCGAAAATTCACCTCCCCATGGTGTCTTTACCTTGCTTGTTTTAGCTTCATTTGAATCTTCCAAGGGCTAGGAGGAGTCCTCTCTTGATACTTATTCAAGTTCTCTTCCAATTCCAAGGTAAAACAACTACCTTAATGTGTTAAGACAATATATGTAACTAGGGTTTACAATGAGATGAAGCTTAAAGCTTGTATACTCATTATATTATTTGTATGATGTTTAGAAGTTAACAAGCAACTAAAAGCCTTGCCAATTAGTCAAGGACAAGAAAGAAGTGTTGTGGGGAAAAGAGTAAATGTGCTAACCTGTGGTTTAAAGTCTTAGGAGAATGAGCTTATATGCTTATGAAAATGATTTAAGGAGCCAAGGGGAAATGACTTAGAAGAATGCTCTCAAGGAAACTATTAAAGGGCATATGTATTGTTGAGTGTATTTGCAGGTCAAAGGCATTATTTATGTGGGAAATTCAGTGTTTAAGTTTATGTTATTTAAGGGCCTAAGAGCCAGTGATTTAAGGGCCTAAGTGCCAAGCAATTTAAGTTTATGCACTATATTGAGATGAGTGTAAATTTGGTGAGTGTTGTGTGTGAGAATACTCTTGAATGGGTTTTCGGTGTTCTTGAATGAAATAAGGTAAAAACCTAAGTGCTTGAGTGAAATAGACAAAGAAGCATGGCAAAATTTGAAGATGTATAAGAAGTACTAAGTGTTTCAAATGAGTTTTGGTGAGTTTGGAATGTTGAGAATGATTAAGTGTTTTACTAGGGAAAGAAAGGTGCATTAAGTTTTTAGAAGGCAAAAAGGATTTAGGCATTATCTTGGAAGTTCTAGAAATCCAATGGGTGTTTTGATGTACTAAAGTCATGGAGGAGTTTGTTAAGGTTTAGGTAATGTTGATGTACAAGGAGGAAATGATGTTTAGGTAAGGAAGGTGTTTGAACTTGTGAAGAAAATTCTTGGAAGATATAAAGTATTTTGGTGGGCTAAATATAGTGTGGGAACATGCTATAAACCTAAGGGGGAAGTATTATAAGTATTGAGCATAGTGGCAAGAAATGAGTAAGTGTTTAAAGGTATAGAAAATGAAGGTTTTGGCACGTCCGAACTACCGTCCGAACGTGGACGTTCGGACATGCCCTGTTGCGCGTAAGTTTTCTAAGCCTCGACCAGTGTCCGAACTACCGTCCGAATTTGGACGTTCGGACACACCTATCTCTATATTCTGTTTTGGCCTCGAACAGCGTCCGAACTTGGGAAGCCCAGATGCATGTTCGGACAGTCGTCTGTTTACACCCATTTGAGCCTCGAACAGTGTCCGAACTTGGGAAGTCCGGACACAAGTTCGGACAAGGCGTTGTATGGACCATAAACATTGTTTAAGGTTAGAAAATGATACCTAATGATGGGGATTGATAAGTAATGATGTTATGAGATTGTTAAGGACGTGTTAAGTGAGTTATAATGACAATTGAGTGGGTGAAAAGTTGTATTAAAATATAAAAGTAAAACAAGTTAAAATGTAAAGTTATATAACTAGTTAACGGGAGTAAGTCATGAACTTTAAACTTTAAACAATCAAGTTATCCCGATGTTAACGAAAGTAAATGTAATGTTATCAGTTGTTCAAAGATGTTACAAGGAACATGTGATGGCACGTTACAGTGAAACCCTGGTGACAGGTATGGTTTTCTTGCAACCTGTGTCCTACCGGATTACACCGGCTTGTATGCCAATGTGTTTTTCTGTATGTTTGCCACGTTATAAGATAAATCATGAAACAAGTTTACAGTCGTTATTATTGTTGTGTGTTTACGTGCCGATACGGTAACCTCGAATGCGCATGAAAGGCTAGTTAACCATTATTAGGTAAACGTAAGAGAACGGTATCCGGTAATAACGTTTCCGACCTAAGGAACGTTCTAACCACGTCTATGCGTGAGTTAGTCATGTGATGTTTGTGTGTGAATGTATGACTCTCCCTTCCCTTGTGTGTGTGTCTAACAGGACTTAACCCAATGTTTGTGATTATTTATTAAGTTCAATGTTGAACTTCTAACAAGTGCTAACGGGGGAAGTGAGGAGTCCGGTCTGTTCCGGCCACGCGTGTGAGTATGGGGGTCGTTGTCATATCAGGTTCGATCCTCTCTGTATGTTATGGTTGTTTTCCAATTTGGTTCCAACCATCCCTTTAGCTTAACCAAGGCTATTTTACTGACTCACGTCGGGCCACAGGGGCATACTATGTTATGTTTGTTCGGTGTGCTTGGATCACTATATCCGAGACACCTTGTGTTAAGTTATCCGTTCATTTAACGAGACGGTAACGAGTTATGTAACAAGCTTATCATGAGACTGGCAACATTCTCTAGGCTCACCAGTGAATTAACAATGTTTGGGTCGGTTCCTAAGAGAACCGCTCCCGTTATGTTATGTGTTGTTGATGTAATGCAATCTCTATTGCGATGTTGTTATGTGCACGTTGAAACGTGGAAAGTGTTGTTATGTGTTGTTACGTGATGTATGTTATATGTTGTAAAATGTGGAGTATGTGGATCATGGATATGAATCCCAGTTTGTGATAAAAGGCGTTTAAGGATAACCCGATTAATGGGTAAGTGTCGTCTATTAAGGAAGTAGCTCTATTAGAGGAGAAACACTCTAGGGGTAATGAATACCATGAGTGACCTATCAAGTTTGGATATATTATCTGTTTGTTGAGCCCATTGAGGCGGAATGATACGTGTTGTGTGTTTTAAGTTACATGCATGATTTAAATATAATCAACCGCATGCTAAGACGACAATTAGTTGTGCGTGGCCCGGTAGCATGTGGGCTGCGGGATTACCATACCAGCAAAGGTGCTGAGCCCCTTGGGGGCCACCCTTTCTCTTCTTTTCCTATTTCAGGTACAGAGTGCTGGAAGCCGTTCGAGAGTAGGACGGGGTAGTCGTTGTACATGGGTAATCATTTAAATTGTATATGTACTATAGGTGTAGTAAGACCGAAATTGTTATCGGCATTAGTTTGTGAATACTCGGTACAGTTGGAAGGTGTATGTTGTTTCTATTGTTAATGGAAGGGTCAGTAATGTGTAGTCGCTCGGGAATCTAGTCCATCAGACCGGTACAGTGTATATGTAATAGCCTTGTTAGCCACGTGGGTGGTTAACGGCGTGTAACACCAACGAGTTAAGTGATGTGATGAAGTTGTTTTTTTCACTGCAGTTTAATTGTAAGTATGTTAATGTTGGATGGGGTGTTACAAAAAGTGGTATCAGAGCGAAGTATCGCTCTGATGACTGAATTACCGAGCTTAGGAAGTACCGAGTTATGATTTTAGTACTTTGGGTTAAGGGTTGAGTGATAGCGTGAGAGATACGCTAGTTAGGAATTACCAGTGAATACTGAAAACCTACTATATCCTTCCCGCCCTCCACAATCCCTGTTTTATAACTTGGGAAACAATGCCAGAGAGATGGAAGTACTCTCATACTCGGAATACCCGATCTGGCTGTTATTAAATACCTCTAAAGGTACGGAGAACCTGTCATACGGTAGATCCCGAAAACTATGAATCCCGGAGACGGTTTCTACCTGAACATTGTTAACCGCATTAAATAGCGAAGAATGAAGAATTTTATGTATAAGAGAATAGAATTTCCGGCAACCTGGGTCGACATGCTGAGCAGTCGAGTACAACCAGCTTGCAACGCACCGACCGTGCAACAGACAAGAAGTGGAGTAATGAAACCCGAGACGAGTGTCTACGGAACCACAGTTGTTAAATGATACACCAACGGTATACCAACCGACAAAGGAACTACAACGTAGTGCCCAAACAAGAGACAAGTCTCAGTGACCACGACAAATGCGTGGAACGGGCTACGAAGAGGATACAGTACTAAGTAAGAAAAGGGGGTCTCCCAGAATGGGAAACACCCTAGCTAATGATTATCATGTGAAGACAGTGAGAAGTTGAAGTTACCCAGAGGGTTATTGTCAAGACTGTAAGGTCGAGTAAGGGCCAACAAGGCCACTGATAATAGTGCGGGTAAGAACAATACCGCAACCGGTGTGTGTGATTAACCGATAGCCAGTTAGCATGGCGCACTTGCCATGGCAAGTGCTGCTATAGCAGGGCTGTTCGGGGAAGTTTTAACAAATACGAAGTACTTAGTAAAGTACCACGAAGTTAACTGTGATCATCATAACTGTGGAAGGGCTCAACGGCCTAACCTTTGTAATTAGAAGTACACCTGTCAGCAAGAAGCTAGATTGGTTAAGGCAAAAAGGCATTGTAAAACCATGAGAACTTTTCTTTAAACTCAGATTTATTTCAAACTCTTTTCTTTCAAAACCAGATTTTCTTTCAAACGAATACTTCTTTCTAACCTTCTTCTAAACCAAACCAGTAAAACCAAGGGCAGTTGATAAGAATACAACAGTGGATAAACTTTCCCTCAATTAAGTTCGGGAAGCATGGAATGAATATTGTCAAGGGACAATATAAGGGAGTTGACAACAGAATACTTCACCTAGGCGTGTGACGGACACTACAAGTGTACCAACTGAAATGTGGGACGACCGCACTCCGATAGGAGCTTGTGGGCTAGACAGACCTACTTATGGGTTAGTTGGGTAATTAGCAATGTATCAGTAGGGTACCCCACATATGTATACGAGTAGAGTCCGAAACACGAGAGGTAGTCGACTCCGTACTACGGTCAGCAGTATAAGTTAAACACAAGCTAAGGATTACCATGAATGGTTGAAGTAAAGGAACTCAGATAAGTTAACGAGACTAAAGGGATTAGTGAATTCCTTTCAAGGAAATGTTTAAGAGCCAGGAGGTGCGAAGTGCACTAACTGTAATGTAAAGACATCACATATGTCTTAAGAATCCCGAGGTGTAAACATGATAGTTGGATTGGTAAACCAGCCTGTGCATGGCAAGGCAGATGCCTAATGTGGACACATTAGTGTGCAATGAACAGGATAAGACTCCCAGAAGGAGTACCTACACTACCAGGAAATGTTGATCTTCACAGAAGAAGATAATAAGCCAGTTAAGAACGCAAACGGCGTGGCTAACTGAATGTACCAATAAGTGCGAACCAGATGTAATGGCATGAATTAGCAACACCCAGGAGCAATCCTTGAAGGGTGTTCACATCAACGATAATTGCACGAAATGACATGACAGAAACACAAGGGTTGAAACTAACACCCAGCTTAGACGTAAGTTGTCAGGAGACGGACTGACAATCCTAAGGGGCATCCCATGAAAGGAAACGTGATGCAACAACCTTGTCATGGAGGCCAATACAACCTCTAACTATGTAAAGTTGTACAGAGAAGTACATGAGTGTGGACAGCCTACAATGAGCGCAGCTCAAGGCAATAAGGCTTGTAAGCGACAAGCAACATATGTTATATAAATTAGATTGATTGCAGAAGTTTATGTCGTATAAGTGAATAGAGTGGTAAACGAACCACTGCATTAAGAGTGGGGATACCTCTCGATATTGTGAGACCGCAACAGCGGTAGTTATGTGAATCAAGTTCAAGAAATATGTTAAGGATGGATGATATTATTATTGAAAGAGAGCAGTTAGTTTAGTAGTATGTGTGTATAAAGTGAAACACCGAGCTGAATAATGCCGGCTTGTGACTCGAATGATCGATGCTCAAGGAGCATTCAGTAGTCATCCAAATGAGTGATGAACCATAATACGAATGATGTAAGTATATGTGTGGAAGTTAATGTGACAGTAAATACCATGTAAGTTATTGTTATGCAATGAGTAAGAGCACGGTGCGCAGCAAGCGACCGTTGTATAAGTGTTGTTGAATAATAATATGGCAGATAAGACCAGTTATGAGTTACACTCAGTGAAGATGCAAGGTAAGTGACAGCAAATAACTAGGCAGTAAGCCAGTAGCAAGTATTACGAGATAAGAGTCTCAGTGAAGGACAGTGTGAATTCCATTGCGAATCGCATAAGAGATTTATTGTCAAGAGTTTACGCCTCTGCACTCTATACGACTGAGTGTTTTGGTATTGCACTTGCGCAGTAATGATCAAGTGGATAGCTGGGATTCAGGAAATGTTAATTGTGGAGGAAACAGCAAATGGCTTATAACGCCATAGGGACTGATGCATGATAAATGCAAGGTCGTACCAATGAAATGATACTGGTACAGAACCAAATGTGGAGGCATGATTAACAGTAAGTGACTACAGTAGCACTAACTACCAAATATCGGTATGGAATATACCCCAAATGTTGAGTGATAACTGAGAGAGCACTACACAGTAGGTAGTAGCTCAACCTCAACTGACAGTAAGTCAGAAGGAAACGAGCCAATCATTGTGAAATACATAGCTCTATACACAGTAAGTTATTAGAGAAGTGGATGGAAAGTCTTGAAACTCGCCGAATTCGCTCACGGTAAGAGATACCACGCATCGGTTGAGAAACCAATATTACCAAGATAAAGGTGATATATGGGAGATGTACAATACAATAAGAATAACGAATGGGGCAAACTGAACCCTACAGTTATTAGAGTTCGCAGCAGAAACTAGTGAGCCAGTGATTCAAGTGTACAATGTGCATGGTGAACATGAGTGAATGGCTAATTATTAATGCCTAAAAGCCTCACAAGCCAGAACCGAAACCAGTTAAGAGTTAGTGCAAACTCCAATGAGAATTCTTAATTTAGGGACTAAACCGCCAATATGGTTAAGATCCTCTAATCGTAATGCATTGTATAATAGACCGCGTGGAAGTCAAAATACTTCACGACGGCAGAACATTTTAAGCCAATGTTTAGTGATTGATTACGTGAGTGTAATCCCTTTTAAGGGGGGTAGAGCACAAAACCACTTAGTGTGTATTATCGTACAAGTGTACGTGACTTATGTTGTGCATAGCACAAATAATTTGTTTTGATGATTGGTGTGTGTGTTACGTAAACATACGCATTCATTCATGGTTTAATTGTGGTAATTGCGCACAGAAGATGCGAATACCATTGTGATAAGTGTGTTGATTTATTAACAGTTGTGTGTGTTGGTACAAGTGTGGGGAGTAGAGAAACTCCCGGGGAACAAAAACCCCGACACTGTACAAATGTGAAACTGTGTGTGGTATTTTGATAAAAATATATGTGTATATATATACTATATAGTGATTCATGAAAGGGTATGAAACCGACATAGAACCTAGTGAGAATAAAATTCCCTAGGTAACAGCATTAAGGTGAATGGAAATAACTGATAGACGAAGTCCTATCCCTTGGAGATGTATGATCATGATTTGAATGATTTAAAAGATAGAAAATTGGAAATTATTGATTTATTTGATGCTTGAAATTGAAGTGGGAGGTGAAACTTGATTATCATGAGATCAAGGGAAGCCGAACACAAATTGGGGTGGAAGGATAGTTCGACACTGATGCTGATCACATCAGGGTTGGATGATTCTTGAAGCTCCCTATAAGTGGTCACAATTAACCACGCTAAGAAAAGAAGCAAAGAGCATAAGTTGGACTTGGAGCTGTATGTGTTTTCAAAAAGGATTTTGAATTGGTATTTATAAAATGTCGATAGATACTTTACATAATTAAAGTTCTCTTACTTAACCTCACAAGGAAAAATTACAAATTTAAGTGATTGTTTTGATCTTCCAAAGGAACGGGGACGGAAGGTGTCCATCGCGACCGGGTTCTGCGAGATCACAGTGTATGTCAAAGATATTTTTGATTGTTATACATGCTAAGACATGTTGTGTGGTATGTGTAATAAATATTATTTCGACCTTGAGTTCCAAAAGTGTATGTTATTAAGACCTATGAGTCTAAATGTTGTTATGTTACCCAAGACCAGAGAGTCTAAGGGTTGTTATGTATGTGCCAATATTGTTAAGATACCCGGACCATTGAGTCCGAGGTTATCATGTGAGTATGTTATGTTATGTATGGATGTGAATATGTTACCCAGACCATTAAGTCCGAGGTTGGGATGTAAAGTATGTTTGGTTATGGAAGTTTATTTCCAAGTGATTCCTACGTTCTAAACCAAAAGATGTGTGGGAAGTGTAAACTTCGAGGACGAAGTTCTTTTAAGGGGGGTAGATTGAAATACCCCAAACCTTGATATGTTGTTAAAAATTTAAACTATGGTATTTAAAGGCTAAAAAGTGCCTTAGAAACAACAGTGAACAATTTAAACCATTATAAAACACAATAAAGCACTAAGACACAACTTGAGCAAAATATGCTCTAAGCTTGGAGTGAACTTGGTTAGGACCCAAAGAACCTACCAATACTAAATAATATTCAATTATGATTTAATAATGCTAATTAAGTCCTTAGGAAACCTTGGTAGACAATTAAACCAAACAAAACACAAATAAATACCTTAAAGTCAATATGGGAAAAAATGTGCTCTAAGCTTGGGATAAATTTGTATAAGACCTAATGGTCATAACTATACCTTATAAATATGTTAATGAACATATTAAATCAATTATCAAAGAAAACCAAGCTTGAAAACAAGTTGAAACACAAAAAGTGCTTTAAGGAGCCTTAAAGCACGTTTTTGAAAAATTGTCTTGTAAATGAGTTTTGAATGGCTAAATGTCCATCATTACTCTTTAATTAACATGTGTACTATATAGTATCACATTTGGAAGTCTATATCAATGGGAAATCAAAAATTTCACATCTATGTGCCTTGTTTTAGTGAATAGTAACTAAAATAAGCTAGTTTGTAACATATGTTATATTAAGAAATTAAATTGGCTAACAAGGACTAAAATACCCTTGTTATAATAATAGGGGCCGGTTTTCATAGTGGTGACTCACCACTCTTGTTAGTTTGTTAAGTAAATAAAGATGACTCTTAAGTTACTATTTACTTTATTATGTAAATATCTTACAAAAGCAAACTTACCTTCATTCTCTCTTTCCTTCTTGCATTCCCACCGTCTCCAACTCCATCTTTTTCCTCTCTTTCACGGTAAAACTACACCACCACCATTAAACTCCATCTTTGACCTCTTGTAATTCCTAGCTCACTTGGCCAAATCAAAAACAAACACCACCATTCTCTTTGTCTCATCAAGCTCTCCATTTCTATCTTCTTAAAATTCCAAGAGCCCCATTTCGGTGCCATGGAGTTCCAACATTGAAGGAGCTTGAGCTCATCTTTTCACATATTGTTGTTCTCCCTTGCTTCTAGGTAAGGAATCTCAAAGGAAAATAATGTTTCCTCCATGTTTGTATGATGTCCGAAAATTCACCTCACCATGGTGTCTTTACCTTGCTTGTTTTAGCTTCATTTGAATCTCCAAGGGCTAGGAGGAGTCCTCTCTTGATACTTATTCAAGTTCTCTTCCAATTCCAAGGTAAAACAACTACCTTAATGTGTTAAGACAATATATGTAACTAGGGTTTACAATGAGATGAAGCTTAAAGCTTGTATACTCATTATATTATTTGTATGATGTTTAGAAGTTGACAAGCAACTAAAAGCCTTGCCAATTTAGTCAAGGAAACAAGAAAGAAGTTTGTGGGGAAAAGAGGTAAATGTGCTAACCTAATGTGGTTTAAAGTCTTAGGAGAAATGAGCTTATATTGCTTATGAAAATGATTTAAGGAGCCAAGGGAAAATGACTTAGAAGAATGCTCTCAAGGAAACTATTAAAGGGCATATGTATTGTTGAGTGTATTTGCAGGTCAAAGGCATTATTTATGTGGGAAATTCAGTGTTTAAGGTTTATGTTATTTAAGGGCCTAAGAGCCATGTGATTTAAGGGCCTAAGTGCCAAGCAATTTAAGTTTATGCACTATATTGTGATGTAGTGTAAAATTTGGTGAGTGTTGTGTGTGAGAATACTCTTGATGGGTTTTAGGTGTTCTTGAATGAAATAAGGTAAAAACCTAAGTGCTTGGATGTGAGAATATACAAGAGAAGCTATGGCAAAATTTGGAAGATGTATAAGAAGTACTAAGTGTTTCAAATGAGTTTTGGTGAGTTTGGAAGTGTTGAGAATGATTAAGTGTTTTACTAGGGAAAGAAAGGTGCATTAAGGTGTTTTAGAAGGCAAAAAGGATTTAGGCATTATCTTGGAAGTTCTAGAAATCCAATGGGTGTTTTGTGATGTACTAAAGTCTTGGAGGAGTTTGTTAAGGTTTAGGTAATGTTGATGTACAAGGAGGAAATGATGTTTAGGTAAGGAAGGTGTTTGAACTTGTGAAGAAAATTCTTGGAAGGATATAAAGTATTTTGGTGGGCTAAATATAGTGTGGGAACATGCTATAAACCTAAGGGGGAAGTATTATAAGTATTGAGCATATTGGCAAGAAATGAGTAAGTGTTTAAAGGTATAGAAAATGAAGGTTTTGGCACGTCCGAACTACCGTCCGAACGTGGACGTTCGGACATGCCCGTTGCGCGTAAGTTTTCTAAGCCTCGACCAGTGTCCGAACTACCGTCCGAATTTGGACGTTCGGACACACCTATCTCTATATTCTGTTTTGGCCTCGAACAGCGTCCGAACTTGGGAAGCTCGGACGCATGTTCGGACAGTCGTCTGTTTACACCGATTTGAGCCTCGAACAGTGTCCGAACTTGGGAAGTCCGGACACAAGTTCGGACAAGGCGCTGTATGGACCAAAAACATTGTTTAAGGTTAGAAAATGATATCTAATGATGGGGATTGATAAGTAATGATGTTATGAGATTGTTAAGGACGCGTTAATTGAGTTATAATGACAATTGAGTGGGTGAAAAGTTGTATTAAAATATAAAAGTAAAACAAGTTAAAATGTAAAGTTATATAACTAGTTAACGGGAGTAAGTCATGAACTTTAAACTTTAAACAATCAAGTTACCCCGATGTTAACGAACGTAAATGTAATGTTACCAGTTGTTCAAAGATGTTACAAGGAACATGTGATGGCACGTTAGAGTGAAACCCCAGTGACAGGTATGGTTTTCTTGCAACCTGTGTCCTACCGGATTACACCGGCTTGTATGCCAATGTGTTTTTCTGTATGTTTGCCACGTTATAAGATAAATCATGAAACGAGTTTACAGTCGTTATTGTTGTTGTGTGTTTACGTGCCGATACCGGTAACCTCGAATGCGCATGAAAGGCTAGTTAACCATTATTAGGTAAACGTAAGAGAACGGTATCCGGTAATAACGTTTCCGACCTAAGGGACGTTCTAACCACGTCTATGCGTGAGTTAGTCATGTGATGTTTGTGTGTGAATGTATGACTCTCCCTTCCCTTGTGTGTGTGTCTAACAGGACTTAACCCAATGTTTGTGATTATTTATTAAGTTCAATGTTGAGCTTCTAACAAGTGCTAACAGGGGAAGTGAGGAGTCCGGTCTGTTCCGGCCACGTGTGTGAGTATGGGGGTCGTTGTCATATCAGGTTCGATCCTCTCTGTATGTTATGGTTGTTTTCCAATTTGGTTCCAACCATCCCTTTAGCTTAACCAAGGCTATTTTACTGACTCACGTCGGGCCACAGGGGCATACTATGTTATGTTTGTTCGGTGTGCTTGGATCACTATATCCGAGACACCTTGTGTTAAGTTATCCGTTCATTTAACGAGACGGTAACGAGTTATGTAACAAGCTTATCATGAGACTGGCAACATTCTCTAGGCTCACTAGTGAATTAACAATGTTTGGGTCGGTTCCTAAGAGAACCGCTCCCGTTATGTTATGTGTTGTTGATGTAATGCAATCTCTATTGCGATGTTGTTATGTGCACGTTGAAACGTGGAAAGTGTTGTTATGTGTTGTTACGTGATGTATGTTATATGTTGTAAAATGTGGAGTATGTGGATCATGGATATGAATCCCAGTTTGTGATAAAAGGCGTTTAAGGATAACCCGATTAATGGGTAAGTGTCGTATTAAGGAAGTAGCTCTATTAGAGGAGAAACACTCTAGGGGTAATGAATACCATGAGTGACCTATCAAGTTTGGATATATTATCTGTTTGTTGAGCCCATTGAGGCGGAATGATACGTGTTGTGTGTTTTAAGTTACATGCATGATTTAAATATAATCAACCGCATGCTAAGACGACAATTAGTTGTGCGTGGCCCGGTAGCATGTGGGCTGCGGGATTACCATACCAGCAAAGGTGCTGAGCCCCTTGGGGGCCACCCTTTCTCTTATTTTCCTATTTCAGGTACAGAGTGCTGGAAGCCGTTCAAGAGTAGGACGGGGTAGTCGTTGTACATGGGTAATCATTTAAATTGTATATGTACTATAGGTGTAGTAAGACCGAAATTGTTATCGGCATTAGTTTGTGAATACTCGGTACAGTTGGAAGGTGTATGTTGTTTCTATTGTTAATGGAAGGGTCAGTAATGTGTAGTCGCTCGGGAATCTAGTCCATCAGACCGGTACAGTGTATATGTAATAGCCTTGTTAGCCACGTGGGTGGTTAACGGCGTGTAACACCAACGAGTTAAGTGATGTGATGAAGTTGTTTTTTTCATTGCAGTTTAATTGTAAGTATGTTAATGTTGGATGGGGTGTTACACCTAGTGTGTATTGCTCTCTCAGCTATTTCCCACACTTGAGGTATATTCCATACCGATATCTAGTATTCCGTGTTACTGCAGTCACTTGTTGCTAATCATGCCTCCACATTTGGTTCTGTACACGTATTCTTTCATTGGTGCGGCCTTGCATTTCCTATGAATCGGCCATTATAACATTATTCCTCCACAATTAACATGTTTCCAATTCCTAGCTATCCCACTCGATCATTACTGCGCAAATGCAATACCAAAACACTCAGTCATATAGAGTGCAGAGGCGTAAACTCTTGGCAGCAAATCTCTCATGCGATTCGTAACGGAATTCACACTATGTTTCATTGAGATTTTGATCTCGTAAAACTGGCCATTGGCTTACTGCCTAGTTTGTTTGGTATCACTTACTATGCATCTCCACTGAGTTTAACTCATAACTGGTCTTATCTGCCACATTATTATTCAACAACACTTATACAACGGTTGCTTACTGCGCACCGTGCTTATTGTATAACACTAACTTACATGGTATTTACTGTCACATTAACTTCCACACATATACTTACATCATTCGTATTATGGTTCATCACTCATTTGGATGACTACTGAATGCTCCTTGAGCATTGATCATTTGAGTCACAAGCCGGCATTATTCAGCTCGGTGTTTCACTTTATACACACATACTACTAAGCTAACTGCTCTCTTTCAATAATAACATCGTCCATCCTTAACATATTTCTTGGACTTGATTCACATAACTACCGCTCTTGCGGTCTCACAATATCGAGAGGTATCCCCACTCTTAATGCAGTGGTTCGTTTACCACTCTATTCACTTATACAACATAAACTTCTGCAATCAATCTAATTTATATAACATATCTTGCTTATGGCTTATAAGCCTTATTTGCCTTGAGCTACGCTCATTATAGGCTGTCCACACACATGTACTTCTCTATATAATATTACATGGTTAGAGGTTGTATTGGCCTCCATGACAAGGTCGTTGCATCACGTTTCCTTTCATGGGATGCCCCTTAGAATTGTTAGTCTGTCTCCTGACAACTTATGTCTAAACTGGGTGTTAGTTTCAACCCTTGTGCTTCTATCATGTGATTTCGTGCCATTATTGTTGATGCGAACACCCTTCAAGGATCGCTCCTGGGTGTTGCTAAGTTATGCCTTTACATCTGGTTCACACTTATTGGTATATTCAGTTAGCCACGCCGTTTGCGTTCTTAACTGGCTTATTATCTTCTTCTGTGAAGATCAACATTTCCTGGTAGTGTAGGTACTCATTCAGGGAGTTTCATCCCGTTCATTGCACATTAATGTGTCCACATTAGGCATCTGCTTGCCATGTACAGGCTGGGTCACCGTTCCAGCTATCATGTTTATCCCTGAGGATCCTTAAGACATATGCGATGTCTTTACATTATGGTTAGCGCACTTCGCACCTCCTGACTCTTAAACATTTCCTTGAAAGGAATTCACTAATTCCTTTAGTCTCGTTAACTTAACTGAGTTCCTTAACTTCAACCATTCCTTGTAATCCTTAGCTCTTGTTTGATTTATACTGCTGACCGTAGTACGGAGTCGACTACTCCCCGTGTTTCGGACTCTACTCGTATACATATGTGGGGTACCATACTGATACATTGCTACTTACCCAACTAACCCATAAGTAGGTCTGTCAGGCCCACAAGCTCCCATCGGAGTGCGGTCATCCCACATTACAGTTGGTACACTCGTAGTGTCCGTCACACGCCTAGGTGAAGTATTCTGTTGTCAACTCCCTTATATTGTCCTGTGACAATATGCATTCCCCGCTTCCCGAACTTAATTGAGGGAAGGTTTATCCACTGTTGTATCTTTATCAACTGCCCTTGGTTTTACTGGTTTGGTTTAGAAAAAGGGTTAGAAAGAAGTATTGGTTTGAAAGAAAATCTGGTTTTGAAAGAAAAGAGTTCAAAGTTCGAAAGAAAATTTCTCATGGTTTCACAACGTTTTCTTGCCTTAACCAAGTCTAGCTTCCTGCTGACTGGTGTACTTCCAATTGCAGAGGTTAGGCTATCAAGCCCTTCCATGGTCATAATGATCTCATTTAACTTCATGGTACTTTACTAAGTACTTTGTATTTGTTAAAACTTCCCCGAATAGCCCTGTTATAGCAGCACTTGCCATGGCGAGTGCGCCATGCTAACTAGCCATCGGTTAATCACACACACCGGTTGCGGTATTGTTCTTACCCGCACTATTATCAGTGGCCTTGTTGGCCCTTACTCGACCTCACAGTCTTGACAATAACCCTCTGGGTAACTTCAACTTCTCACTGTCTTCACATGATAATCATTAACTAGGGTGTTTCCCATTCTGGGAGACCCCCTTTTCTTACTTAGTACTGTATCCTCTTCGTAGCCCATTCCACGCATTTGTCGTGGTTACTGAGGCTTGTCTCTTGTTTGGGCACTACGTTATAGTTCCGTTGTCGGTTGGTATACCGTTGGTGTATCACTTAACAACTGTGGTTCCGTAGACACTCGTCTCGGGTTTCATTAATCCATTTCTTGCCTGTTGCACGGTCGGTGCGTTGCAAGCTGGTTATTCTCGACTGCTCGGCATGTCGACCCAGGTTGCCGGAAATTCTATTCTCTTATACACAAAATTCTTCATTCTTCACTATGAAATGCGGTTAACATTGTTTAGATGGGAACCGTCTCCGGGATTCCCAGTCTTCGGGATCTACCGTATGACAGGTTCTCCGTACCTTTAGAGGTGTTTAATAACAGCCAGATCGGGTATTCCCGAGTAAGAGAGGACTTCCATCTCTCAGGCGTTCCTTCCCAAGTTATAAAACAGGGATTGTGGAGGGCGGGAAGGATATAGTAGGTTTCCAGTACACACTGGTTACTCCTAACTATCGTATCTCTCACGCTATCACTCAACCCTTAACCCAAAGTACTAAAATCCTAACTTGGTACTTCCTAAGCTCGGTAATTCAGTCATCAGAGCGATACTTCGCTCTGATACCACTTTTTGTAACACCCCATCCACAATAAACACATAACAACAATCTGCAGCGGAAAATATTCTTCATCACATTACTTAACTCGTTGGTGTTACACGCCGTTAACCACCCACGTGGCTAACAAGGCTATTACATATACATTGTACCGGTCTGATGGACTAGATTCCCGAGCGACCACACATTACTGACCCTTCCATTAACAATAGAAACAACATACACCTTCCAACTGTACCGAGTATTCACATACTAATGCCGATAACAATTTCGGTCTTACTACACCTACTGCATATATATACAACTTAAATGATTATCCATGTACAACGACTACCCCGTCCTACTCTCGAACGGCTTCCAGCTCTTTGTACCTGAAATAGGAAGAGAAGAGAAAGGTGGCCCCCAAGGGGCTCAGCACCTTTGCTGGTATGGTAATCCCGCAGCCCACATGCTACCGGGCCACGCACAACTAATTGTCGTCTTAGCATGCGGTTGATTACATTTAAATCATGCATGTAACTTAAAACACACAACACGAATCATCCCGCCTCAATGGGCTCAACAAACAGATAACATATCCATACTTGATAGGTCACTCATGGTATTCATTACCCCTAGAGTGTTTCTCCTCTAATGGAGCTACTTCTTTAATAGACGACACTTACCCGTTATTCGGGTTATCCTTAAACGCCTCTTATCACAAACTGGGATTCATATCCATGATCCACATACTCCACATTTTACAACATATAACATACACTACATAACAACACATAACAACACTTTTCACGTTTCAACGTGCACATAATAACATCGCCATAGAAATTGCATTATATCAACAACACATAACATAACGTGAACGGTTCTCTTGGGAACCGACCCAAACATTGTTAATTCACTGGTGAGCCTAGAGAATGATGTCACCCTCATGATAAGCTCGTTATACAACACTCATTACCGTCCTAATAGTCGGACGAGTAACTTAAGTTAAGATGGTTCGGGTTTTGTGGCCCGAACACACCACACAAACATATGTTCCCCCTAAACTGATCATAAGTCAGAATAGCTAAGCTTTGGAGTAAGCTAATGGGAGATCATAACCCGTGAGGGAAACAACCATAACAGAGAGAAGGGTAAGGCTAAAAAGGATACCCACTCCCAAACAACGCGCGACCGGCCTAACCGGATTCCTCACCACTGTTAGTACAAACTTACTTTTAGATATTAGTTAGAACCCCACTATGGAGTCTATCACGTCTACGCACCATACAGTATTACAACTGGGTTAAACATACAAGGGAGATCCCTACATTCACAAACACATATCACACAATTTACACACGCATAGCCGTGGTTAGAACGTCCCATGATTCGGGTCGTTTAATCCGAATACCGAACTCTCATGTGATCCTAGACTCAGTTAGCTAAGGTTTAACACTTTCGAGGTTAAATGGTATCGGAGTTGAACACGCCACATAAATGAATTACTGTAAACTCATTACATGTTTAATCTTACAACGTGGCAAACAAACAGAAAAACACATTGGCATACAAGCCGGTGTAATCCGGTAGGACACAGGTTGCAAGAAAACCATACCTGTCACCGGAGTCCACTCTATCATGTCCACTTATGTTCCTCGAGCAATTCTCGAACAACTGATAACATTACATGTACTTTTATTAACATCGGGGTAACATGATTGTTTAAAGTCTAATGCTCATAACTTATCCCCGTTAACTTAGTTAAATAACTTCACATTTTAACTTGTTTTACTTTTACATTTGATACAACTTTTCCCCCACTACATTGTCATCATAACTCACTTAACATGTCCTCAACAATCTTATAACATCATTACTTAATAATCCCCATCATCCTATAACCTTAAACAATGTTTTTGGTCCGACCGACCTTACCGACCGACCTTACACAAGGTCGGTCCATTCCAGAACACATTACCGTCAAAAATTCTACTCCGACCGACCTTGCAAGTTCGGTCCACAAGGTCGGTCCATTCCAGAAACAATTCTCGTACAAAAGTTTAGACACGACCGACCTTGCAAGTCCGGTCTCAAGGTCGGTCTATTCTAGAGACTCAATCCGTACTAAAAAATACAAGCCCGACCGACCTTGCAAGTCCGGTCTCCAAGGTCGGTCCATTCCAGAAACTCTTTCCGGTAGTGTAAACTGAGCTCGACCGACCTTGCAGGTCCGGTCCCTAAGGTCGGTCGGCTCTAGACCTTTGTTTCTAAAATCCCATTTGACTCCAAACTTCACCTCATAGTGCCCTAGTATGTTCTAATCACATTAGGCACTTCAAACACATCTTTAGCCATGTACTAAACTCCTTAAATCACACACCAAACCATTTTTATCATTCCACAAACTCCTTACAAAATCTCTTAATACTTGTACATTTTCATTTGGTTTTCTAAGTGGTATTTCACCTATAATGACCACTATACCAAGATGTTTCCTCTACACCTTAGCATCATCTCTCAACATCTTTCTTACTAACTAAATCTCCTTTTTCACATCTACCTAAACATCATTTCCTCCTTTTACATCAACATTCCTAAACCTTAAACAAACTTCTCCAAGACTTTAATACATACTTTCTTCCCTAGTAAAGCACTTGTTCATTTTTAACACTTCCTAGTTCACCAAAACTCATTTATAACACTTAGAACTTCTTATACATTTTCCAAATTTTGTCATAGCTTCTCTTGTATATTCTCACATCCAAACACTTAGGTTTTTACCTTACTTCATTCAAGAACACCTAAGTCCATCAAGAACTTTCTCACAACAACACTTCACCAAATTCACACTACATCACAATATAGTGCATAAACTTAAATTGCTTGGCACTTAGGCCCTTAAATAACATGGCTCTTAGGCCCTTAAATTGCATAAACCTTAAACACTGAATTTCCACATAAATAATGCCTTTGACCTGCAATTACATACAACAACACATATGCCCTTTAATAGTTTCCTTGAGAGCATTTTACTAGGTCATTCACCATTGGCTCCTTAGGTATTTTTATCAAGCAAATCAAGCTCATTTTTCCTAAGGCATTTAAACTACATTGAGATAGTTTGTTTACCTCTTTTCCTCACAAACTTCTTTCTTGTTTCCTTGTACCGAAAATCAGCAAGGAGTTTGATCACTTGTCAATTTTCTATTCAATATACATATAAGGGTAATGAGCTTAAGAATTCACACTTAAACTTATATACAAACCCTAGTTTAACATAAGTGTTTTCATACACTAAAATGATATTTACCTTTGGAATTTGAGAGGGAAACTTGAATAAGTAACAAGAGAGGTCTCCACCAAGCCCTTGAATGGTTGGAATGAATCTAGAACAAGGCAAGATGAAGGCACCATAAGTGGTGATTTTCGGCCACACACTAAAACAAGAGGAAACATTGATTTTCTTTGACTTTCCTTACCTTGAAGCAAAGGAGAATGACAAGGCATGGAAAGGTGAGCTCAAGCTCCTTCAATGGAGAATCTTCATGGCACCAAAATGGAGTTCTTGAAGATTTGAAAAGAGAGAAGTGTAGAGCTTGACCTAACTAAGACAAATGTAGTCTTGAAATTGATTTTGGAGCATGGAATCATAAGTTACAAGTGAAAGAAGATGAAGAATGAGATGGTGCTGTAGCAAACCGAGAATGGAGCTTGGGAAAAGATGAAGAAATCGTGTGAAATGAAAGGAAAGAAGAGAATGAGGTGAGAGAGTTCACTTTGTTAAGATATTTATGTATAAAAGCAAAATAGTACTTTACTTTATAAGTTTTACTTTTCTTATTAAACTAACAAGGGGGATGACTCATCCCTTGCAAAAACCGGCCCCCATTTAATACTAAGGGGTTTTGGTCTTTGTTGACCAATAACATAACTTATAATAACATATGTTACAAACTAGCTTATAATAGTTACTATTCACTAAAACAAGGCACATAGATGTGAAATTTCTGATTTCCCATTGATTTAGACTTCCTAATGTGATACTAAGTAGTACACATGTTAATTAAAGAGTAATGATGGACATTTAGCCATTCAAAACTCATTTACAAGACAATTTTTCAAAAATGTGCTTTAAGGCTCCTTAAAACACATTTTGTGTTTTAACTGTTTTCAAGCTTGGTTTTCTTTAGTAATTGATTTAATATGCTCATTAACATATTTATAAGGTATAGATATGACCGTTAGGTCTTATACAAATTTATCCCAAGCTTAGAGCACATTTTGCCCATATTGACTTTAAGGCATTTATTTGTGTTTTGTTTGGTTTAATTGTCTACCAAGGTTTTCTAAGGACTTAATTAGCCTTATTAAATCATAATTGAATATGATTAAGTCTTGGTAGGCTCTTTGGGTCCTAACCAAGTTCACTCCAAGCTTAGAGCATTTTTTTTGCTCAAACTGTATCTTAGTGCTTTATTGCATATTACTATGGTTTAAATTGTTCACTGATGTTTCTAAGGCACTTTTAGCCTTTACATACTGTGGAGGGTGATTATTCGGTATGAGGGGGGTCTATATATGAAATACCCCAAACCTTAATATGTTAGTTAAATATATAATTATTATATTCTAAGGCTTATTTTAGTCATTAAGAACATGTGGAAAAAATTCCCGAAGGAAACGGATCCAGATAGTGGATTAAAAATGCAAAACGGGCTTTAAAGCACGTTTTTCGAGAAACCCGGGAATGTAACTTTAAACGGGTTTAAATGGACTAATAAAAAAATTATAGTCAATCATATGGCTATAATTAAATATTAGTCAAGGTCTAGGACCATAAAAATAAATAAAACAAAAATCCGGAAACCGGACCCGGACTGTTAAAACTGACAGTTCGGGAATTAATGGGTGTTATCTACTAAATGACCATGTGCCACCTCCTCTCTACTTTTCCAAAAAAAAAAATTTTCTTTTCCCTTGTGTGAGTAGCAGCTCACGATTTGGTCCCTCTCTCTCTCAATTACTTATTCTACTCTATTAGCTACAAGACAAAAATAATAAAGCATATTACTTTATCTTCTCTCACACAATACCTCTCTCACACACTCTCTCTCCCTCATTTCTCTGTTGCCTCACGATTCCTTCCCTTCTCTCAGCCTTCTTCTTCCTTTTGCTCTAGCAATGGCGATTTAACAAGCCAAAGAAGCTCCACCTTCAACTCCTTGTAACTTCTTCATCCTAGCTCCAAATCAAGAAATTCTTTCACCAAAATACTCCTCTCATCTTGGGGATTATTTTGTACCTTTCAAAATCTCAAAACTCCATACTTCATTTCCATGGGTATACCACATTTTGAAGAGAAGCTTCACATTCTTGAAGCCCATCATCCTTGTTGTTCTAAGGTAAGGAAGAACTCGAAAATCCCTCTTTTTCCCCATCTTACATGTGGCCGATTTTGGTGTGTACTAAACACCATTGTTTTCTCTCCATGTTAGCTTGTTCAATCTTTTAGAAGTGTTGGAGCTAGCCCTATTCCATTGCCAACATTTCATTTGAAATAGAAGGTAATTCCCTCCTTGTGTTCAAGTGATTTCTAAATTCTAGGGTTAGTGGAATGTTATTCAAAACCCTAATACTCATTGTAATTATCTTGGCATGGTCATTAGTGTAACAAATAACCCATTGGAATCGGTTGTGGAACAAGAAGTAGGAGGAGGAAAGGTTGAAAGAAATCCCAAGGTAAATGACTTACCTTATGTGGTGTGATGTTTTAAGAAGTTGTGTTTTATGTTTGTACAAATATAAATGCTCAGTGAAATGCAGGTGTTGCTAATAATATGAGGAAATTCAGTGTTTAAATTCATGTTGTTTAAGGGCCAAGAGCCAAGCTTTTAAGGTTAATGCACATTGTGGTTATTGTTGTGAAAGTGCTGGAATGGATGTGTTCTAAGTGTCTAGAATGAGTGTGGTGGTTGGATTAATGCAAGTGTGCTTGATAAGGTGTGTGAGGATGATAGAAATATGGGGAACCTCTGTCAAAATTCATGTAGAACACTAGGTGTTTTAAGTGTTGGTGAAAGGAAAGAGTTTAAATTGGGTGAATATAATCAAGGAATTGGGTGATGATTTAGACAAGGGATTAGAGAGGTTTAAGGTGCCAAACAAGTGTTAAAAACATGTTAGAATTTATGTAGAAACATTAAGAGAAGGTTAGGCTTGGTTTGGAGGTTGAAAAGTGGCTGAAAAATAATGTTCTGGACTAATACTGGAGTGGTCCGGGTTTCAAACCAGGAACCTAAACCCGGACCACCCCAAAAACACACCCGAGACTTAAAACTGTATGTGGTCCGGGTTTGTAAACCCGGATACAAACCCGGACCAGGTAAAAAATGAGACAGAAAGTTTACCGACGGTGTGGTCCGGGTTTGTAAACTCGGACACAAACCCGGACCACCCTAAAAATGTGCCAGAGAGTGTTTTAAAGCATTTACAAGGTGGGGATTTGAATGTTAATGATAATATATGATTGTTAAGACATGTTTGGTGACTTTAATGACCATTAGGAGGGTGATTAAGTGTAAGTTAAGTGTGAAAGTATGTAACATAATTATGTGAAGTAATTAACTAATTAGAATTTAAACACGGTAATTAACCAACATCGCTAATTATGTATAGGAGCTACTTTTGGTGGTGAACGAACGCAGCAAGGACCAAGGTATGGTTTTCTTGCAGTCTGTTGCCTACCGGTTTACACCGGCTTGTGTGCTGTTTGTGTTTTCGTGTGTTTACAACCTTGTAAGATTAAATCATGAAACGAGTTTACAGTTCTTACTATTAATGTGACGTGTGAATACCGATACCGGTAACCTCGAATGCGTGCTAACTGTTAGATGACCAAAGCTAGGAACGTAAGAGAACGGTATCCGGTAGTAACGCTTCCCAATCCACGGAGCGTTCTAACCCGGCTATGTGTGTTAGTTGTGATGTGTGTTGTTGAGTTATGTCTTACTTCCCTTGTATGTCTAACCCGACTTAAACACTTACTTGTGAGATTATGTTAAGCTCCCATCGTGGGACTTCTAACGAGTGCTAACCGGGGAGTGAGGAATCCGGTCGTTCCGGTCACGCGTGTATGTATGGGTGTCGACATCTGCATCAGATTCGGCTCTCTCCTTATGTTAGGGTAGTTTTCCTTTTATGGGGAATTCGACCTCCCATAGCTTAGCCAAAGCTGCCTACCTGACTTCCACTCGGGCTAGGGGGAAATTATGTGTTGATGTGTACGGGTAATCACACCCGTCTCATCTTTCAAGTTAAGTTAATCATTTGACTAACAAACAGTAATGTGTTATGTGTTAAGCTTAACATGAGGATGAAGACATCCTCTAGGCTTACAAGTTGACTAACCATGTTGGTTGTTACTTAAGTGAACTGTTATCACTATGTATGTTGTTATTGTTCTGCAATAATTCCTGTTATATATATGCATGTTGTACGATACAATCAACGCCATGTAATAATGACAAATAGTTGCGTGTATCCCGGTAGTCAGCGGGCTGCACGTTAACCATGCCAGCAAAAGGTTGCTGACCCCCTTTGGGGGCTATGTTTATTTGCAGGATGAGGATCGAGGAAGCAGAGTGGCTTTAGATCCTAGATTGTTGCTGTTTTGTTATTTTTGGATGTTGAACCCGAGTAGTGCTTGTACACTCGAGGTCGCTACTTTTGGTGGATGTAAAGTTAGTTAGTGATTTTTGAACAGTTACACTCGGTATATTGTCATTCTTTTTGGATAGTCATTTTGTAAGGTTGTAATTATGCTCGGAACTCGTGTGATCAGACCGATACATATTGTGTAACAGCCTAGTTAGCCACGTGGGTGGCTAACGGCGTGTAACACCGCCCTCTTTGGTAAATGTTTAAGTAATGATTTCCGCTGCGATATTTGATTAAGTGTGAAGGTTATGGATGGGGTGTTACAAAAAGTGGTATCAGAGCGAAGTATCGCTCTGATTACCGATTACCGAGCTTAGGAATATACCGAGTTAGGAAATTTAAATCTTGCCGTCCCAAGGACGTTATAAACATGTGATGGAATAAGTTTGTAAGCACAATACTAATGTGCTCTCATATATATATTCAGATGGCAGGGCGACCGCGGGGACGAGGCCGTGGAGGGCCTGGTCCAGGAGACACGGGGGATAATCCCACCGCTCAGATGATGGCCGAAGCTGTAGCGGCCGCCCTAGCACAAGTAATACCGCAAATTGTAACCGCAGTGCAGCAAGGGCAGCAACAGCCCGGGGGTGAGGATCAACCAGAACCACCACCACCACCACAGCCACGCGAGACCAATTGGGTGAAAGCGTTGGCCGACTTGAGGCCCCCGTCTTTCAAAGGGGAAACCGACCCTTCTAAGCTAGAGGCGTACATCTCGGAGCTCGAGACCGCCTATGAGACTTTGGCTGTTCCTGCTGATGCCAAGGTCCGACTAGCTGCTTTCTATTTGAAGGGTTCGGCTAGAAATTGGTGGAAACTCGTACGAGCCGAGAATTTGGCCGATCCGGATTTTGGTTGGGAGCAGTACACGGCATTGCTGAGGGCCAAGTACTATCCCGTGCATGTGCAAGAGGCGAAGCGCCTGGAACTGGACAGTCTGAAACAAGGGGACAAAATGACGGTGGACGACTACTACACCGCCTTCACCGACCTTGTTCATCTTCTACCCGACCTTGGTTACTCGAACCGGGTCTTAGTGAATCGATTCTACAGTGGGTTGAGCCACCGCCTACGCTATGGCATGGGGCCAGCCGAGTACAATACCTTGCAGGTAAATTTCCAATAATGTCTAAGTGTGAATAAGTTGTATGGAGTGTGTGAATGTGTTGCGGGGCATGACTAACACCTTGATACTCAGGAGTGCTATCATGCCGCTGCTAAGGTGGAGATCACCGTCCGTCTAAGGGACGAGGAGAATGCGCATAAGCGCAAGCTCTCGAGCGAGGGCCAAGGCTCGCAAGGGTACCAAGGAGGGAAGAAGAGGAAACCTTACCCTCAGCCCCAGAAGGGCCAGCAGCAGCAAGAAGGCAAGGGCCAAGCCCAGCCCACTACCACTGAGGAGCCGCTGAAGCTCACTTATGCCTATGCGGCTAAGCCCTTACGCTCACACCCGCCCAAGGGTAACTAATAAATTTCGAATATCGAATTCAAGTATGTATTGCTATGTTGTGAAGTATGTATTGATTGTGTGTTGTGATAGCAGCCAGTACGGGCTCTGGACCGGAGCGCCACTATTTCTGTAAGTGGTGCAAAGGTGACCACCCCGGTAAGGACTGCAAAGGGAATGATGTGCAGTGCCACTACTGCAAGAAGCTGGGGCACCGTGACTTTGAGTGCTACAGCAACCCCGATGGCAGAAACTACAGGCCTAGAGGGCAATGGAAGGGTAAGGCCACTGCGACCACAGAAGGCCCGAAGACTACTTATCAGCCATCCCTAGGGCAGGGTAATACTGAGTCCCAGAAGGGGAAGGGGCCGGGAGCAGGCAAGGCTGCCTTGAACGTGGTGGACCGGTCAGAGGCACCAGGATCGTCTTCTAGACCAGGTACCCCTTTAAACCGTTAAGTAAGATAAGTAATTGCTTACCGCATTTCCATGCATGTGTGTTAGTGGGTCTAAATGAACAACCACATAAGTAATGAATTGAAGTATAATGTGAAAACCACCTAAATTAGGAATTTATAAACCTTAGGAACCTTCAATATTTGCTATCCAATCCCACCCACACCGAACCCCGGAGATACCACCATCGACATCGCCGACTATCCGACAGAACAGTGTCAGGTTATCCAACCAGGTATGATATTATTAAAGGGATACCTGACACCCGAAGCACAAATCCGCATTATTCGACGATGCAACGAGCTTGGAGCAGCGCCTGGAGGTTTCTACACACCCGAATACCCAAGTGGAGCGAAAATGAACTTAAAGATGATGTGCATGGGTAAGGATTGGAACCCTTACACCAAGTCATATCAAAACACAAGAGCTGAAGATGGAGCTACCATACCGAGTATACCTGAGGAATTCCTTGCGGTTGTTAACCACACCGTGGGAATTGCTCAGCAAGTTGAACCGGAACAAATCCCAAGTATCAAGGCAGATTTGTGTATTGTCAATTTCTACCAGAAAGGTGGAAGGTTGGGCTTACACCAAGACAAGGACGAGTCACCCGAGTCTCTTAGTAAGGGAGTACCCGTGGTGTCTTGGTCCATTGGTGATACCGCAGTGTTTATGTATGGCGAGCAGAAGCGTGCGGACCTTGCAAGAAAGTTAGTATTGGAGTCTGGAGATGTGTTAATCATGGGTGGGCAGTCGAGGATGCTGTATCATGGTATCAAGAAGATCAAATTGAATACGGCGCCTCCGACAATAATCAATGCCACACACATGAAACCGGGAAGACTGAACTTAACCTTTAGACAGTTCTGAAGTTATGTGTAATCATGTAAAGTATGAAGCCAGTTGTATGTTAAGTATGTGATGCATTAAGTATGTTAAGTTATCGAGCGATGTAGCCAATGTAATACCATCATGGTGTACGATGAGTTTTATGAATAAAGTAGTGTTGATTTCTTGAGTAAACCACCCGTGTTATTACCGTTATACTTATAAGTTTCTGAAATAATTAGGCTGTGCACTCGGGACGGGAGGTATACTGAGTGTCTGCAATGAGGCAGAAGCCGGTAAGAGCGGCACCATCCTCACCGGTACCTTCCCAGTTAATGGCGTGGACGCCTCGGTCTTGTTCGACTCCGGAGCCTCACACATTTTATCTCGCTATCTTTTGCGAAGAGGCTAGGGTTAGACGGTGAAGAGATGCCAGACTTTCTAGTCACTCTCCCGTCGAAAGAGCGGATCAGGTGTACCCGCTACCACCGAGATGTTGTTGTACGAATCAAGAATGAAGAGTTCCCGATCGACTTGATAGAGTTCGACGGGTTGGGTTTTGATGTAATTTTCGGGATGAACTGGTTGGAGCGGTACAAGGGCAGAATCCTATGTGCCGAGCACCGTCTGCTTCTTCGGAGTCCGTCTGGGGTCACCATTTCATACCGCTAGAGGCCCAGGGAGCCTTCGACACAGATCATCTCCGCCATGGCCATGTATCATGAAATCAGAAGGAGGAATGATGTATACCTCTGCTATGTCCAGGACATAGAGAGAGACCCTGAGTTTAGCCCAGATGTACCGGTTGTGTCGGAGTTTCCTGATGTCTTTCCTAAGGAGCTCCCAGGCATGCCGCCTACACGGGCAGTTGAGTTTGAGATTGACTTGGTACTAGGCACCGGACCTATAGCGAAGGCGCCCTACCGTATGGCTCCAGCTGAGATGACTGAGCTCAAGGAGCAGCTGCGAGACCTACTAGACAAGGGATTTATCCGCCCTAGCGTTTCACCATGGGGAGCACCAGTCCTTTTTGTGAAGAAAAAGGATGGGAGTCTCCGCCTCTGCATCGACTACAGAGAGCTGAATGCTGTGACGGTGAAGAACCGTTACCCATTGCCACGTATCGATGATTTGTTTGATCAGCTGAGAGGTGCATCTGTGTTCTCTAAGATCGACCTGCGATCGGGTTACCATCAGATAGCAATCAGAGACAGTGATATTGAGAAAACCGCGTTTCGTACCAGATATGGACACTATGAATTCACGGTCATGCCGTTTGGGTTGTCTAATGCACCAGCAAAGTTTATGGACTTGATGAATCGTTTGTTTCGAGATCAGTTGGATAGATCAGTAGTTGTGACTGATTTTGGACTTGTTGGGCCAAAGTTGAGATTTGGGCTTAGGCCTCGAATTGGGTTTTTGTTTTGGATCTTTGAAAATTGGGCCGAATGGGCCTTATTGATTTTGGTGCCGGATTGGTCTTTTTTATTTGGGCCAGATTGGACTTTTCAATGTTGGACTAGATTGAAATTGAATCTGAATTTGAATTTATTCTCTTTTTTTTGGTAAAGTTTTTTAATGAAATTAAGGGGTGGTTTGGGATAGGCTTTAAAAGTTTGGAAGGTATTGTTCCCCCACAAAGCAGATCAGAAATAAGCTAGTTGTGGGGTACCTTCAAAGGCTTCGATAAAAAAAGGTGACCTAGTGGGCTATCTAGGGTTTAAATTAGAATAAATAAAATCCAAATAATGACGAATTGCAATGAAATGAATGTAAACATTACATACTTATGAAGAAATAAACCAAATAATCAGACAAGCAAAATTTTGACATGAAAAAAAATTGAGCTAAAAAAAACATTTTTTTGTTTGTTTGTTTTTTCTTTTATAACAAAAGTGGTAGGAAGTAACGCTAGTGACTAACGTTTTGTGAGAAATTTAAACCTACACGCCCAAGGTTGCTGATCAAATTTATTTAACTCTTCCCGTTGTTTTATCCTTTAAATGATAGAATAATAAAAAAAATGTCAAGCTCAGATAATTAAATACGAAACAAAGAAATCGGGTTGAGCGTTATTAGAATCACAGGATTTAACCAAGAATACTTATACGAAAAAATCTAACTAATCTATCTCTTTTACGACTTCCCTCTTTTACGTTTTTCTTTTGATTTTTCATTTTTTATTCACGTTGTGAACACAGGGCTCTATTAAGCAGAGAATTTAACGGTGAACACACCAAATAACATGAAGAGGACACACAAACTCAACCCAGTTTAACGAACATTCCCAACATGCTATCCTGGGTATCGCAAGCATAAATAAAATAAAACCATCAAGACACATAGCGAACAAAGCCAGTCAAAAACTGATTCGACATGGAGATAAATACCGAGAATAGCAGGTCGGAGGTTCTCGGATCTGGAGGGGAAGAACACCGCGGTTTGAGTCTCCTTTTCGCGTTGCACTTGGTCTTCCCTGCTCGTCCATGGCGTATAAGACAGAAACTCCATCCCGTTCCCTTTTGGTTATGAGATTAACACAGGACGCCACCGGAAGAAGAATGGTATGGGTTTTCCCTTGCTCACCATCGGTAGTGAACTGAAGTCGAAAGACAGGGATGCAGTACATCTGCTCCTTGTGCGTCCAGTGCAGAAGAAGAAAAGGACGCAGGACATGAAGACAGGGTTGCAAAAGTTGCCGATGGTGAAAGGCACGCAGAAGCATGTGCATTCCTTGATAGCCAACCTGGCTTCTTGTTCGCTCCTTGTCACCAGCTAGTTGAAGAAGAAGATGAAAGGAGCATGTATAACCCTGTTTGTTTGCCAGTGGGTTGCAAAATACCGGGAGTGAAGGGAGTGAATAAGGCGCAGAGCGTGGGTGCTCCTTGTCGCCAGTGAGGTTGCAATTTTTTGTTGGTGAAGGGAGCGGACAAAGCGCAGAGCGCGGGTGTTCCTTGTCGCCATTGAGGATGTAAAATTTTTCTAGAGCGAGGGGGATGAAGATAGCAGAGATGTATGCTCCTTTGTTCGCCGGTTCAGGTTGCAAGATTGCTGTCATGACTGAAAAGAAATGGTGCAGAGCAGTAGCTTCCTTGTTCAGATGAAGAGAGTGAAGAGAGATATGTCTTGTTTTGCTAGTTTGGGACTTTGGGTTGAATCGTGAATGAAGAGAATGGAGAAGGGGGCAGAGCTGGTGTGTTCCGTTTAGCCAGGGGTTGCAAATTACCGTGAATTATAACATGAAGGAGCAGGGGTTGGGGCTTGTTTGTTGCTCGACAGTTGAGATGAGGAAAAATGGAGGGTAGGGTAAGTATGTTTTGTTGGTCGCTCGATGTGAACATTACCGTGAAGAGAACAAAATGAAGGAGGCATGAGCCTAGCTTTGGGTTTTCAAACATAATTTGGCAAAGAGGGGTGCAGAATATTGTTGGTTTGTTGTCCGCCAGTTTGGGTTGCAGACTTCTCATGAGTGAAGGGAAAGAAAGTCACAGAGCATGCATCTCCTTCTTCGCCAGTTTTGCAAATTTACCGAAAGTGCAGAGAATGGTTGAGAGGCAGAGAGCATGTGTGCTCTTGTTCGCCAGCTGGAGTAGTAAAATTACCGTTGTAATGAAAGGAATGAAGTAGGCGCAGAGCATTTGTCCTTGTTCGTCCAGTTCCTTGCTCGGAAATGAAGAGAATGGAGAGCACAGAGCTTGTATGTTCGTTCTTCGTCAACGTAGTCTCTGTGGTGGAAAGACTGAGGCGCAGAGCTGGCATTCCTAGCTCGCCATCGACGTAGTGATGAAGAGGGATAAGAAGCTTGTACGCTTCTCATTCTCCAGTTGAGCTTAAACTTACAGGAAGTGAAGTGAGCGACGAAGGTAGAGCAGTATGGACATTCCTTGTCCGCTTGCACTGTGAGGAGAACGAGAGAAGATGGGGCTCTGGAGTTGTACGCTCTTCGTTTTCCGGTTGGGTCGCCATGATACCGTCGTGAGAAGAATGAAGGGAGTTGGAGCGGTCTGGTCCTTGTTCATCCAGTGCGGAGAAGGAAAGGGTACAGGGCTGTGTGTCCCTTGTACGCGTATATATTCCTTGTCACCAGCTAGTGTGAGGAGAATAAAGAATAAGCAGAGCAGCTGCAACCCATATTTCTTGTTAGTTACAAGACCGTGAATGGAGAGCTTGGAGGTGACGCGTATGTATGCTCCTGGTTTGCTCGCTTCGGATACTGGCAAGGGGAATGAGGAGTGAAAAGCCCCAAAACATGTATGCTCTCTGTTCTCCGAAGAGTGAAGCAAATGAAATCGACGCTGAAACCATGTTCCTGGTTCGCCAGTGAAGAGAACGAAGAAGCAGAGATCATATGTCCTTCGTTCGTTAGGTGTGAAGAAGGAAGAAGGCGTGAGCATAATGTTCCTTGGTCCTCGTGGAGAGAAGAAGAAGAGATGAATGGAGAGCGTGTGCCTGAGTTCGCTGGTAGCTGGATTGAAGAGGGTGGAGCAGATACTCATCGTCATCAGGTTTGCAAATTCTTCAACGTGAAGAACTGGGTAAAGCGTGTATGTTCTTTGTTCTTCAGTTGCAGTGAAGGGAGAAACGGAAGGGGATGAAAAGAAAATGAAGAAGGCGCAGCTTGTCTGTTCCTTCTGGGTTGCAGAATCACCGGCATGAGGGAAAATGGATTCGTTGTTTCCGACGACAAGGGATTTTCTTGGTGTAGGGATTTTGTGTTGGCTGTGATTTTTTTGAACAGGGACCCGGAACTTCGTGGTTTTTTGCTTCTTCAACCTCGGGATTGTGGAAGAATGTATGAGGAATACGAGAGAACTGTCGGCCACCGTTCTCGTCTCCAGGTCTTTTTCACTTCTGGGTTTATAAAGGCAGGTATTTTAGGGTTGATCAGTGATTGGACTGGGCTAGCAATTGTGTCTGGAGATGCAGACGGAAGAATCCCACGCAGATCCCTGGGCTTACTAGGTTTGGGCCGCGTCTCGTGCTTGGTTGGCATTAGTGACCAGGTGAGCTGACCAGGGAGTTGGACTTCGTGGGATTAAGGGGTTCATTTGGTCCAGTTGAACAAAGATGAAGGCAGTGAGGTAAAAATGATAATGAGATATATTCTAGTGGAATTTGGACATGAGACTTCCTACTTCTCTCACAAAGATATTAACCAACTAAACTACTGAATGGATTTGATGGTGGTATACCGGGAATGATAAAAGAAAACAGACTTGACCTGAATAAATTCACTAAAACACTAATGCTTTAAACAAAAATGAAAAGTAAAATGTTAGATGTTTTGTACGTAACAATGAAGTGTTTTCATTCTTTTTTAAGAGACAAAATAATAAAAAGAAGACAAGAACAAAAAATAATGTTCAATGCAATAATCATGAAATATACATAAAATGATAAAGAATAATTTTAAAAATAATAAAGATGAAGGAAAAATAAAAGACGAATACTAATGGATAAAATACAAGTAAAAATATCGATGAAATGATGTAAAATACAGATGTAATAAAATAGCAAAGAATAGGACGAATATAAAATATCTATTTATGTACATAAGCAAATACAAATATAATGAAAATAAAATGGTGAAAAAAAGGTAAATGACTAAAATGGACGAGTTTGAAAATGAATGTATTGAAAATTGATTTAAAAATTTTGTCTTAAAATGACGGTTTCATTTTGGTATGCACATGAATGAGTTTTGAAAAGAAAGGCGACGACCCTCTTATTTTATTTATATGTCTGAATTTATTGCTTTATGGGGTGAGAATTTTTGGTGTCTACAGATGGCTCCCCTTGATTCAATTTTGCAAGCCCTTGCAGAATTGGATCAAGGTTGACGGGGCGCCAAAAATTCTCACAATGGTTTATGAGATGCAATTACGATGGCAAGAGGATAGGGGTGCATGATTGACCCATGACGTAGAGATTGAATGTAAAAATATTTACAATTAGTCTAAAATACAAAGGTTTTGATGGGTGAGGGACAAGCCCTAAACGCAATGGTTGGATTTGTTAAACAACTTTAGAATGTGAACAAGTGTTTTGTTTGGTGCATGAGGGCTTATAACGAGCCTCAACTGGACCTCTTGACATCTAGCTATAGGACTTATGACGAGCCTATAATGCTAATAATAGATTGGTTTGGGGTGCACGAGGACTTATGACGAGCCTCAACTAGACCTCTTGACATCTAGCTATAGGACTTATGACGAGCCTATAATGCAATTGAAAGTACGAGGACTTATGACGAGCCTCAACTAGACCTTTTGACATCTAGCTATAGGACTTATGACGAGCCTATAATACTAACAATTAGATTGATTTGGGGTGCACGAGGACTTATGACGAGCCTCAACTAGACCTCTTGACATCTTGCTATAGGACTTATGACGAGCCTATAATGCAATTGAAAGTACGAGGACTTATGACGAGCCTCAACTAGACCTCTTGACATCTAGCTATAGGACTTATGACGAGCCTATAATACTTTAATGGAGTACCGTACTAGTAGCGTAATAGCTGCCTAGCAGGTGGATGTGAAACGATCTTGCGCTAGTAGCGTAATAGCTGCCTAGTGAAGGAAAAATGGTAGGACCGCACTAGTAGCGTAATAGCTGCCTAGTGGGTTATGAAATGAACGATCTCGCAGTAGTAGCGTAATAGCTGCCTAGTGGAGGAAAAACGGCGGGACCACACTAGTAGCGTAATAGCTGCCTAGCGGGTTATGAAATGAACGATCTCGCACTAGTAGCGTAATAGCTGCCTAGTGGAGGAAAAAACGGCGGGACCACACTAGTAGCGTAATAGCTGCCTAGCGGGTGTAAAATGAAAGGCGGCCGTACTAGTAGCGCGATAGCTGTCTAGCAGGTATAAAATGATAAATTCGACCGCACTAGTAGCGCAATAGCTGTCTAGCGGGTGTAAAATGAAAGGCGACCGTACTAGTAGCGCAATAGCTGTCTAGTAGGTGTAAAACGAGAGGCGACCGTACTAGTAGCGCAATAGCCGTCTAGCAGGTGTAAAACGATAAATTCGACCGCACTAGTAGCGCAATAGCTGTCTAGGGGTGTAAAATGAAAGGCGACCATACTAGTAGCGCAATAGCTGTCTAGCAGGTGTAAAAACGAAAGGCGATTGTACTAGTAGCGCAATAGCTGTCTAGTAGGTGTAAAACGAGAGGCGACTGTACTAATAGCGCAATAGCCGTCTAGCAGGTGTAAAACAATAAATTCGACCGCACTAGTAGCGCAATAGCTGTCTAGTGGGTGTAAAATGAAAGGCGACCGTACTAGTAGCGCAATAGCTGTCTAGCAGGTGTAAAACGAAAGGCGACCGTACTAGTAGCGCAATAGCTGTCTAGTAGGTGTAAAACGAGAGGCGACCGTACTAGTAGCGCAATAGCCGTCTAGCAGGTGTAAAACGATAAATTCGACCGCACTAGTAGTGCAATAGCTGTCTAGTGGGTGTAAAATGAAAGGCGATCGTACTAGTAGCGCAATAGCTGTCTAGCAGGTGTAAAACGATAAATTCGACCACACTAGTAGCGCAATAGCTGTCTAGTGGGTGTAAAACGAAAGACGACCGTACTAGTAGCGCAATAGCTGTCTAGCAGGTGTAAAACGAAAGGCGACCGTACTAGTAGCGTAATAGCTGTCTAGCAGGTGTAAAACGGAAAATGTGACCACACTAGTAGCGCAATAGCTGTCTAGGGGTGTAAAATGAAATGCGACCGCACTAGTAGCACAATAGCTGTCTAGCGGGTGTGAAGATGCGTCAGATAGTGAGCAAATTTTGTTGGTATATGCAGATGATATGTGATGTGAGGTGATTAACCAATGTATTAATTGAATTAAACTCCTTGTTTGTGGATGTAGATTTTTTTTTGGGAGCTGATGGCTCCAGAGTTGCTTCAAAACTTCGGGTTGGCTCCGACGGCTCCGGCATGGCTTCAAGGATCTGAGATGACTCCAACATGCATTGATGGATCCGGCATGCACTGTTGGCTCCGATATACACTGATGGCTCCGATGTGACCAATGGTCTCGGGGTGGTTGGTGGGTTTGACATGGTTGGTGATTTTGTGGCAATTTGTGGGCTTTGATTTGCCTTGAGATTTTTTCAAAGTGGTTTGATGGCTCCGATGATGGATTTATTGTTGTTTGACGGGATTTGTTGTGGACTTTGTAGTGAGTGAATGGTTTTTCATGGGTGAACGATGAAACACAGTTGCATGACTTGTTGGGAGTTCCCATCATGGTTCTAGGATTTCCGTGGATGGCTCCGGGATGACCTTGTGCTGATTGAGCATGACGATGCTTTGGTTGGTTCACTTTAATGACACCGAGGGGAAAAGGGAAGTTTTCGCCTTTGATGTGGTCGCACCCTGGGCGGGCTGCCTACGTACTCAATTCCATATTGAGATCAGACCATACGTAGTTCGATACTCTATGAGCAAGGTCTTGGTGACGAAATGGCTCATGTGGAGCTCTAGGGAAGCTCTGAATGTCGGGGATGGCTCTCGCATGGCTTTTGCTTGGTTTTTTTGGTAGTAGTGTCGATCGGGCTCAAGCATGACACTGGATGGCTCCAGGGTGATGTTCGCATGGCTCTGGATGACTTCGTAATGGTTCGATGTAGCTCAAGATAGCCTAGGATGGCTCCGTAATGGTTCGATGTAGCTCAAGATAGCCTAGGATGGCTCCGTAATGGTTCGATGTAGCTCAAAGATAGCCTAGGATGGGTTCGAAGAGGCTAGATATAGCTCAATGATGGCTCAGGATTTCTCCGGTTGACATCTTTTGATCAAAAGTTATGCTTCCACGACTGCAACTGAAGTCAACTTTCAACGAGACTAGGTGGAGTTCTTACCAGTCGGATGTTGAAGATGAAATGATTATAGTGCATGCAAATATTAAATGCAAGACACGATGCAATATGCTTATGCAGTTTTTGGAGAGAAGGTACGGTCCGATCTCTATTAATATGAGGTTTACGAATATAAGACATCTTCAGTTTGATCTTGAGTGATTGTTGAGCTAGAATGCGTGAATCATTTTCCTCTCACGGAGGGATACGGGTCAATCTTTCATGAGTATCACCGCGTGTGCAAATGTTGTGATGACACTCTTGACGCTCAGAGTAGTATTTTTCCTTAGAATTCCTTTTCGAGGTCATGGACTTTTCGTTCCTCACAAATTCCTCACCTGTAATGGGGTAGGCTGATTATGATTTGGTGGTTTAGTCTAAGAGTCACTCGCACTCTAAAGACCCTGTGAGATTAGGTCACACTCATTCGCTAACGGTCCCTTTGGTAAAACGGGACATGTTGATAACAAGTACGAAACTTATGATTCATGTTTCAGATCCGATACTTTCGGTTAACGCTCATCAACTTATGAGTCAGAGGTCTTTATTGGGTTGTAACGGGGCTGAGGGGTATGATGTATGTCACACGGGACTATGGGATTTATTTGGGAATTGTGGAGCTTTTGTGCAATAGAGGACATTTTTCGCCTTTGCCATGGGTGGAATGATTGGACGGGTTTTGATAACCTTTTATTGGTTTCTACGGGACATCATTGGTCCTTCTGCTTATTTTCTTCTTCTTTTTCGGTGTACGATTTTCTCATTCTTCTTCTTCCTTTTCAGTGTATGAGTTTCGCTTCCTTACTTCCTACTTTTGGAATCGCATTGGCTCATCGACTTTCTCAGACATCTTCTGCTAACTCTTTTGGCTTTCGATTTTGCTTTCAGCTTTGGAGTTTCATTGACTCGCTGGTCTTCTCAAACATTCTATTTGCTGCTTTTGTGAAAGATGGTGGGGAGAGACCATGGCTCTGGCTCCTTTAAGATCCTCTATTGCAAGGGCAAGTTAATATATGTATGTGAGTTGGCATGTTGTGGAGTTCACATAAAAGGTTTATCGTGAAAGGATCAGCGGGGCTCACTAAGGGATTATGTACAGGGCAATCAAAGATTTTTGGTTTTGTGGAGATTTTTATTCCTAAGTGCCTCGTCATTCTCATTAGTCAATGATTGTTTTCTTACTATTCTCAGATCTTTGCATGAATCACATTTCGTATCCTGTATATCGACATAGATCTCACTATGTATTGTGCCTCTCCATGTGCTGAAGGAATGCACAAGTCGCTCATGGTTTTACCTCTATGGACTCGCTCTATCTTCCCTTATCGCTCAGTGGATTGTCCAATACCCTCTTTTGGAATTCAAGAGAAAATACCGCTCTTCGCACACTACTCACTCAGTTTGTGGTGCTGATTTTGATTAGACTCTTGTGTTCATTGACGGGTCGAGAGTTTAGTGGTTCACGCACTCTGTTCAATCAATCTCTCAAGATTTTTTCCAAAGGTGTCGTTTCGATACGGGTGTATGCAAATGCGACTATTTACGATGCAATCTATTGTGGTAATATGGAATTACTATGTATATGATGCATAAAATGAGGAAAAACGATGAATGAAGATGGTTGACTTTGAATTTTGACCAAATGTTTTTTGTTGTTGTTTTTGTTTTCTTTTTTTTGTATGCAATGCATGAGTGGTAAGGCTACACCTAGTCTCGCTTGAGTCGATTCCAGTTGAGGATCCATGAAGCTCATCCCGTCAATGTCGGCCTGAAGATGGTCTAAATGTTGGGCACGATGTGAGAGAAGCTATTTCAAAATGGTATTAGGTTGATGATTAGCTCCTGGGGCTTTGGAATTTTAGGGAGTGACCACTCCCGCATGGTGGTCCCGCGATATGACAGTGACTGTATTTTTGGGATTTTTGAAGGTTTGATTTTTTTGGATTTTTGGATGTATGATTTTTTTGGATTTTTTTTTATGTATGATTTTTTTTGAATTTTTGGATGTATGATTTTTTTGGATTTTTTGGATGTATGATTTTTTTGGATTATTTGGATGTATGATTTTTTTTGGATTATGCTCTTTTGTTGGTGTTGGTCTCTATGTACATGGTATGCCGAATGAGAAGATGCTTGAATCCCTGGTATTCCTTGCTATCGCTTCGAGAGTCACGCTTTATCTCGTGGGCAAACGCAGTTAATCACCTGCAAACACAATCATTATAACAGAAAAAGGAATATGACAAATGTGAATGTTAGTATGCTTTGAAAAAATGGGATGAATGCTTGTGTGTGATGTGTTGGGAATGCAACTTGTGATTATGCAATTTTTTCTGAGATGGGTGTGATTCATGCATGATTGATGAATGTAAAATGACCGAAAATGGGAAGAAGCAAGTCGTATGTGCTAAAAAAAATCAAGTTTTTAGAAAAACAGTTTTGAAAACACATGAAAAACAGTTTTGAAAACACGTGTTTTCAAAGTGGTGGATTTTCTCAGTAGGAATTTTGATGCTCGGTCATTCATAAATAAAGTAGGGAGTGGGGAACCCTATACACATTGATCTAAATAAACTCGAAGGGAATGTATAAACCTTTACATGTAATCTATTCAAAAATGGACAAGCGAGAAAAGAATCATAGGGAAAACATATACATCATCAATCTTTAAAGTCATTAAAAGGGGGAAATTTGAGCTGAACTTCTTCTGAACTCTTTTGGTCCGTCTTCGGGCTTCTGGCTGACTGCTCACGCTCAAGCTCCTGGTTGGCTGCTCGCTTGTCTTCAGGCTCTTGACCGGCTACTCACTCGTCTTTGGGCTCTTGACCGGCTGCTCACTCGTCTTCGGGCTCTTGACCGGCTGCTCACTCGTCTTCGGGCTCTTGACCGGCTGCTTGCTCATTTTCGGGCTCTTGACCGGCTGCTTGCTTGTGCTTAGGCTGTTGTAGCGAAGTGATACTGCTATCAAGTAATACGAGCTGGTGTTCTTCTGATTCTTTACATTCTTGGACTCGACGTTTGTTCGGATGTGGTCGGTCTTTATATGTTTCGATTTGCTTCACGGGTTTGTGATCTTCTGATTTCCAACATTCTTGAACGCGAATGACTATTGATAGTCTTCACGTCGATGGACTCAGATTGGTACAACTCTGATTTATGGCTCGAACCACGTCGTCGATCTTCATGCGCTTCACTTGCTTCGACGAGGGGAATGAGGGATATTTTTGAGAAAGGAAAGGTGAATGATCGAGCACAAAATCTTATGTGAAAATCCACCACTTGTGTGAAAACACGAAATGACTAGTACGTTCCACGGTAATGACCACTGCTCTTGAAGGTGGGTTGAACTTCAAAAATAGCGGGTCACAACATGGGGACTAAATCATTTAGTTTGAAATACATTTGAGAAAACCGACTTTGAAAATCGTTTTTAAAACTATTTTGAAATAAAATCCGTGAAAAATGTTGTTTGAAATTCGTTTGTAACAAGTAAACTTTTGAAATCCGTTTTTGAAAATAGTTTTTGAAATGACATCAGTGAGAAGTGATGTTTGAAAATCATTTGTAAACAGTAGATTTTTGAAATCCGTTCTTTGCAAACTGTTTGACAAAGTTTATTGTTTGGAAGACTTTGATTGAAACCGATTTTGAAAACTGTTTTGGAAATAACAATTTTGAAATCATTAGAGATGAACGACTTTGAAGATATTTCATTTGAGTGTTCGACATGATTCATTTTCTGATTTTTGCTAACTTTTAAACGTGATCACACATAGATGTAAGTGCAAAGTGAAAATCGTGGCTGATTTTATGTGGAGCTGAGTGCGAATGATTGGGATAATCACCTTCCAGGTCAATCAATGCTTCCATACCACCGGGGGAACCGTCGTCCCTTCACTGTTCATCTCTCGAGATTTATCTCTGTTATGCCTTGTGGGAGCACGTCATCGAGAAGACCAGAGGAGTGCTTAAGTTCGAAAGGTCAGGATACCCGAAGTGATACAGTCACACGAGCCACGGCCGGGGATTATCACAACATACTCACTTTTGGGAAACTTGGGGAAGTACTGCATGGGAACGGGTCTCTCGTCATCTGCACGGTCAGGTGTGTCTAAAGTCCAAATTATTCACTGACTACGTTGTGCCATGTATGGGTATCAGGTAAATACGGGATCCTCTATGGACGTGCAGCGTGACATCAGGCTTTAGAGACACCCGTGGTGCAGAGGACACTTGGAGAACTGAGCCCATGCAATCTTCAGGATAAGGCAAAATGGTGGTCAGACAGGCGGCATACAACGGGTGACTACCCATAAAACCCGTTCTAGACACCGGATCAGGCAGCTGGACACTGAAGGCTCAAAGGTCACTATATGCTGGCTTTTGACTCGGATAATGGAGGATATTTTTGGATCATGAGCTCAAAGCGTTGGTCGGAGACCGTACCGCCTCGTGGGTTTGTTCACTGAGAGAGTGACCCTAGCTCATGGGGAATCAACCGTGGACCGGTTGGGGATCCCGTGACATCGTGGGTAAATCGGGTGACACAGAGGAATGCATGTCCTAAGCTACCCACCCCATGCACCCCACAATCGTAATATAAATATGAAAGCAATAAACAAACCAAATGAAGTTAGCACCAACCTATGTACTAAGTGTTTTATCTTGATATCAGTGATTCCAAATTGTTTTTTATTAGCCTAAAGGGAAGTTAGCTTCATTCACACCTAAGTGTCTCTTTCTAATCGTGAGCTAATTATTAACCCAATTGTTGTAATGTTTGTTGAGGATCTAACAAATCCTAGCTGTCCTCATCAGCTACACACTCTAAGTGTGGAGTAGAATAATCCTAGAGGCTTGGAATGAATCTCTTGAAGGTTTTGAAAGAAGTGGGGAAGTCCCGACAATTTTGAATGGAGTTCAGTCTTCCTTGAGTTTGAGAAAAACTTACTCAAGTTTTCCCCAGCAGAGTGCCATTCTGTGGAGGGTGATTTTTCGGTATGAGGGGGGTCTATATAAATATGGTTCTTGACTGAAAAACCTAGATCCTAAAATGCCATTCTGTGGAGGGTGAAAACCTGTCACCTCGGCATCCCTCAAATACCTACTCCATCGTCCGTCTTTCCCAGAAAGCATAAGGGGAATGCTAGTGAGCGCTACACCCGCTCTCAATGGGCTCCACGCGGACTTATGCCTCTATAAGGCGGAGTTGACTAGAGTCGCCACCTAGTTTGACCTATGATAACTAGGAAGGAAAGAGGGAGGGTTCTAAGAACCATTGGTTGACTCTGAATTTATTGCCTATGGATGGGGCTTATCTGGTCATTTCAGAGATTCTGTGTGGGTTCGCACTGGGTTACACCCCTTGGAAGTGGCAACGACCACGACTTCGGATTGGTGCCCGAGGAAACCTCGGTCTCCAATTGTCGGGATTACCTTCTTTCAAAACCTTTTTAGAGAGATTCATTTAAAAGTCAAGAATAGGATTAGGACGGGAAGAGAGAAAGAGATAGGATGAGGCGAGCTTTTTTGCCAAGCTTGCACCAAGGAGAGGAATTGCTGAATTCGGATGAGTATTTGGGAAGAGTCTGAGGTTGGGTGAATAGACAAAACTTGAAGTGTGATGGTTTGAAGTCAGTGAGAGCCGAAGGAAGTTTGAGTGTTTGAGAGATATGAGAGTCACATTAGAGGGGGAAAAAGGTTTTTTATTTGGAATGGGGTCACACCCTAGATGGGCTGCCTACGTACTCAACTCCCTGTTGAGATCAGACCTTACGTAGTTCACGATTATTAGGAGATGCTTGAATCCTCCTGGGATGTTTGAAGTATGGGATGTTTTAGTCTGTGAGACGCTCGGGTCTATGAGACATTTGAAACCTTGAGATGTCGAAGTCTGTGAGACATTCGGATCTGTGAGACGCTCGGGTCTATGAGATGTTTTGGTCTGTGAGATATTCGAATCATTAAGATAACAAAGTCTGTGAGACGCTTGGGTCTGTGAGACAATACGAGGTTGTTTGGAGGTGAGATGGCTGAGTGAAAAATGGCATTTTGATTGATGTGGGGTCGCACCCTGTGTGGGTTGCCTACGTACTCAACTCCCTGTTGAGATCAGACCTTACGTAGTTCAGAATTGAGTTTTTGGAGATTTTAGGGTTTTGAGGTGTTTAAGAGATTAGTCTGTGAGACGCTCGGGTCTATGAGACATTTGGGGTGTTCATGATGAAAAGAACGAGATATCAAAGTCTGTGAGACGCTTGGGTCTATGAGACGCTTGAAACCTTGAGATGTCAAAGTCTGTGAGACGCTCGGATCTATGAGACGCTCGGGTCTGTGAGATGTTTGGGTCTGTGAGACATTCGAATCATTGGGATAACAAAGTCTGTGAGACATTGGGTCTATGAGACATTTTGAGTGTAGGAGAAATTGGATGGAATTGAATTGAAGTCGAAGTTGAATCAAGGTTGAATGAATATTGATTTGAATTAGAATTGAAATGAATTTGGATTTGAATGGGTTTGGAATTGAATTGAATTTGAATGAATTTGGAATTGAATTTGGATTTGAATTGAATTTGGTTTGGGGTTGGAGAACGGGCCGGGTTAAAGTTAGACCGAGTCAAAGTGGGATCAAGTCAAAGTTGGGTTTTTTGGGCCTGAAGGGCTTTTGGGCCGAATTGGGCCTTGAGTTGAATTGGGCTCGGGCCGAAGTGGGGTTTTTTGAATTTGGGTTGAAGTGGGCTTCACCATTGGGCTGATTTTTGGAAGTAAAGATGGACTGATTTGATGGTAGAGATGAGTTGAAATAATTTATGGGGATGTTTTGAGCTTGTGACTGATTTTGGACTTGTTAGGCCAAAGTTGAGATTTAGGCTTAGGCCTCGAATTGGGTTTTTGTTTTGGATCTTTGAAAATTAGGCCGAATGGGCCTTATTGATTTTGGTGCCGGATTGGTCTTTTTTATTTGGGCCAGATTGGACTTTTCAATGTTGGACTAGATTGAAATTGAATTTGAATTTGAATTTATTCTCTTTTTTGGGTAAAGTTTTTTAATGAAATTAAGGGGTGGTTTGGGATAGGCTTTAAAAGTTTGGAAGGTATTGTTCCCCACAAAGCAGATCAGAAATAAGCTAGCTGTGGGGTACCTTCAAAGGCTTCGATAAAAAAAGGTGACCTAGTGGGCTATCTAGGGTTTAAATTATAACAAATAAAATCCAAATAATGACGAATTGCAATGAAATGAATGTAAACATTACATACTTATGAAGAAATAAACCAAATAATCAGACAAGCAAAATTTTGACATGAAACAAAAATTGAGCTAAAAAAAACATTTTTTGTTTGTTTGTTTTTTCTTTTATAACAAAAGTGGTAGGAAGTAACGCTAGTGACTAACGTTTTGTGAGAAATTTAAACCTACACGCCCAAGGTTGCTAATCAAATTTATTTAACTCTTCCCGTTGTTTTATCCTTTAAATGATATAATAATAAAAAAAATGTCAAGCTCAGATAATTAAATACGAAACAAAGAAATCGGGTTGAGCGTTATTAGAATCACAGGATTTAACCACGAATACTTATACGAAAAAATCTAACTAATCTATCTCTTTTACGACTTCCCTCTTTTACGTTTTTCTTTTGATTTTTCATTTTTTATTCACGTTGTGAACACAGGGCTCTATTAAGCAGAGAATTTAACGGTGAACACACCAAATAACATGAAGAGGACACACAAACTCAACCCAGTTTAACGAACATTCCCAACATGCTATCCTGGGTATCGCAAGCATAAATAAAATAAAACCATCAAGACACATAGCGAACAAAGCCAGTCAAAAACTGATTCGACATGGAGATAAATACCGAGAATAGCAGGTCGGAGGTTCTCGGATCTGGAGGGGAAGAACACCGCAGTTTGAGTCTCATTTTCGCGTTGCACTTGGTCTTCCCTGCTCGTCCATGGCGTATAAGACATAAACTCCATCCCGTTCCCTTTTGGTTATGAGATTAACACAGGACGCCACCGGAAGAAGAATGGTATGGGTTTTCCCTTGCTCACCATCGGTAGTGAACTGAAGTCGAAAGACAGGGATGCAGTACATATGCTCCTTGTTCGTCCAGTGCAGAGAAAAGGACGCCGGACATGAAGACAGGGTTGCAAAAGTTGCCGATGGTGAAAGGCACGCAGAAGCATGTGCATTCCTTGATAGCCAACCTGGCTTCTTGTTCGCTCCTTGTCACCAGCTAGTTGAAGAAGAAGATGAAAGGAGCATGTATAACCCTGTTTGTTTGCCAGTGGGTTGCAAAATACCGGGAGTGAAGGGAGTGAATAAGCGCAGAGCGTGGGTGCTCCTTGTCGCCAGTGAGGTTGCAATTTTTTTGTGGTGAAGGGAGCGGACAAAGCGCAGAGCGCGGGTGTTCCTTGTCGCCATTGAGGATGTAAAATTTTTCTAGAGCGAGGGGGATGAAGATAGCAGAGATGTATGCTCCTTGTTCGCCGGTTCAGGTTGCGAGATTGCTGTCATGACTGAAAAGAAATGGTGCAGCAGTAGCTTCCTTGTTCAGATGAAGAGAGTGAAGAGGCAGATGATGTATTTTCTTGTTTTGCTAGTTTGGGACTTTGGGTTGAATCGTGAATGAAGAGAATGGAGAAGGGGGCAGAGCTGGTGTGTTCCGTTTAGCCAGGGGTTGCAAATTACCGTGAATTATAACATGAAGGAGCAGGGGTTGGGGCTTGTTTGTTGCTCGACAGTTGAGATGAGGAAAATGGAGGTGCAGGGTAAGTATGTTTTGTTGGTCGCTCGATGTGAACATTACCGTGAAGAGAACAAAATGAAGGAGGCATGAGCCTAGCTTTGGGTTTTCAAACATAATATTTGGCAAAGAGGGGTGCAGAATATTGTTGGTTTGTTGTCCGCCAGTTTGGGTTGCAGACTTCTCATGAGTGAAGGGAAAGAAAGTCACAGAGCATGCATCTCCTTCTTCGCCAGTTTTGCAAATTTACCGAAAGTGCAGAGAATGGTTGAGAGGCAGAGAGCATGTGTGCTCTTGTTCGCCAGCTGGAGTAGTAAAATTACCGTTGTAATGAAAGGAATGAAGTAGGCGCAGAGCATTTTGTCCTTGTTCGTCCAGTTCCTTGCTCGGAAATGAAGAGAATGGAGAGCACAGAGCTTGTATGTTCGTTCTTCGTCAACGTAGTCTCTGTGGTGGAAAGACTGAGGCGCAGAGCTGGCATTCCTAGCTCGCCATCGACGTAGTGAAGAGGGATAAGAAGCTTGTACGCTTCTCATTCTCCAGTTGAGCTTAAACTTACAGGAAGTGAAGTGAGCGACGAAGGTAGAGCAGTATGGACATTCCTTGTCCGCTTGCACTGTGAGGAGAACGAGAGAAGATGGGGCTCTGGAGTTGTACGCTCTTCGTTTTCCGGTTGGGTCGCCATGATACCGTCGTGAGAAGAATGAAGGGAGTTGGAGCGGTCTGGTCCTTGTTCATCCAGTGCGGAGAAGGAAAGGGTACAGGGCTGTGTGTCCCTTGTACGCGTATATATTCCTTGTCACCAGCTAGTGTGAGGAGAATAAAGAATAAGCAGAGCAGCTGCAACCCATATTTTCTTGTTAGTTACAAGACCGTGAATGGAGAGCTTGGAGGTGACGCGTATGTATGCTCCTGGTTTGCTCGCTTCGGATACTGGCAAGGGGAATGAGGAGTGAAAAGCCCCAAAACATGTATGCTCTCTGTTCTCCGAAGAGTGAAGCAATGAAATCGACGCTGAAACCATGTTCCTGGTTCGCCAGTGAAGAGAACGAAGAAGCAGAGATCATATGTCCTTCGTTCGTTAGGTGTGAAGAAGGAAGAAGGCGTGAGCATAATGTTCCTTGGTCCTCGTGAAGAAGAGAATGAATGGAGAGCGCGTGTGCCTGAGTTCGCTGGTAGCTGGATTGAAAGGGTGGAGCAGATACTCATCGTCATCAGGTTTGCAAATTCTTCAACGTGAAGAACTGGGTAAAGCGTGTATGTTCTTTGTTCTTCAGTTGCAGTGAAGGGAGAAACGGAAGGGGATGAAAAGAAAATGAAGAAGGCGCAGCTTGTCTGTTCCTTCTGGGTTGCAGAATCACCGGCATGAGGGAAAATGGATTCGTTGTTTCCGACGACAAGGGATTTTCTTGGTGTAGGGATTTTGTGTTGGCTGTGATTTTTTTGAACAGGGACCCGGAACTTCGTGGTTTTTTGCTTCTTCAACCTCGGGATTGTGGAAGAATGTATGAGGAATACGAGAGAACTGTCGGCCACCGTTCTCGTCTCCAGGTCTTTTTCACTTCTGGGTTTATAAAGGCAGGTATTTTAGGGTTGAGCAGTGATTGGACTGGGCTAGCAATTGTGTCTGGAGATGCAGACGGAAGAATCCCACGCAGATCCCTGGGCTTACTAGGTTTGGGCCGCGTCTCGTGCTTGGTTGGCATTAGTGACCAGGTGAGCTGACCAAGGAGTTGGACTTCGTGGGATTAAGGGGTTCATTTGGTCCAGTTGAACAAAGATGAAGGCAGTGAGGTAAAAATGATAATGAGATATATTCTAGTGGAATTTGGACATGAGACTTCCTACTTCTCTCACAAAGATATTAACCAACTAAACTACTGAATGGATTTGATGGTGGTATACCGGGAATGATAAAGAAAACAGACTTGACCTGAATAAATTCACTAAAAACTAATGCTTTAAACAAAAATGAAAAGTAAAATGTTAGATGTTTTTACGTAACAATGAAGTGTTTTCATTCTTTTTTAAGAGACAAAATAAAAAGAAGACAAGAACAAAAAATAATGTTCAATGCAATATAATCATGAAATATACATAAAATGATAAAGAATAATTTTAAAAATAATAAAGATAAAGGAAAAATAAAAGACGAATACTAATGGATAATATACAAGTAAAAATATCGATGAAATGATGTAAAATACAGATGTAATAAAATAGCAAAGAATAGGACGAATATAAATATCTATTTATGTACATAAGCAAATACAAATATAATGAAAATAAAATGGTGAAAAAAAGGTAAATGACTAAAATGGACGAGTTTGAAAATGAATGTATTGAAAATTGATTTAAAAATTTTGTCTTAAAATGACGGTTTCATTTTGGTATGCACATGATGAGTTTTGAAAAGAAAGGCGACGACCCTCTTATTTTATTTATATGTCTGAATTTATTGCTTTATGGGGTGAGAATTTTTGGTGTCTACAGATGGCTCCCCTTGATTCAATTTTGCAAGCCCTTGCAGAATTGGATCAAGGTTGACGGGGCGCCAAAATTCTCACAATGGTTTATGAGATGCAATTACGATGGCAAGAGGATAGGGGTGCATGATTGACCCATGACGTAGAGATTGAATGTAAAAATATTTACAATTAGTCTAAAATACAAAGGTTTTGATGGGTGAGGGACAAGCCCTAAACGCAATGGTTGGATTTGTTAAACAACTTTAGAATGTGAACAAGTGTTTTGTTTGGTGCATGAGGGCTTATAACGAGCCTCAACTGGACCTCTTGACATCTAGCTATAGGACTTATGACGAGCCTATAATGCTAATAATAGATTGGTTTGGGGTGCACGAGGACTTATGACGAGCCTCAACTAGACCTCTTGACATCTAGCTATAGGACTTATGACGAGCCTATAATGCAATTGAAAGTACGAGGACTTATGACGAGCCTCAACTAGACCTTTTGACATCTAGCTATAGGACTTATGACGAGCCTATAATACTAACAATTAGATTGATTTGGGGTGCACGAGGACTTATGACGAGCCTCAACTAGACCTCTTGACATCTTGCTATAGGACTTATGACGAGCCTATAATGCAATTGAAAGTACGAGGACTTATGACGAGCCTCAACTAGACCTCTTGACATCTAGCTATAGGACTTATGACGAGCCTATAATACTTTAATGGAGTACCGTACTAGTAGCGTAATAGCTGCCTAGCAGGTGGATGTGAAACGATCTTGCGCTAGTAGCGTAATAGCTGCCTAGTGAAGGAAAATGGTAGGACCGCACTAGTAGCGTAATAGCTGCCTAGTGGGTTATGAAATGAACGATCTCGCAGTAGTAGCGTAATAGCTGCCTAGTGGAGGAAAAACGGCGGGACCACACTAGTAGCGTAATAGCTGCCTAGCGGGTTATGAAATGAACGATCTCGCACTAGTAGCGTAATAGCTGCCTAGTGGAGGAAAAAACGGCGGGACCACACTAGTAGCGTAATAGCTGCCTAGCGGGTGTAAAATGAAAGGCGGCCGTACTAGTAGCGCGATAGCTGTCTAGCAGGTATAAAATGATAAATTCGACCGCACTAGTAGCGCAATAGCTGTCTAGCGGGTGTAAAATGAAAGGCGACCGTACTAGTAGCGCAATAGCTGTCTAGTAGGTGTAAAACGAGAGGCGACCGTACTAGTAGCGCAATAGCCGTCTAGCAGGTGTAAAACGATAAATTCGACCGCACTAGTAGCGCAATAGCTGTCTAGTGGGTGTAAAATGAAAGGCGACCATACTAGTAGCGCAATAGCTGTCTAGCAGGTGTAAAAACGAAAGGCGATTGTACTAGTAGCGCAATAGCTGTCTAGTAGGTGTAAAACGAGAGGCGACTGTACTAATAGCGCAATAGCCGTCTAGCAGGTGTAAAACAATAAATTCGACCGCACTAGTAGCGCAATAGCTGTCTAGTGGGTGTAAAATGAAAGGCGACCGTACTAGTAGCGCAATAGCTGTCTAGCAGGTGTAAAACGAAAGGCGACCGTACTAGTAGCGCAATAGCTGTCTAGTAGGTGTAAAACGAGAGGCGACCGTACTAGTAGCGCAATAGCCGTCTAGCAGGTGTAAAACGATAAATTCGACCGCACTAGTAGCGCAATAGCTGTCTAGTGGGTGTAAAATGAAAGGCGACCGTACTAGTAGCACAATAGCTGTCTAGCAGGTGTAAAACGATAAATTCGACCACACTAGTAGCGCAATAGCTGTCTAGTGGTGTAAAACGAAAGACGACCGTACTAGTAGCGCAATAGCTGTCTAGCAGGTGTAAAACGAAAGGCGACCGTACTAGTAGCGTAATAGCTGTCTAGCAGGTGTAAAACGGAAAATTTGACCACACTAGTAGCGCAATAGCTGTCTAGCGGGTGTAAAATGAAATGCGACCGCACTAGTAGCACAATAGCTGTCTAGCGGGTGTGAAGATGCGTCAGATAGTGAGCAAATTTTGTTGGTATATGCAGATGATATGTGATGTGAGGTGATTAACCAATGTATTAATTGAATTAAACTCCTTGTTTGTGGATGTAGATTTTTTTTTGGGAGCTGATGGCTCCAGAGTTGCTTCAAAACTTCGGGTTGGCTCCGGCGGCTCCGGCATGGCTTCAAGGATCTGAGATGACTCCAGCATGCATTGATGGATCCGGCATGCACTGTTGGCTCCGATATACACTGATGGCTCCGATGTGACCAATGGTCTCGGGGGGTTGGTGGGTTTGACATGGTTGGTGATTTTGTGGCAATTTGTGGGCTTTGATTTGCCTTGAGATTTTTTCAAAGTGGTTTGATGGCTCCGATGATGGATTTATTGTTGTTTGACGGGATTTGTTGTGGACTTTGTAGTGAGTGAATGGTTTTTCATGGGTGAACGATGAAACACAGTTGCATGACTTGTTGGGAGTTCCCATCATGGTTCTAGGATTTCCGTGGATGGCTCCGGGATGACCTTATGCTGATTGAGCATGACGATGCTTTGGTTGGTTCACTTTAATGACACCGAGGGGGAAAAGGGAAGTTTTCGCCTTTGATGTGGTCGCACCCTGGGCGGGCTGCCTACGTACTCAATTCCATATTGAGATCAGACCATACGTAGTTCGATACTCTATGAGCAAGGTCTTGGTGACGAAATGGCTCATGTGGAGCTCTAGGGAAGCTCTGAATGTCTGGGGATGGCTCTCGCATGGCTTTTGCTTGGTTTTTTTGGTAGTAGTGTCGATCGGGCTCAAGCATGACACTGGATGGCTCCAGGGTGATGTTCGCATGGCTCTGGATGACTTCGTAATGGTTCGATGTAGCTCAAGATAGCCTAGGATGGCTCCGTAATGGTTCGATGTAGCTCAAGATAGCCTAGGATGGCTCCGTAATGGTTCGATGTAGCTCAAAGATAGCCTAGGATGGGTTCGAAGAGGCTAGATATAGCTCAATGATGGCTCAGGATTTCTCCGGTTGACATCTTTTGATCAAAAGTTATGCTTCCACGACTGCAACTGAAGTCAACTTTCAACGAGACTAGGTGGAGTTCTTACCAGTCGGATGTTGAAGATGAAATGATTATAGTGCATGCAAATATTAAATGCAAGACACGATGCAATATGCTTATGCAGTTTTTGGAGAGAAGGTACGGTCCGATCTCTATTAATATGAGGTTTACGAATATAAGACATCTTCAGTTTGATCTTGAGTGATTGTTGAGCTAGAATGCGTGAATCATTTTCCTCTCACGGAGGGATACGGGTCAATCTTTCATGAGTATCACCGCGTGTGCAAATGTTGTGATGACACTCTTGACGCTCAGAGTAGTATTTTTCCTTAGAATTCCTTTTCGAGGTCATGGACTTTTCGTTCCTCACAAATTCCTCACCTGTAATGGGGTAGGTGATTATGATTGGTGGTTTAGTCTAAGAGTCACTCGCACTCTAAAGACCCTGTGAGATTAGGTCACACTCATTCGCTAACGGTCCCTTTGGTAAAACGGGACATGTTGATAACAAGTACGAAACTTATGATTCATGTTTCAGATCCGATACTTTCGGTTAACGCTCATCAACTTATGAGTCAGAGGTCTTTATTGGGTTGTAACGGGGCTGAGGGGTATGATGTATGTCACACGGGACTATGGGATTTATTTGGGAATTGTGGAGCTTTTGTGCAATAGAGGACATTTTTCGCCTTTGCCATGGGTGGAATGATTGGACGGGTTTTGATAACCTTTTATTGGTTTCTACGGGACATCATTGGTCCTTCTGCTTATTTTCTTCTTCTTTTTCGGTGTACGATTTTCTCATTCTTCTTCTTCCTTTTCAGTGTATGAGTTTCGCTTCCTTACTTCCTACTTTTGGAATCGCATTGGCTCATCGACTTTCTCAGACATCTTCTGCTAACTCTTTTGGCTTTCGATTTTGCTTTCAGCTTTGGAGTTTCATTGACTCGCTGGTCTTCTCAAACATTCTATTTGCTGCTTTTGTGAAAGATGGTGGGGAGAGACCATGGCTCTGGCTCCTTTAAGATCCTCTATTGCAAGGGCAAGTTAATATATGTATGTGAGTTGGCATGTTGTGGAGTTCACATAAAAGGTTTATCGTGAAAGGATCAGCGGGGCTCACTAAGGGATTATGTACAGGGCAATCAAAGATTTTTGGTTTTGTGGAGATTTTTATTCCTAAGTGCCTCGTCATTCTCATTAGTCAATGATTGTTTTCTTACTATTCTCAGATCTTTGCATGAATCACATTTCGTATCCTGTATATCGACATAGATCTCACTATGTATTGTGCCTCTCCATGTGCTGAAGGAATGCACAAGTCGCTCATGGTTTTACCTCTATGGACTCGCTCTATCTTCCCTTATCGCTCAGTGGATTGTCCAATACCCTCTTTTGGAATTCAAGAGAAAATACCACTCTTCGCACACTACTCACTCAGTTTGTGGTGCTGATTTTGATTAGACTCTTGTGTTCATTGACGGGTCGAGAGTTTAGTGGTTCACGCACTCTGTTCAATCAATCCCTCAAGATTTTTTCCAAAGGTGTCGTTTCGATACGGGTGTATGCAAATGCGACTATTTACAATGCAATCTATTGTGGTAATATGGAATTACTATGTATATGATGCATAAAATGCTGAAAAACGATGAATGAAGATGGTTGACTTTGAATTTTGACCAAATTTTTTTTGTTGTTGTTTTTGTTTTCTTTTTTTTTGTATGCAATGCATGAGTGGTAAGGCTACACCTAGTCTCGCTTGAGTCGATTCCAGTTGAGGATCCATGAAGCTCATCCCGTCAATGTCGGCCTGAAGATGGTCTAAATGTTGGGCACGATGTGAGAGAAGCTGTTTCAAAATGGTATTAGGTTGATGATTAGCTCCTGGGGCTTTGGAATTTTAGGGAGTGACCACTCCCGCATGGTGGTCCCGCGATATGACAGTGACTGTATTTTTGGGATTTTTGAAGGTTTGATTTTTTGGATTTTTGGATGTATGATTTTTTGGATTTTTTTTTATGTATGATTTTTTTTGAATTTTTGGATGTATGATTTTTTTGGATTTTTTGGATGTATGATTTTTTTGGATTTTTTGGATGTATGATTTTTTTTTGGATTATGCTCTTTTGTTGGTGTTGGTCTCTATGTACATGGTATGCCGAATGAGAAGATGCTTGAATCCCTGGTATTCCTTGCTATCGCTTCGAGAGTCACGCTTTATCGTGGGCAAACGCAGTTAATCACCTGCAAACACAATCATTATAACAGAAAAAGGAATATGACAAATGTGAATGTTAGTATGCTTTGAAAAAATGGGATGAATGCTTGTGTGTGATGTGTTGGGAATGCAACTTGTGATTATGTAATTTTTTTCTGAGATGGGTGTGATTCATGCATGATTGATGAATGTAAAATGACCGAAAATGGGAAGAAGCAAGTCGTATGTGCTAAAAAAAATCAAGTTTTTAGAAAAACAGTTTTGAAAACACATGAAAAACAGTTTTGAAAACACGTGTTTTCAAAGTGGTGGATTTTCTCAGTAGGAATTTTGATGCTCGGTCATTCATAAATAAAGTAGGGAGTGGGGAACCCTATACACATTGATCTAAATAAACTCGAAGGGAATGTATAAACCTTTACATGTAATCTATTCAAAAATGGACAAGCGAGAAAAGAATCATAGGGAAAACATATACATCATCAATCTTTAAAGTCATTAAAAGGGGGAAATTTGAGCTGAACTTCTTCTGAACTCTTTTGGTCCGTCTTCGGGCTTCTGGCTGACTGCTCACGCTCAAGCTCCTGGTTGGCTGCTCGCTTGTCTTCAGGCTCTTGACCGGCTACTCACTCGTCTTTGGGCTCTTGACCGGCTGCTCACTCGTCTTCGGGCTCTTGACCGGCTGCTCACTCGTCTTCGGGCTCTTGACCGGCTGCTTGCTCATTTTCGGGCTCTTGACCGGCTGCTTGCTTGTGCTTAGGCTGTTGTAGCGAAGTGATACTGCTATCAAGTAATACGAGCTGGTGTTCTTCTGATTCTTTACATTCTTGGACTCGACGTTTGTTCGGATGTGGTCGGTCTTTATATGTTTCGATTTGCTTCACGGGTTTGTGATCTTCTGATTTCCAACATTCTTGAACGCGAATGACTATTGATAGTCTTCACGTCGATGGACTCAGATTGGTACAACTCTGATTTATGGCTCGAACCACGTCGTCGATCTTCATGCGCTTCACTTGCTTCGACGAGGGGAATGAGGGATATTTTTGAGAAAGGAAAGGTGAATGATCGAGCACAAAATCTTATGTGAAAATCCACCACTTGTGTGAAAACACGAAATGACTAGTACGTTCCACGGTAATGACCACTGCTCTTGAAGGTGGGTTGAACTTCAAAACGGGTCACAACATGGGGACTAAATCATTTAGTTTGAAATACATTTGAGAAAACCGACTTTGAAAATCGTTTTTAAAACTATTTTGAAATAAAATCCGTGAAAAATGTTGTTTGAAATTCGTTTGTAACAAGTAAACTTTTGAAATCCGTTTTTGAAAATAGTTTTTGAAATGACATCAGTGAGAAGTGATGTTTGAAAATCATTTGTAAACAGTAGATTTTTGAAATCCGTTCTTTGCAAACTGTTTGACAAAGTTTATTGTTTGGAAGACTTTGATTGAAACCGATTTTGAAAACTGTTTTGGAAATAACAATTTTGAAATCATTAGAGATGAACGACTTTGAAGATATTTCATTTGAGTGTTCGACATGATTCATTTTCTGATTTTTGCTAACTTTTAAACGTGATCACACATAGATGTAAGTGCAAAGTGAAAATCGTGGCTGATTTTATGTGGAGCTGAGTGCGAATGATTGGGATAATCACCTTCCAGGTCAATCAATGCTTCCATACCACCGGGGGAACCGTCGTCCCTTCACTGTTCATCTCTCGAGATTTATCTCTGTTATGCCTTGTGGGAGCACGTCATCGAGAAAGACCGGAGTGCTTAAGTTCGAAAGGTCAGGATACCCGAAGTGATACAGTCACACGAGCCACGGCCGGGGATTATCACAACATACTCACTTTTGGGAAACTTGGGGAAGTACTGCATGGGAACGGGTCTCTCGTCATCTGCACGGTCAGGTGTGTCTAAAGTCCAAATTATTCACTGACTACGTTGTGCCATGTATGGGTATCAGGTAAATACGGGATCCTCTATGGACGTGCAGCGTGACATCAGGCTTTAGAGACACCCGTGGTGCAGAGGACACTTGGAGAACTGAGCCCATGCAATCTTCAGGATAAGGCAAAATGGTGGTCAGACAGGCGGCATACAACGGGTGACTACCCATAAAACCCGTTCTAGACACCGGATCAGGCAGCTGGACACTGAAGGCTCAAAGGTCACTATATGCTGGCTTTTGACTCGGATAATGGAGGATATTTTTGGATCATGAGCTCAAAGCGTTGGTCGGAGACCGTACCGCCTCGTGGGTTTGTTCACTGAGAGAGTGACCCTAGCTCATGGGGAATCAACCGTGGACCGGTTGGGGATCCCGTGACATCGTGGGTAAATCGGGTGACACAGAGGAATGCATGTCCTAAGCTACCCACCCCATGCACCCCACAATCGTAATATAAATATGAAAGCAATAAACAAACCAAATGAAGTTAGCACCAACCTATGTACTAAGTGTTTTATCTTGATATCAGTGATTCCAAATTGTTTTTTATTAGCCTAAAGGGAAGTTAGCTTCATTCACACCTAAGTGTCTCTTTCTAATCGTGAGCTAATTATTAACCCAATTGTTGTCATGTTTGTTGAGGATCTAACAAATCCTAGCTGTCCTCCTCAGCTACACACTCTAAGTGTGGAGTAGAATAATCCTAGAGGCTTGGAATGAATCTCTTGAAGGTTTTGAAAGAAGTGGGGAAGTCCCGACAATTTTGAATGGAGTTCAGTCTTCCTTGAGTTTGAGAAAAACTTACTCAAGTTTTCCCCAGCAGAGTCGCCATTCTGTGGAGGGTGATTTTTCGGTATGAGGGGGGTCTATATAAATATGGTTCTTGACTGAAAAACCTAGATCCTAAAATGCCATTCTGTGGAGGGTGAAAACCTGTCACCTCGGCATCCCTCAAATACCTACTCCATCGTCCGTCTTTCCCAGAAAGCATAAGGGGAATGCTAGTGAGCGCTACACCCGCTCTCAATGGGCTCCACGCGGACTTATGCCTCTATAAGGCGGAGTTGACTAGAGTCGCCACCTAGTTTGACCTATGATAACTAGGAAGGAAGAGAGGGAGGGTTCTAAGAACCATTGGTTGACTCTGAATTTATTGCCTATGGATGGGGCTTATCTGGTCATTTCAGAGATTCTGTGTGGGTTCGCACTGGGTTACACCCCTTGGAAGTGGCAACGACCACGACTTCGGATTGGTGCCCGAGGAAACCTCGGTCTCCAATTGTCGGGATTACCTTCTTTCAAAACCTTTTTAGAGAGATTCATTTAAAAGTCAAGAATAGGATTAGGACGGGAAGAGAGAAAGAGATAGGATGAGGCGAGCTTTTTTGCCAAGCTTGCACCAAGGAGAGGAATTGCTGAATTCGGATGAGTATTTGGGAAGAGTCTGAGGTTGGGTGAATAGACAAAACTTGAAGTGTGATGGTTTGAAGTCAGTGAGAGCCGAAGGAAGTTTGAGTGTTTGAGAGATATGAGAGTCACATTAGAGGGGGAAAAAGGTTTTTTATTTGGAATGGGGTCACACCCTAGATGGGCTGCCTACGTACTCAACTCCCTGTTGAGATCAGACCTTACGTAGTTCACGATTATTAGGAGATGCTTGAATCCTCCTGGGATGTTTGAAGTATGGGATGTTTTAGTCTGTGAGACGCTCGGGTCTATGAGACATTTGAAACCTTGAGATGTCGAAGTCTGTGAGACATTCGGATCTGTGAGACGCTCGGGTCTATGAGATGTTTTGGTCTGTGAGATATTCGAATCATTAAGATAACAAAGTCTGTGAGACGCTTGGGTCTGTGAGACAATACGAGGTTGTTTGGAGGTGAGATGGCTGAGTGAAAAATGGCATTTTGATTGATGTGGGGTCGCACCCTGTGTGGGTTGCCTACGTACTCAACTCCCTGTTGAGATCAGACCTTACGTAGTTCAGAATTGAGTTTTTGGAGATTTTAGGGTTTTGAGGTGTTTAAGAGATTAGTCTGTGAGACGCTCGGGTCTATGAGACATTTGGGGTGTTCATGATGAAAAGAACGAGATATCAAAGTCTGTGAGACGCTTGGGTCTATGAGACGCTTGAAACCTTGAGATGTCAAAGTCTGTGAGACGCTCGGATCTATGAGACGCTCGGGTCTGTGAGATGTTTGGGTCTGTGAGACATTCGAATCATTGGGATAACAAAGTCTGTGAGACATTGGGTCTATGAGACATTTTGAGTGTAGGAGAAATTGGATGGAATTGAATTGAAGTCGAAGTTGAATCAAGGTTGAATGAATATTGATTTGAATTAGAATTGAAATGAATTTGGATTTGAATGGGTTTGGAATTGAATTGAATTTGAATGAATTTGGAATTGAATTTGGATTTGAATTGAATTTGGTTTGGGGTTGGAGAACGGGCCGGGTTAAAGTTAGACCGAGTCAAAGTGGGATCAAGTCAAAGTTGGGTTTTTTGGGCCTGAAGGGCTTTTGGGCCGAATTGGGCCTTGAGTTGAATTGGGCTCGGGCCGAAGTGGGGTTTTTTGAATTTGGGTTGAAGTGGGCTTCACCATTGGGCTGATTTTTGGAAGTAAAGATGGACTGATTTGATGGTAGAGATGAGTTGAAATAATTTATGGGGATGTTTTGAGCTTGTGACTGATTTTGGACTTGTTAGGCCAAAGTTGAGATTTAGGGCTTAGGCCTCGAATTGGGTTTTTGTTTTGGATCTTTGAAAATTAGGCCGAATGGGCCTTATTGATTTTGGTGCCGGATTGGTCTTTTTTATTGGGCCAGATTGGACTTTTCAATGTTGGACTAGATTGAAATTGAATCTGAATTTGAATTTATTCTCTTTTTTGGGTAAAGTTTTTTAATGAAATTAAGGGGTGGTTTGGGATAGGCTTTAAAAGTTTGGAAGGTATTGTTCCCCACAAAGCAGATCAGAAATAAGCTAGCTGTGGGGTACCTTCAAAGGCTTCGATAAAAAAAGGTGACCTAGTGGGCTATCTAGGGTTTAAATTATAACAAATAAAATCCAAATAATGACGAATTGCAATGAAATGAATGTAAACATTACATACTTATGAAGAAATAAACCAAATAATCAGACAAGCAAAATTTTGACATGAAACAAAAATTGAGCTAAAAAAAACATTTTTTTGTTTGTTTGTTTTTTCTTTTATAACAAAAGTGGTAGGAAGTAACGCTAGTGACTAACGTTTTGTGAGAAATTTAAACCTACACGCCCAAGGTTGCTAATCAAATTTATTTAACTCTTCCCGTTGTTTTATCCTTTAAATGATATAATAATAAAAAAAATGTCAAGCTCAGATAATTAAATACGAAACAAAGAAATCGGGTTGAGCGTTATTAGAATCACAGGATTTAACCACGAATACTTATACGAAAAAATCTAACTAATCTATCTCTTTTACGACTTCCCTCTTTTACGTTTTTCTTTTGATTTTTCATTTTTTATTCACGTTGTGAACACAGGGCTCTATTAAGCAGAGAATTTAACGGTGAACACACCAAATAACATGAAGAGGACACACAAACTCAACCAGTTTAACGAACATTCCCAACATGCTATCCTGGGTATCGCAAGCATAAATAAAATAAAACCATCAAGACACATAGCGAACAAAGCCAGTCAAAAACTGATTCGACATGGAGATAAATACCGAGAATAGCAGGTCGGAGGTTCTCGGATCTGGAGGGGAAGAACACCGCAGTTTGAGTCTCATTTTCGCGTTGCACTTGGTCTTCCCTGCTCGTCCATGGCGTATAAGACATAAACTCCATCCCGTTCCCTTTTGGTTATGAGATTAACACAGGACGCCACCGGAAGAAGAAGGGTATGGGTTTTCCCTTGCTCACCATCGGTAGGAACAGAAGTCGAAAGACAGGGATGCAGTACATATGCTCCTGTTCGTCCAGTGCAGAGAACAAAAGGACGCAGGACATGAAGATAGGGTTGCAAAAGTTGCCGATGGTGAAAGGCACGCAGAAGCATGTGCATTCCTTGATAGCCAACCTGGCTTCTTGTTCGCTCCTTGTCACCAGCTAGTTGAAGAAGAAGATGAAAGGAGCATGTATAACCCTGTTTTGTTTGCCAGTGGGTTGCAAAATACCGGGAGTGAAGGGAGTGAATAAGGTGCAGAGCGTGGGTGCTCCTTGTCGCCAGTGAGGTTGCAATTTTTTGTTGGTGAAGGGAGCGGACAAAGCGCAGAGCGCGGGTGTTCCTTGTCGCCATTGAGGATGTAAAATTTTTCTAGAGCGAGGGGGATGAAGATAGCAGAGATGTTGTCTCCTTTGTTCGCCGGTTCAGGTTGCAATTGCTGTCATGACTGAAAAGAATGGTGCAGAGCAGTAGCTTCCTTGTTCAGATGAAGAGAGTGAAGAGGCAGAGGATGTATTTTCTTGTTTTGCTAGTTTGGAACTTTGGGTTGAATCGTGAATGAAGAGAATGGAGAAGGGGCAGAGCTGGTGTGTTCCGTTAGCCAGGGGTTGCAAATTACCGTGAATTATAACATGAAGGAGCAGGGGTTGGGGCTTGTTGTTGCTCGACAGTTGAGATGAGGAAATGGAGGTGCAGGGTAAGTATGTTTGTTGGTCGCTCGATGTGAACATACTGTGAAGAGAACAAAATGAAGGAGGCATGAGCCTGGCTTGGGTTTTCGAAACATAATATTTGGCAAAGAGGGGTGCAGAATATTGTTGGTTTGTTGTCCGCCATTTGGGTTGCAGACTTCTCATGAGTGAAGGGAAAGAAAGTCGCGAGCATGCATCCTCTTCTTCTCCAGTTTTGCAATTTACCGAAAGTGCAGAGAATGGTTGAGAGCAGAGAGCATTGCTCTTGTTCGCCAGCTGGAGTAGTAAATTACCGTCGTAATGAAAGGAATGAAGTAGGCGCAGAGCATTTTGTCCTTGTTCGTCCGGTTCCTGCTCGGAAATAAAGAGAATGGAGAGCATAGAGCTTGTATGTTCGTTCTTCGTCAACGTAGTCTCTGTGGTGGAAAGACTGAGGCGCAGAGCTGGCATTCCTAGCTCGCCATCGACGTAGTGATGAAGAGGGAGAAGAAGCTTGTACGCTTCTCATTCTCCAGTTGAGCTTAAACTTACAGGGAGTGAAGTGAGCGACGAAGGTAGAGCAGTATGGACATTCCTTGTCCGCTTGCACTGTGAGGAGAACGAGAGAAGCTGGGGCTCTGGAGTTGTACGCTCTTCGTTTTCCGGTTGGGTCGCCATGATACCGTCGTGAGAAGAATGAAGGGAGTTGGAGCGGTCTGGTCCTTGTTCATCCAGTGCGGAGAAGGAAAGGGTACAGGGCTGTGTGTCCCTTGTACGCGTATATATTCCTTGTCACCAGCTAGTGTGAGGAGAATAAAGAATAAGCAGCAGCTGCAACCCATATTTTCTTGTTAGTTACAAGACCGTGAATGGAGAGCTTGGAGGTGACGCGTATGTATGCTCCTGGTTTGCTCGCTTTGGATACTGGCAAGGGGAATGAGGAGTGAAAAGCCCCAAAACATGTATGCTCTCTGTTCTCCGAAGAGTGAAGTGAATGAAATCGACGCTGAAACCTTGTTCCTGGTTCGCCAGTGAAGAGAACGAAGAAGCAGAGATCATATGTCCTTCGTTCGTCAGGTGTGAAGAAGAAGAAGCGTGAGCATAATGTTCCTTGGTCCTCGTGAGAAGAGAATGAATGGAGAGCGTGTGTGCCTGAGTTTGCTAGTAGCTGGATTGAAGAGGGTGGAGCAGATACTCATCGTCATCAGGTTTGAAAATTCTTCAACGTGAAGAACTGGGTAAAGCATGTATGTTCTTTGTTCTTCAGTTGCAGTGAAGGGAGAACGGAAGGGGATGAAAAGAAAATGAAGAAGGCGCAGCTGTCTGTTCCTTCTGGGTTGCAGAATCACCGGCATGAGGGAAATGGATTCGTTGTTTCCGACGTCAAGGGATTTTTCTTGGTGTGGGGATTTGTGTTGGCTGCGATTTTTTTGAACAGGGACCCGGAACTTCGTGGTTTTTTTGCTTCTTCAACCTCGGGATTGTGGAAGAATGTATGAGGAATACGAAAGAATTGTCGGCCACCGTTCTCGTCTCCAGGTCTTTTTTCACTTCTGGGTTTATAAAGGCAGTATTTTAGGGTTGATCAGTGATTGGACTGGCTAGCAATTGTGTCTGGAGATGCAGACGGAAGAATCCCACGCAGATCCCTGGGCTTACTAGGTTTGGGCCGCGTCTCGTGCTTGGTTGGCATTAGTGACCAGGTGAGCTGACCAGGGAGTTGGACTTTGTGGGATTAAGGGGTTCATTTGGTCCAGTTGAACAAAGATGAAGGCAGTGAGGTAAAAATGATAATGAGATATATTCTAGTGGAATTGGACATGAGACTTCCTACTTCTCTCACAAAGATATTAACCAACTAAACTACTGAATGGATTTGATGGTGGTATACCGGGAATGATAAAAGAAAACAGACTTGACCTGAATAAATTCACTAAAACACTATGCTTTAAACAAAAATGAAAAGTAAAATGTTAGATGTTTTGTACGTAACAATGAAGTGTTTTCATTTTTTTTAAGAGACAAAATAAAAAAAGACAAGAACAAAAAAATAATGTTCAATGCATATAATCATGAAATATACATAAAATGATAAAGAATAATTTTAAAAATAATAAGATAAAGGAAAAATAAAGACGAATACTAATGGATAAAATACAAGTAAAATATTGATGAAATGATGTAAAATCAGATGTAATAAATAGCAAAGAATAGGACGAATATAAAATATCTATTTATGTACATAAGCAAATACAATATATGAAAATAAAATGGTGAAAAAAGGTAAATGACTAAAATGGACGAGTTTGAAAATGAATGTATTGAAAATTGATTTAAAAATTTTGTCTTAAAATGACGGTTTCATTTTAGTATGCACATGGATAGTTTCAAAAGAAAGGCAACGACCCTCTTATTTTATTTATTTTTATGAATTTTTTCTATGGGGTGAGAATTTTTGGTGTCTACAGATGGCTCCCCTTGATTCAATTTTGCAAGCCCTTGCAGAATTGGATCAAGGTTGAGAGGGCGCCAAAAATTCTCACCATGGCTTTGTGATGCATTGGGATGTGACCGTGAGTGTATGAATGTAGGGGTATAACAGCAAATTTTATGGTGATTGGATGCACGAGGACTTATGACGAGCCTCAAATGCAATTGAAAGTGCGAGGACTTATGACGAGCCTTAGTTAGACCTCTTGACATCTAACCCTAGGACTTAGGACGAGCCTAGAATACTAACAATTAGAAAGGTTTGGGTTGCACGAGGACTTAGGAGTGCCTCAACTGGACCTCTTGACATCCAGTCCTAGGGCTTATGACGGGCCTAGAATGCAAATGAAAGTACGAGGACTTAGGAGAGCCTCAACTAGACCTCTTGACATCTAGCTATAGGACTTATGACGAGCCTATAATACTTTGATTGTGTGCCGTACTAGTAGCGTGATAGCTGCCTAGCAGGTGGGTGTGAAACGATCTTGCACTAGTAGCGTAATGGCTGCCTAATGAAGGAAAAAAAACGGACCGCACTAGTAGCGTAATAGCTGCCTAGCGGGTTATGAAGTGAACAATCTCGCACTAGTAGCGTAATAGCTGCCTAGTGGAGGAAAAATGGCGGGACCACACTAGTAGCGTAATAGCTGCCTAGTGGGTTATGAAATGAACGATCTCGCACTAGAAGCGTAATAGCTGCCTAGTGGAGGAAAAACGGCGGGACCACACTAGTAGCGTAATAGCTACCTAGCGGGTGTAAAATGAAAGGCGACCGTACTAGTAGCGCAATAGCTGTCTAGCAGGTGTAAAACGAAAGGCGACGTACTAGTAGCGCAATAGCTGTCTACAGGTGTAAACGAAAAATTCGACCGCACTAGTAGCGCAATAGCTGTCTAGCAGTGTAAAATGAAAGGCGACCGTACTAGTAGCGCAATAGCTGTCTAGCAGGTGTAAACGAAAAATTCGACCGCACTAGTAGCGCAATAGCTGTCTAGCGGGTGTAAAATGAAAGGCGACCGTACTAGTAGCGCAATAGCTGTCTAGCAGGTGTAAAATGAAAGGCGACCGTACTAGTAGCGCAATAGCTGTCTAGCAGGTGTAAAACGAAAAATTCGACCGCACTAGTAGCGCAATAGCTGTCTAGCGGGTGTAAAATGAAATGCGACCGCACTAGTAGCGCAATAGCTGCCTAGCGGGTGTGAAGATACGTCAGATAGTGAGCAAATTTTGTGGGTATATGCAGATGATATGTGATGTGAGGTGATTAACCAATGTATTAATTGAATTAAACTCTCTATTTGGATGTAGATTTTCGTGTGAGCTGATGGCTCTTGAGTTACATCAAAACTTTGGGATGGCTCCGGTGGCTCCGGCATGGCTTCAAGTATCTGAGATGCCCCCAGCATGCGTTGATGGCTCCGGTATGCACTAATGGCTCCGGCATGCACTGATGGCTCCGGTGTGACCAATGGTCTCAGGGTGGTTGGTGGGTTTTGATATGACAGTGACCTTGAGAATGGTCGATGGTCTTGATGCGGTTGTTGAAATTCAAGTTGACTGATCGGTTGGCTCCATCTGATGGATTTGCTGTTGGTGAACTTGTTATCATTCTTAATTGCCAAACATGGTTGGATGTTTTCGGTGTAATTCTAATCATAGCTCCGTCATGATTCGTGACCCCATTGTCAGTAACAACTCTGGGATGGTTGGTGGGTTTCGATTTGAGTGAAGATTATCGGGATGGTTGGTGGGTTTCGATTTGGATCGGATTTTGAGTCGAATGGTGGGTTGATGTGATTAGTGGATTTTGATGTGATTGATGTTTTTTGTGGTGATGAATGGCTTCGGTGTGGCTCCGGAATAGCTTCAATGTGACTCCGAGGGGAAGAAGGGGGAGTTTTTTTTCCTTTGCGATGGTCGCACCCTGGACGGGCTGCCTACGTACTCAATTCCATATTGAGATCAGACCATAGGTAGTTCGATACTCTGTAGGCAAAGCCCTGGTGACGAAATGGCTCGGACATGATTTGAGGTGGCTCTCGTATTGTTCTCAAACTGTCGGGATGGCCCCTGTGTAGCTCTAGGGATGGTCTCAATGCTTTGAGGGTGACTCCCGCATGGCTCTAGATTAGCTTTAGAAGCGGTGTCGACAGGGATTGAGTATGGCAGTGGATGTGACCGGGATGGTCTTCGTGTGGCTCCGGATAGCTCTTGAATGTTTTGATATAACTCGGTGATAGCCCGAGATGTCTCCGAAGAGGCTAAATATAGCTCGATGATTGCCCAGGATGGCTCCGGTTGACGTCAAAAGTTACGCTTCAACAGCTGCAACTGAAATCGACTTTCAGCGAGACTAGGTGGAGTTCTTACCAGTCGGATGTTGAAAATGAAGTGGTTATGATGCATGCAAATACTAAATGCTAGAAGATATGCAAAATGCATGTGCAGTTTTTTTGAGAGAATGTACGGTTCTATCTCTATTAATATGAGGCTTACGAATATAAGACATCTTCGGTTCGATCTTAAGTGATTGTTGAGCTCGAATGCGTGAATCACTTTACTCTCACGGAGGGATGCGGGTCAATCTTTCGTGAGTATGGCCGTGTGTGCTAATGTCGTGATGATACTCTTGATGCTCAGAGCAGTATTTTCCTGAGAATTTCTTTTTGAGGTTATAGACTTTCCGATCCTTACAAAGTCCTCACCTGCAATAGGGTAAGCTGTTTAAGATTTTGGTGCTTGAATAAAAGATTCGCTCGCACTCAGAAGACCTTGTGCAGTAAGATCACACTCATTCGCTCATAGTCCCTGTGGTGTGAGGTAGGACATGTTGATAACAAGCACGAAGCTTATGATTCATGTTTCAGATCCGATACTTTCAGTTAACGCTCATCGACTTAAGAGTCAGAGGTCTTTATTGGGTTGTAATGGGGCTGAGGGGTATGATGTATGTTGCATAGGACTGGAGGATTTGTTTAGGAATCGTGGAGCTTTTGTGCAATAGAGGACATGTTTCGCCTTTGCCATGGGTGAAATGATTAGACGGGTTTCGATAACCCCTTGTCGGTTTCTTCGTGACATCATTGGTCCTTTTGGTTTGGATTTCTCCTTCTTGCCTCTTCTGGCGTACGATTTGAACTTTCTTCTCATTTTTCTTTTGTGAAATTGCATTTGGCTCTTCGATTTTCTCAAACGTTCTTTGCTTTGTATTTTGGCTTTCAGCTTTGGAGTTGCATTGACTCATCGATCTTCTTGAACACTTTTGGTGTTCTTTTTTGGTGTTTGGCTTTGGAGTTTCATTGACTCACTGATTTCTCCGAACATTTCATTTGTTGTTTTTGTGAAAGATGGCGAGGGAGAGACCATGGCTCCGGCTCCTTCGAGATCCTCTATTGCAAGGGCAAGTAAGCATATGTGGGGTGGCATGTTGTGGAGTTTCTTCTCTTTTTTTTGAAGAAGGAGTTTTTCATGAAAGGCCCAGCGGGGCTCACTAAGGGATTATGTACAGGGCAGTCAAAGCTTTTTGGTTTTGTGGGGATTTTTATTCCTAAGTGCCTCGTCATCCTCATTTGTCAATGATTGTTTTCTTACTATTCTCAGATCTTTGCATGAATCACAGTTCGTATCCTGTTTATCGACATTGATCTTGCTATGAATTGTGCCTCTCCATGTGCTAAAGGAAAGCGCAAGTCGCTCGTGGTTTTACCTCTGTGGACTCACTCTATCTGCCCTCATCGCTCGGTGGATTGTCCAATATCCTCATTCAGAATTCAAGGGAAAATACCGCTTTTTGCACGTTACTCACTTGGTCTGTGGTGCTGATTTTAATTAGACCCTTGTGTTCATTGATGGGTCGAGAGTTAAGTGGTTCATGCACTATGTTCATTCAATCTCTCACGATTTTCCTGAAGATGTCATTTCGATATGAGAGTATGCAAATGCGATTATCTACCATGCGATGTATTGTGGTAATATGGAATTACTACATATAGGATGCATGAAATGCTGAAAATGATGAACGAAAGTGGTTGACTTCAGGTTTTGACTGAACGTTTTTTTTTGTGTGTTTTTCTTTTGGATGCAATGCATGATCGGTAAGGTTTCGCCTAGTCTCGCTTGAGTCGGTCCCAGTTGATAGTCCACGAAGCTCATCCCGTCACGATTGGCCCTGAAGGCGGTCGACTTGTCGGGGTTATTGTCGAAGAAGTAAATCTAAAGTGAGGTCGGGTTGGCGATTGGCTCCTGGATTTTGGACCTTTAGGGAGTGACAACTCCCGCATGGTGGCCCCACGATATGACAATGACTACATTTTTTTTTTTGGGGTTTTTGGAGGAATGATGATTTTTTTGAATTTTTGGTGTATGATTTTTTTGGATTTTCGGATGTGTGCATTTTTTTGTGTTTTTGGATGTACGATTTTTTTTGGTTTTTTCGATATATGCGTATTTTTTGGATTTTCAGATATATGCATTTTTTTTATCCTTTGGACGTATGCATTTTTTTTTTGGATTTTTTGGATGTATGCATTTTTTTTTGGATTTTTTGGATGTATGCATTTTTTGGATTATGCTCTTTTGTTGGTGTTGGTCTCTATGTACATGGTATGCCGAATGGGAAGATGCTTGATTTGCCCGGTATTTCTTGCTATCACTTCGAAGATCATGTCGCCACTCATAGGCAAAGGCAGTTATTCACCTGCAAACACGGCTATCATTGTAGAAAGAATAATCTGACAAATGTTAGCATGCTTGAAAAATGGGATGAATGCTCGTGTGAGGTGTGTTGGAAATGTAACATGTGATTATGCTTTTTTCTGAGCTGAGCGTGATTCATGCATGATTAATGAATTTGAACTGAATGAGAATGCATGCAACTCTTTTCCTTTCTGCTATGAATGTGTTGCATGCTTTTGTTTGTTGGTTGTTTTATTAGCTCGTTTCCAAAAGAAGCTACATTTTTAGAAAAACGGTTTTGAAAAAACGTGTTTCCGAAGTGGTGGATTTTCACAGTATGAATTTTGATGCTTGGTCATTCGCAAATAAAGTAAGGAGTGGGGAACCCTATACACATTGATCTAAATAAATTCGAAGGGAATGTATAAACCTATACATGTAATCTATTCAGAAATGGACAAGCGAGAAAAGAATCATAGGGAAAAACCTATACATCATCAATCCTTAAAGTCATTAAAAGGGGAATTTTTGAGCTGAACTTGTTCTGAACGCTTTTGGTCTGTCTTCGGGCTTCTAGCTGACTGCTCACGCTCGAGCTCCTGGTTGGCTGCTCGCTCATCTTCAGACTCTTGATCGGATGCTCGCTCGTCTTCGGGCTCTTGACCGACTGCTTGCTCGTCTTCGAGCTCTTGACCGGCTGCTTGCTCATTTTCAGGCTTTCGCAGTGAAGCAAAATTGTGATCAAACAAAACGAGTTGGTGTTCTTCTGACTTTCGACAATTTGAATTCGAACCGGTGTCGCTAGTCTTCATGTCGCTTGACTCGGGTTGGTACACCTCTGATTTTGTATACAGATGGTGTTGGTCTTCATTTCGCTCGGCTAGCTCCACGGGTTGGTGCGCCTCTGGCCTTCATCTCGATCCGCGTAGTCGATCTTCATGCTGCTTCACTTGCTCCGACTAGAGGAATGGGGGATGTTTTTGAGAAAGGAAAGATGAATGATTGAACATAAAATTTTATGTGAAAATCCACCACTTTTGTGAAAACACGAAATGACTAGTACGTTCCACGGTAATGACCGCTGCTCTTGAAGGTGCGCAGAACTTCAAAAATAGCGGGTCACGACATGAGGACTAAATCATTTATTTTGAAATACATTTGTGAAAATCCACTTTGAAAACTGTTTTCGAAAACCATTAAGAAATAATGTTGGTGAAAAATGCTGTTTGAAATTCATTTGTAGAAAGTAGGTTTTTCGAAATCTATTTCTGAAAATCGTTTTGGAAATAACAAGGTTTTAAAGGATGAAGTGACGGGTTTTAAAACCTCAAATGTTTGGGAGCAAAACTAAGGTGAGACTCTAAATTGAACGAGCTTGTAAAGCCTCTTTAAAAGATATGTGAAAGAGAATTCCGAACGTTTTAAAACAGACTGGTTTGAAAAAGTGGTTTGCACACATGTATAGCATAAAGTAAATCGTGGCTATGTTTGATGTGGAGCTGTAAGTGTTAGTGTTGGGATAATCACTTTCCAGGTCAAATATGATTCCGTCTCACCGGGGGAACCATCGTCCCTTCACTGTTCATCTCTCGGGTTTTTTTCTCTGTTATGCCTTTGCGGGGCACGTTATCAAGAAAGTCCGGAGTGCTTAAGTTCGAAAGGTCAGGACACCCGAGATGATAAGGAAACATACGCCACGGCCAGTGATGATCCGACAACACCCCACTTTTCGGGAAACTCGAAGAAGTACTGCATGGGAACGGGTCTCTCGTCACCTGCACGGTCAGGTGTGTCTAAAGTCCAAATTATTCACTGACTACGTTGTGCCATGTATGGGTATCCGGTAAATACGGGATCCTTTATGGACGTATAGCGTGACATTGGGCTTTAGAGACACATGTGGTGCAGAGGAACAATGGAGAACTGAGCCCATGCAATCTTCAGGGTAAGGCAAAAGGGCGGTCAGACAGGCGGCATACAAGGGGGTGACTTCCATAAACCCGTCTTAGACACCGGACCAGGTAGCTGGACACTGAAGGCTCAAAGTTCACTATATGCTGGCATCGACTCGGATAATGGAGGATGATTTTGGATCATGAGCCCAAGGCGTCGGTCAGAAACCTTACTGCCTCGTGGGTTTGTTCACTCATAAAGTGACCCTAGCTCCTGGGGAATCAACCGTGGACCGGTTGGGGATCCCGTGACATCGTGGGTAAATTGGGTGACACAGAGGAATGCATGTCCTAAGCTACCCACCCCATGCACCCCACAATCGCAATATAAATATGAAAGCAATAAACAAACAAAATGAAGTTAGCACCAACCTATTTGCTAAGGGTTTTATCTTGAGATTAGTGATTCCAAATTGGTTGTTTATTAACCTAAAGGGAAGTTAGCTTCATTCAATCCTAAGTGTCTCTTTCTAATCGTGAGCTAATTATTAACCCAATTGTTGCAAGCTTGTTGAGGATCTAATATGTCCTAGTTGTCCTCATCAGATACACACTCTAAGTGTGGAATAGAATAATCCTAGATGCTTTGAAAAGAATCTCAAGAAGGTTTTGAAAGAAGTGGGGAAGTCCTGACAATTTTGAATGGAGTTCAGTCTTCCTTGAGTTTGAGAAAAACTTACTCAACTTTTCCCCAGCAGAGTCACCATTCTGTGGAGGGTGATTTTTCGGTATGAGGGGGGGTCTATCTAAATATGGTCTGACCAAAAGCCCAGATCCTAGAAACTGCCATTCTGTGGAGGGTGAAAACCCGTTATTCATGGCAACCCTCAAATACCTACTACATCGTCCGTCTTTCCCAGAAAGCATATGGGGAGTGGTAGTGAACACTACACCCGCTCTCAATGGGCTCCACGCGGACTTATGCCTCTATAAGGCGGAATTGACTAGAGTCGCCACCTAGTTTGACCTAAGGAACTAGGAAGGGAGGAGAAGGGTTCTAAGAACCGTTAATTGACTCTGAGATTATTGCCTATGGACAGGACTTATCTGGTCATGTCAGAGATTCCGTGTTGGGTTCGCACTGGGTTACACCCCTCAGAAGTTGCAACGACCACGACTTCGGATTGGTGCCCGAGGAAACCTCGGTCTCCAATTGTCGGGATTTCCTTCTTTCAAAACCTTATTAGAGAGATTCAATTAAAGCCAAATGATAGGATTAGAATAGAAAGAGAGAAAGAGAATGGATGAGGCGAGCTTTTCTGCCAAGCTAGCGTCAAGGGGAGGAGTTGGTGAACTTGGATGAGTATAGAATGAAGATTCGGGAGGAGTCTGAGGTTGAGTGAATAGACAAGGCTTGAAGTCTGATGGTTTAAAGTTTGTGGGAGCCGAAGAAGGTTCGAGTGTTTTGAGAGATATGAGTGCCACCTCAGAGGGGGAAAAGGTTTTTTTGTTTGGAATGGGGTCGCACCCTAGATGGGCTGCCTACGTACTCAACTCCCTGTTGAGATCAGACCTTACATAATTCACGTTTATTAGGAGATGCTTGAATCCTCCTAGGATGTTTGAAGTATGGGATGTTTTAGTCTGTGAGGAGCTCGGGTCTATGAGACGTTTGAAACCTTGAGATGTCGAAGTCTGTGAGACATTCGGATCTGTGAGACTCTCGGGTCTGTGAGATGCTCTGGTCTGTGAGATATTCGAATCATTGAGATAACAAAGTCTGTGAGACGCTCGGGTCTATGAGGCAATGCGGGGTTGTTTGGAGGTGAGATGGCCGAGTGAAAATGGCATTTTGATTGATGTGGGGTCGCACCCTGTGTGGGTTGCCTACGTACTCAACTCCCTGTTGAGATCAGACCTTACGTAGTTCATGGTATTTGGGTTTTGGAAGTTTTGATGTTTGTGGAGTTTGAAGATATCTGAGGTGTTTGAGATTTAGAAGGGTTCGGAGTTTCGAGAAGTTTTGGATTTGGGATGCTAGTCTGTGAGACGCTCGGGTCTGTGAGACGTTTAAAACCTTGAGATGTTGAAGTCTGTGAGACGCTTGGGTCTGTGAGACGCTCAGGTCTGTGAGACGCTCAGGTCTGTGAGACGTTCGAATCATTGGAATGACAAAGTCTGTGAGACGCTCGGGTCTATGAGACATTTGGAGTGTGGGAGAAATTGGAATGAAATTGAAATCGAAGTTGAATTGAAATTGAATGAATTTTTATTTGGAATTGAAATGAAAATGAATGAGAATTGAATTGAATTGAATTTTTGAATGAATTGGGAATGAAATGAATGAATGATTGAATGAAGTTTTTGAATCAATTGGAATTTACAAGTCAGGTTAAATTTGGGCTAAATTGAATTGATTTGGGTTGGGGTTGGAAAATAAGCCGGATCAAAGTTAGACGGAGTCAAAGTGATCGAGTCGAAGTTGTGTCAAGGTCAAACTTGGGCTGATCAAAGTTGGACCAGGTTAAAGTTGAGTCAAGGTCAATGTTCGGATTGGTCAAAGTTGGACCGACGACAAAGTTCGGACTGGTCAAAGTTGGACTGAGTCAAAGTTGGGTTTTTTGGGCCTGGATGGCTTCTTGGGCCGAATTAGGCCTTGGGTTGAAATGGGCTTGGGCCAAAGTGGGTCTTTTGAATTTGGGTTGAAGTGGGCTTCACCATTGGGCTGATTTTTGAAAGTAAAGATGGACTGATTTGGTAGTAGAGTTGAAATGACTTATGGGGATGTTTTGAGCTTGTGACTGATTTTGGACTTGTTGGGCCAAAGTTGAGATTTAGGCTTGGGCCTCGAATTGGGTTTCTGTTTTGGATCTTTGAAAATTGGGTCGAATGGCCTTAATGATTTTGGTGCCGGATTGGTCTTTTTTATTTGGGCCAGATTGGACTTTTCAATGTTGGACTAGATTGAAATTGAATTTGAATTTGGATTTTGAATTTATTCTCTTTTTTTGGGTAAAGTTTTTTTAATGAAATTAAGGGGTGGTTTAGGATAGGCTTTAAAAGTTTGGAAGGTATTGTTCCCCACAAAGCAAATCAGAAATAAGCTAGCTGTGGGGTACTTCAAGAGAGAGATCTTCAAGTTTTGGAAGGTATTGTTCCCCACAAAGCAAATCAGAAATAAGCTAGCTGTGGGGTACCTTCCAAGCCTTTGATAAAAAAGGTGACCTAGTGGGCTATCTAGGGTTTAAATTAGAACAAATAAAATCCAAATAATGACGAATTGCAATGAAATGAATGTAAACATTACATACTTATGAAGAAATAAACCAAATAATCAGACAAGCAAAATTTTGACATGAAACAAAAATTGAGCTAAAAAAAAATTTTTTTTGTTTGTTTGTTTTTTTCTTTTATAACAAAAGTGGTAGGAAGTAACGCTAGTGACTAACGTTTTGTGAGAAATTTAAACCTACACGCCCAAGGTTGCTGATCAAATTTATTTAACTCTTCCCTTTGTTTTATCCTTTAAATGATAGAATAATAAAAGAAAAAAATGTCAAGCTCAGATAATTAAATACGAAACAAAGAAATCGGGTTGAGCGTTATTAGAATCACAGGATTTAACCAAGAATACTTATACGAAAAAATCTAACTAATCTATCTCTTTTACGACTTCCCTCTTTTACGTTTTTCTTTTGATTTTTCATTTTTTATTCACGTTGTGAACACAGGGCTCTATTAAGCAGAGAATTTAACGGTGAACACACCAAATAACATGAAGAGGACACACAAACTCAACCCAGTTTAACGAACATTCCCAACATGCTATCCTGGGTATCGCAAGCATAAATAAAATAAAACCATCAAGACACATAGCGAACAAAGCCAGTCAAAAACTGATTCGACATGGAGATAAATACCGAGAATAGCAGGTCGGAGGTTCTCGGATCTGGAGGGGAAGAACACCGCAGTTTGAGTCTCATTTTCGCGTTGCACTTGGTCTTCCCTGCTCGTCCATGGCGTATAAGAAACTCCATCCCGTTCCCTTTTGGTTATGAGATTAACACAGGACGCCACCGGAAGAAGAATGGTATGGGTTTTCCCTTGCTCACCATCGGTAGTGAACTGAAGTCGAAAGACAGGGATGCAGTACATATGCTCCTTGTTCGTCCAGTGCAGAGAAGAAAAGGACGCAGGACATGAAGATAGGGTTGCAAAAGTTGCCGATGGTGAAAGGCACGCAGAAGCATGTGCATTCCTTGATAGCCAACCTGGCTTCTTGTTCGCTCCTTGTCACCAGCTAGTTGAAGAAGAAGATGAAAGGAGCATGTATAACCCTGTTTTGTTTGCCAGTGGGTTGCAAAATACCGGGAGTGAAGGGAGTGAATAAGGCGCAGAGCGTGGGTGCTCCTTGTCGCCAGTGAGGTTGCAAATTTTTTGTTGGTGAAGGGAGCGGACAAAGCGCAGAGCGCGGGTGTTCCTTGTCGCCATTGAGGATGTAAAATTTTTCTAGAGCGAGGGGGATGAAGATAGCAGAGATGTATGCTCCTTTGTTCGCCGGTTCAGGTTGCGAGATTGTGTCATGACTGAAAAGAAATGGTGCAGAGCAGTAGCTTCCTTGTTCAGATGAAGAGAGTGAAGAGGCAGATGATATTTCTTGTTTTTGCTAGTTTGGGACTTTGGGTGAATCTGAATGAAGAGAATGGAGAAGGGGGCAGAGCTGGTGTGTTCCGTTTTAGCCAGGGGTTTGCAAAATTACCGTGAATTATAACATGAAGGAGCAGGGGTTGGGGCTTGTTGTTTGCTCGACAGTTGATATGAGGAAAATGAGGTGGCAGGGTAATATGTTTGTTGGATCGCTCGATGTGACATTACCGTGAAGAGAACAAAAATGAAGGAGGCATGAGCCTAGGCTTTGGGTTTTCAAACATAATATTTGGCAAAGAGGGGTGCAGGAATATTGTTGGTTGTTGTGCCGCCAGTTGGGTTGCAGACTTCTCATGAGTGAAGGGAAAGAAGTCACAGAGAATGCATCTCCTTCTTCGCCAGTTTTGCAAATTTACCGAAAGTGCAGAGAATGGTTGAGAGGCAGAGAGCATGGTGTGGCTCTTGTTCGCCAGCTGGAAGTAGTAAAATTACCGTTGTAATGAAAGGAATGAAGTAGGCGCAGAGCATTTTGTCCTGTTCGTCCAGTCCTTGCTCGGAAAATGAAGAGAATGGAGAGCACAGAGCTTGTATGTTCGTCTTCGTCGTCAACGTAGTCTCTGTTGTGGTGTAAAGACTGAGGCGCAGAGCTGGCATTCCTAGCTCGCCATCGACGTAGTGATGAAGAGGGATAAGAAGCTTGTACGCTTCTCATTCTCCAGTTGAGCTTAAACTTACAGGAAGTGAAGTGAGCGACGAAGGTAAGAGCAGTATGGACATTCCTTGTCCGCTTGCACTGTGAGGAGAACGAGAGAAGATGGGGCTCTGGAGTTGTACGCTCTTCGTTTTCCGGTTGGGTCGCCATGATACCGTCGTGAGAAGAATGAAGGGAGTTGGAGCGGTCTGGTCCTTGTTCATCCAGTGCGGAGAAGGAAAGGGTAACAGGGCTTGTGTCCCTTGTACGCGTAATATTTCCTTGTCACCAGCTAGTGTGAGGAGAATAAGAATAAGCAGAGCAGCTGCAACCCATATTTTCTTGTTAGTTACAAGACCGTGAATGAGAGCTTGGAGGTGACGCGTATGTATGCTCCTGGTTTGCTCGCTTCGGATACTGGCAAGGGGAATGAGAGTGAAAAGCCCCAAAACATGTATGCTCTCTGTTCTCCGAAGAGTGAAGCAATGAAATCGACGCTGAAACCATGTTCCTGGTTCGCCAGTGAAGAGAACGAAGAAGCAGAGATCATATGTCCTTCGTTCGTTAGGTGTGAAGAAGGAAGAAGGCGTGAGCATAATGTTCCTTGGTCCTCGTGAAGAAGAGATGAATGGAGAGCGCGTGTGCCTGAGTTCGCTGGTAGCTGGATTGAAGAGGGTGGAGCAGATACTCATCGTCATCAGGTTTGCAAATTCTTCAACGTGAAGAACTGGGTAAAGCGTGTATGTTCTTTGTTCTTCAGTTGCAGTGAAGGGAGAAACGGAAGGGATGAAAAGAAAATGAAGAAGGCGCAGCTTGTCTGTTCCTTCTGGGTTGCAGAATCACCGGCATGAGGGAAAATGGATTCGTTGTTTCCGACGACAAGGGATTTTCTTGGTGTAGGGATTTTGTGTTGGCTGTGATTTTTTTGAACAGGGACCCGGAACTTCGTGGTTTTTGCTTCTTCAACCTCGGGATTGTGGAAGAATGTATGAGGAATACGAGAGAACTGTCGGCCACCGTTCTCGTCTCCAGGTCTTTTTTCACTTCTGGGTTTATAAAGGCAGGTATTTTGGGTTGAGCAGTGATTGGACTGGGCTAGCAATTGTGTCTGGAGATGCAGACGGAAGAATCCCACGCAGATCCCTGGGCTTACTAGGTTTGGGCCGCGTCTCGTGCTTGGTTGGCATTAGTGACCAGGTGAGCTGACCAAGGAGTTGGACTTCGTGGGATTAAGGGGTTCATTTGGTCCAGTTGAACAAAGATGAAGGCAGTGAGGTAAAAATGATAATGAGATATATTTCTAGTGGAATTTGGACATGAGACTTCCTACTTCTCTCACAAAGATATTAACCAACTAAACTACTGAATGGATTTGATGGTGGTATACCGGGAATGATAAAAGAAAACAGACTTGACCTGAATAAATTCACTAAAACACTAATGCTTTAAACAAAAATGAAAAGTAAAATGTTAGATGTTTTGTACGTAACAATGAAGTGTTTTCATTCTTTTTTAAGAGACAAAATAATAAAAAGAAGACAAGAACAAAAATAATGTTCAATGCAATATAATCATGAAATATACATAAAATGATAAAGAATAATTTTAAAAATAATAAAGATAAAGGAAAAATAAAAGACGAATACTAATGGATAAAATACAAGTAAAAATATCGATGAAATGATGTAAAATACAGATGTAATAAAATAGCAAAGAATAGGACGAATATAAATATCTATTTATGTACATAAGCAAATACAAATATAATAAAATTGGTGAAAAAAAGGTAAATGACTAAAATGGACGAGTTTGAAAATGAATGTATTGAAAATTGATTTAAAAATTTTGTCTTAAAATGACGGTTTCATTTTGGTATGCACATGAATGAGTTTTGAAAAGAAAGGCGACGACCCTCTTATTTTATTTATATGTCTGAATTTATTGCTTTATGGGGTGAGAATTTTTGGTGTCTACAGATGGCTCCCCTTGATTCAATTTTGCAAGCCCTTGCAGAATTGGATCAAGGTTGACGGGGCGCCAAAAATTCTCACAATGGTTTATGAGATGCAATTACGATGGCAAGAGGATAGGGGTGCATGATTGACCCATGACGTAGAGATTGAATGTAAAAATATTTACAATTAGTCTAAAATACAAAGGTTTTGATGGGTGAGGGACAAGCCCTAAACGCAATGGTTGGATTTGTTAAACAACTTTAGAATGTGAACAAGTGTTTTGTTTGGTGCATGAGGGCTTATAACGAGCCTCAACTGGACCTCTTGACATCTAGCTATAGGACTTATGACGAGCCTATAATGCTAATAATAGATTGGTTTGGGGTGCACGAGGACTTATGACGAGCCTCAACTAGACCTCTTGACATCTAGCTATAGGACTTATGACGAGCCTATAATGCAATTGAAAGTACGAGGACTTATGACGAGCCTCAACTAGACCTTTTGACATCTAGCTATAGGACTTATGACGAGCCTATAATACTAACAATTAGATTGATTTGGGGTGCACGAGGACTTATGACGAGCCTCAACTAGACCTCTTGACATCTTGCTATAGGACTTATGACGAGCCTATAATGCAATTGAAAGTACGAGGACTTATGACGAGCCTCAACTAGACCTCTTGACATCTAGCTATAGGACTTATGACGAGCCTATAATACTTTAATGGAGTACCGTACTAGTAGCGTAATAGCTGCCTAGCAGGTGGATGTGAAACGATCTTGCGCTAGTAGCGTAATAGCTGCCTAGTGAAGGAAAAATGGTAGGACCGCACTAGTAGCGTAATAGCTGCCTAGTGGGTTATGAAATGAACGATCTCGCAGTAGTAGCGTAATAGCTGCCTAGTGGAGGAAAAACGGCGGGACCACACTAGTAGCGTAATAGCTGCCTAGCGGGTTATGAAATGAACGATCTCGCACTAGTAGCGTAATAGCTGCCTAGTGGAGGAAAAAACGGCGGGACCACACTAGTAGCGTAATAGCTGCCTAGCGGGTGTAAAATGAAAGGCGGCCGTACTAGTAGCGCGATAGCTGTCTAGCAGGTATAAAATGATAAATTCGACCGCACTAGTAGCGCAATAGCTGTCTAGCGGGTGTAAAATGAAAGGCGACCGTACTAGTAGCGCAATAGCTGTCTAGTAGGTGTAAAACGAGAGGCGACCGTACTAGTAGCGCAATAGCCGTCTAGCAGGTGTAAAACGATAAATTCGACCGCACTAGTAGCGCAATAGCTGTCTAGTGGGTGTAAAATGAAAGGCGACCATACTAGTAGCGCAATAGCTGTCTAGCAGGTGTAAAAACGAAAGGCGATTGTACTAGTAGCGCAATAGCTGTCTAGTAGGTGTAAAACGAGAGGCGACTGTACTAATAGCGCAATAGCCGTCTAGCAGGTGTAAAACAATAAATTCGACCGCACTAGTAGCGCAATAGCTGTCTAGTGGGTGTAAAATGAAAGGCGACCGTACTAGTAGCGCAATAGCTGTCTAGCAGGTGTAAAACGAAAGGCGACCGTACTAGTAGCGCAATAGCTGTCTAGTAGGTGTAAAACGAGAGGCGACCGTACTAGTAGCGCAATAGCCGTCTAGCAGGTGTAAAACGATAAATTCGACCGCACTAGTAGTGCAATAGCTGTCTAGTGGGTGTAAAATGAAAGGCGATCGTACTAGTAGCGCAATAGCTGTCTAGCAGGTGTAAAACGATAAATTCGACCACACTAGTAGCGCAATAGCTGTCTAGTGGGTGTAAAACGAAAGACGACCGTACTAGTAGCGCAATAGCTGTCTAGCAGGTGTAAAACGAAAGGCGACCGTACTAGTAGCGTAATAGCTGTCTAGCAGGTGTAAAACGGAAAATGTGACCACACTAGTAGCGCAATAGCTGTCTAGCGGTGTAAAATGAAATGCGACCGCACTAGTAGCACAATAGCTGTCTAGCGGGTGTGAAGATGCGTCAGATAGTGAGCAAATTTTGTTGGTATATGCAGATGATATGTGATGTGAGGTGATTAACCAATGTATTAATTGAATTAAACTCCTTGTTTGTGGATGTAGATTTTTTTTTGGGAGCTGATGGCTCCAGAGTTGCTTCAAAACTTCGGGTTGGCTCCGACGGCTCCGGCATGGCTTCAAGGATCTGAGATGACTCCAACATGCATTGATGGATCCGGCATGCACTGTTGGCTCCGATATACACTGATGGCTCCGATGTGACCAATGGTCTCGGGGTGGTTGGTGGGTTTGACATGGTTGGTGATTTTGTGGCAATTTGTGGGCTTTGATTTGCCTTGAGATTTTTTCAAAGTGGTTTGATGGCTCCGATGATGGATTTATTGTTGTTTGACGGGATTTGTTGTGGACTTTGTAGTGAGTGAATGGTTTTTCATGGGTGAACGATGAAACACAGTTGCATGACTTGTTGGGAGTTCCCATCATGGTTCTAGGATTTCCGTGGATGGCTCCGGGATGACCTTGTGCTGATTGAGCATGACGATGCTTTGGTTGGTTCACTTTAATGACACCGAGGGGAAAAGGGAAGTTTTCGCCTTTGATGTGGTCGCACCCTGGGCGGGCTGCCTACGTACTCAATTCCATATTGAGATCAGACCATACGTAGTTCGATACTCTATGAGCAAGGTCTTGGTGACGAAATGGCTCATGTGGAGCTCTAGGGAAGCTCTGAATGTCTGGGATGGCTCTCGCATGGCTTTTGCTTGGTTTTTTTGGTAGTAGTGTCGATCGGGCTCAAGCATGACACTGGATGGCTCCAGGGTGATGTTCGCATGGCTCTGGATGACTTCGTAATGGTTCGATGTAGCTCAAGATAGCCTAGGATGGCTCCGTAATGGTTCGATGTAGCTCAAGATAGCCTAGGATGGCTCCGTAATGGTTCGATGTAGCTCAAAGATAGCCTAGGATGGGTTCGAAGAGGCTAGATATAGCTCAATGATGGCTCAGGATTTCTCCGGTTGACATCTTTTGATCAAAAGTTATGCTTCCACGACTGCAACTGAAGTCAACTTTCAACGAGACTAGGTGGAGTTCTTACCAGTCGGATGTTGAAGATGAAATGATTATAGTGCATGCAAATATTAAATGCAAGACACGATGCAATATGCTTATGCAGTTTTTGGAGAGAAGGTACGGTCCGATCTCTATTAATATGAGGTTTACGAATATAAGACATCTTCAGTTTGATCTTGAGTGATTGTTGAGCTAGAATGCGTGAATCATTTTCCTCTCACGGAGGGATACGGGTCAATCTTTCATGAGTATCACCGCGTGTGCAAATGTTGTGATGACACTCTTGACGCTCAGAGTAGTATTTTTCCTTAGAATTCCTTTTCGAGGTCATGGACTTTTCGTTCCTCACAAATTCCTCACCTGTAATGGGGTAGGCTGATTATGATTTGGTGGTTTAGTCTAAGAGTCACTCGCACTCTAAAGACCCTGTGAGATTAGGTCACACTCATTCGCTAACGGTCCCTTTGGTAAAACGGGACATGTTGATAACAAGTACGAAACTTATGATTCATGTTTCAGATCCGATACTTTCGGTTAACGCTCATCAACTTATGAGTCAGAGGTCTTTATTGGGTTGTAACGGGGCTGAGGGGTATGATGTATGTCACACGGGACTATGGGATTTATTTGGGAATTGTGGAGCTTTTGTGCAATAGAGGACATTTTTCGCCTTTGCCATGGGTGGAATGATTGGACGGGTTTTGATAACCTTTTATTGGTTTCTACGGGACATCATTGGTCCTTCTGCTTATTTTCTTCTTCTTTTTCGGTGTACGATTTTCTCATTCTTCTTCTTCCTTTTCAGTGTATGAGTTTCGCTTCCTTACTTCCTACTTTTGGAATCGCATTGGCTCATCGACTTTCTCAGACATCTTCTGCTAACTCTTTTGGCTTTCGATTTTGCTTTCAGCTTTGGAGTTTCATTGACTCGCTGGTCTTCTCAAACATTCTATTTGCTGCTTTTGTGAAAGATGGTGGGGAGACCATGGCTCTGGCTCCTTTAAGATCCTCTATTGCAAGGGCAAGTTAATATATGTATGTGAGTTGGCATGTTGTGGAGTTCACATAAAAGGTTTATCGTGAAAGGATCAGCGGGGCTCACTAAGGGATTATGTACAGGGCAATCAAAGATTTTTGGTTTTGTGGAGATTTTTATTCCTAAGTGCCTCGTCATTCTCATTAGTCAATGATTGTTTTCTTACTATTCTCAGATCTTTGCATGAATCACATTTCGTATCCTGTATATCGACATAGATCTCACTATGTATTGTGCCTCTCCATGTGCTGAAGGAATGCACAAGTCGCTCATGGTTTTACCTCTATGGACTCGCTCTATCTTCCCTTATCGCTCAGTGGATTGTCCAATACCCTCTTTTGGAATTCAAGAGAAAATACCGCTCTTCGCACACTACTCACTCAGTTTGTGGTGCTGATTTTGATTAGACTCTTGTGTTCATTGACGGGTCGAGAGTTTAGTGGTTCACGCACTCTGTTCAGTCAATCCCTCAAGATTTTTTCCAAAGGTGTCGTTTCGATACGGGTGTATGCAAATGCGACTATTTACGATGCAATCTATTGTGGTAATATGGAATTACTATGTATATGATGCATAAAATGCTGAAAAACGATGAATGAAGATGGTTGACTTTGAATTTTGACCAAATGTTTTTTGTTGTTGTTTTTGTTTTCTTTTTTTTGTATGCAATGCATGAGTGGTAAGGCTACACCTAGTCTCGCGTGAGTCGATTCCAGTTGAGGATCCATGAAGCTCCCGTCAATGTCGGCCTGAAGATGGTCTAAATGTTGGGCACGATGTGAGAGAAGCTATTTCAAAATGGTATTAGGTTGATGATTAGCTCCTGGGGCTTTGGAATTTTAGGGAGTGACCACTCCCGCATGGTGGTCCCGCGATATGACAGTGACTGTATTTTTGGGATTTTTGAAGGTTTGATTTTTTTGGATTTTGGATGTATGATTTTTTTGGATTTTTTTTTATGTATGATTTTTTTTGAATTTTTGGATGTTGATTTTTTTATTTTTTGGATGTATGATTTTTTTGGATTATTTGGATGTATGATTTTTTTTGGATTATGCTCTTTTGTTGGTGTTGGTCTCTATGTACATGGTATGCCGAATGAGAAGATGCTTGAATCCCTGGTATTCCTTGCTATCGCTTCGAGAGTCACGCTTTATCTCGTGGGCAAACGCAGTTAATCACCTGCAAACACAATCATTATAACAGAAAAAGGAATATGACAAATGTGAATGTTAGTATGCTTTGAAAAAATGGGATGAATGCTTGTGTGTGATGTGTTGGGAATGCAACTTGTGATTATGCAATTTTTTGAGATGGGTGTGATTCATGCATGATTGATGAATGTAAAATGACCGAAAATGGGAAGAAGCAAGTCGTATGTGCTAAAAAAAATCAAGTTTTTAGAAAAACAGTTTTGAAAACACATGAAAAACAGTTTTGAAAACACGTGTTTTCAAAGTGGTGGATTTTCTCAGTAGGAATTTTGATGCTCGGTCATTCATAAATAAAGTAGGGAGTGGGGAACCCTATACACATTGATCTAAATAAACTCGAAGGGAATGTATAAACCTTTACATGTAATCTATTCAAAAATGGACAAGCGAGAAAAGAATCATAGGGAAAACATATACATCATCAATCTTTAAAGTCATTAAAAGGGGGAAATTTGAGCTGAACTTCTTCTGAACTCTTTTGGTCCGTCTTCGGGCTTCTGGCTGACTGCTCACGCTCAAGCTCCTGGTTGGCTGCTCGCTTGTCTTCAGGCTCTTGACCGGCTACTCACTCGTCTTTGGGCTCTTGACCGGCTGCTCACTCGTCTTCGGGCTCTTGACCGGCTGCTCACTCGTCTTCGGGCTCTTGACCGGCTGCTTGCTCATTTTCGGGCTCTTGACCGGCTGCTTGCTTGTGCTTAGGCTGTTGTAGCGAAGTGATACTGCTATCAAGTAATACGAGCTGGTGTTCTTCTGATTCTTTACATTCTTGGACTCGACGTTTGTTCGGATGTGGTCGGTCTTTATATGTTTCGATTTGCTTCACGGGTTTGTGATCTTCTGATTTCCAACATTCTTGAACGCGAATGACTATTGATAGTCTTCACGTCGATGGACTCAGATTGGTACAACTCTGATTTATGGCTCGAACCACGTCGTCGATCTTCATGCGCTTCACTTGCTTCGACGAGGGGAATGAGGGATATTTTTGAGAAAGGAAAGGTGAATGATCGAGCACAAAATCTTATGTGAAAATCCACCACTTGTGTGAAAACACGAAATGACTAGTACGTTCCACGGTAATGACCACTGCTCTTGAAGGTGGGTTGAACTTCAAAAATAGCGGGTCACAACATGGGGACTAAATCATTTAGTTTGAAATACATTTGAGAAAACCGACTTTGAAAATCGTTTTTAAAACTATTTTGAAATAAAATCCGTGAAAAATGTTGTTTGAAATTCGTTTGTAACAAGTAAACTTTTGAAATCCGTTTTTGAAAATAGTTTTTGAAATGACATCAGTGAGAAGTGATGTTTGAAAATCATTTGTAAACAGTAGATTTTTGAAATCCGTTCTTTGCAAACTGTTTGACAAAGTTTATTGTTTGGAAGACTTTGATTGAAACCGATTTTGAAAACTGTTTTGGAAATAACAATTTTGAAATCATTAGAGATGAACGACTTTGAAGATATTTCATTTGAGTGTTCGACATGATTCATTTTCTGATTTTTGCTAACTTTTAAACGTGATCACACATAGATGTAAGTGCAAAGTGAAAATCGTGGCTGATTTTATGTGGAGCTGAGTGCGAATGATTGGGATAATCACCTTCCAGGTCAATCAATGCTTCCATACCACCGGGGGAACCGTCGTCCCTTCACTGTTCATCTCTCGAGATTTATCTCTGTTATGCCTTGTGGGAGCACGTCATCGAGAAAGACCGGAGTGCTTAAGTTCGAAAGGTCAGGATACCCGAAGTGATACAGTCACACGAGCCACGGCCGGGGATTATCACAACATACTCACTTTTGGGAAACTTGGGGAAGTACTGCATGGGAACGGGTCTCTCGTCATCTGCACGGTCAGGTGTGTCTAAAGTCCAAATTATTCACTGACTACGTTGTGCCATGTATGGGTATCAGGTAAATACGGGATCCTCTATGGACGTGCAGCGTGACATCAGGCTTTAGAGACACCCGTGGTGCAGAGGACACTTGGAGAACTGAGCCCATGCAATCTTCAGGATAAGGCAAAATGGTGGTCAGACAGGCGGCATACAACGGGTGACTACCCATAAAACCCGTTCTAGACACCGGATCAGGCAGCTGGACACTGAAGGCTCAAAGGTCACTATATGCTGGCTTTTGACTCGGATAATGGAGGATATTTTTGGATCATGAGCTCAAAGCGTTGGTCGGAGACCGTACCGCCTCGTGGGTTTGTTCACTGAGAGAGTGACCCTAGCTCATGGGGAATCAACCGTGGACCGGTTGGGGATCCCGTGACATCGTGGGTAAATCGGGTGACACAGAGGAATGCATGTCCTAAGCTACCCACCCCATGCACCCCACAATCGTAATATAAATATGAAAGCAATAAACAAACCAAATGAAGTTAGCACCAACCTATGTACTAAGTGTTTTATCTTGATATCAGTGATTCCAAATTGTTTTTTATTAGCCTAAAGGGAAGTTAGCTTCATTCACACCTAAGTGTCTCTTTCTAATCGTGAGCTAATTATTAACCCAATTGTTGTAATGTTTGTTGAGGATCTAACAAATCCTAGCTGTCCTCATCAGCTACACACTCTAAGTGTGGAGTAGAATAATCCTAGAGGCTTGGAATGAATCTCTTGAAGGTTTTGAAAGAAGTGGGGAAGTCCCGACAATTTTGAATGGAGTTCAGTCTTCCTTGAGTTTGAGAAAAACTTACTCAAGTTTTCCCCAGCAGAGTCGCCATTCTGTGGAGGGTGATTTTTCGGTATGAGAGGGGGGTCTATAAATATGGTTCTTGACTGAAAAACCTAGATCCTAAAATGCCATTCTGTGGAGGGTGAAAACCTGTCACCTCGGCATCCCTCAAATACCTACTCCATCGTCCGTCTTTCCCAGAAAGCATAAGGGGAATGCTAGTGAGCGCTACACCCGCTCTCAATGGGCTCCACGCGGACTTATGCCTCTATAAGGCGGAGTTGACTAGAGTCGCCACCTAGTTTGACCTATGATAACTAGGAAGGAAGAGAGGGAGGGTTCTAAGAACCATTGGTTGACTCTGAATTTATTGCCTATGGATGGGGCTTATCTGGTCATTTCAGAGATTCTGTGTGGGTTCGCACTGGGTTACACCCCTTGGAAGTGGCAACGACCACGACTTCGGATTGGTGCCCGAGGAAACCTCGGTCTCCAATTGTCGGGATTACCTTCTTTCAAAACCTTTTTAGAGAGATTCATTTAAAAGTCAAGAATAGGATTAGGACGGGAAGAGAGAAAGAGATAGGATGAGGCGAGCTTTTTTGCCAAGCTTGCACCAAGGAGAGGAATTGCTGAATTCGGATGAGTATTTGGGAAGAGTCTGAGGTTGGGTGAATAGACAAAACTTGAAGTGTGATGGTTTGAAGTCAGTGAGAGCCGAAGGAAGTTTGAGTGTTTGAGAGATATGAGAGTCACATTAGAGGGGGAAAAAGGTTTTTTATTTGGAATGGGGTCACACCCTAGATGGGCTGCCTACGTACTCAACTCCCTGTTGAGATCAGACCTTACGTAGTTCACGATTATTAGGAGATGCTTGAATCCTCCTGGGATGTTTGAAGTATGGGATGTTTTAGTCTGTGAGACGCTCGGGTCTATGAGACATTTGAAACCTTGAGATGTCGAAGTCTGTGAGACATTCGGATCTGTGAGACGCTCGGGTCTATGAGATGTTTTGGTCTGTGAGATATTCGAATCATTAAGATAACAAAGTCTGTGAGACGCTTGGGTCTGTGAGACAATACGAGGTTGTTTGGAGGTGAGATGGCTGAGTGAAAAATGGCATTTTGATTGATGTGGGGTCGCACCCTGTGTGGGTTGCCTACGTACTCAACTCCCTGTTGAGATCAGACCTTACGTAGTTCAGAATTGAGTTTTTGGAGATTTTAGGGTTTTGAGGTGTTTAAGAGATTAGTCTGTGAGACGCTCGGGTCTATGAGACATTTGGGGTGTTCATGATGAAAAGAACGAGATATCAAAGTCTGTGAGACGCTTGGGTCTATGAGACGCTTGAAACCTTGAGATGTCAAAGTCTGTGAGACGCTCGGATCTATGAGACGCTCGGGTCTGTGAGATGTTTGGGTCTGTGAGACATTCGAATCATTGGGATAACAAAGTCTGTGAGACATTGGGTCTATGAGACATTTTGAGTGTAGGAGAAATTGGATGGAATTGAATTGAAGTCGAAGTTGAATCAAGGTTGAATGAATATTGATTTGAATTAGAATTGAAATGAATTTGGATTTGAATGGGTTTGGAATTGAATTGAATTTGAATGAATTTGGAATTGAATTTGGATTTGAATTGAATTTGGTTTGGGGTTGGAAAACGGGCCGGGTTAAAGTTAGACCGAGTCAAAGTGGGATCAAGTCAAAGTTGGGTTTTTTGGGCCTGAAGGGCTTTTGGGCCGAATTGGGCCTTGATTTGAATTGGGCTTGGGCCAAAGTGGGGTTTTTTGAATTTGGGTTGAAGTGGGCTTCACCATTGGGCTGATTTTTGGAAGTAAAGATGGACTGATTTGATGGTAGAGATGAGTTGAAATAATTTATGGGGATGTTTTGAGCTTGTGACTGATTTTGGACTTGTTGGGCCAAAGTTGAGATTTGGGCTTAGGCCTCGAATTGGGTTTTTGTTTTGGATCTTTGAAAATTGGGCCGAATGGGCCTTATTGATTTTGGTGCCGGATTGGTCTTTTTTATTTGGGCCAGATTGGACTTTTCAATGTTGGACTAGATTGAAATTGAATCTGAATTTGAATTTATCTCTTTTTTGGGTAAAGTTTTTTAATGAAATTAAGGGGTGGTTTGGGATAGGCTTTAAAAGTTTGGAAGGTATTGTTCCCCACAAAGCAGATCAGAAATAAGCTAGCTGTGGGGTACCTTCAAAGGCTTCGATAAAAAAAGGTGACCTAGTGGGCTATCTAGGGTTTAAATTAGAACAAATAAAATCCAAATAATGACGAATTGCAATGAAATGAATGTAAACATTACATACTTATGAAGAAATAAACCAAATAATCAGACAAGCAAAATTTTGACATGAAACAAAAATTGAGCTAAAAAAAACATTTTTTGTTTGTTTGTTTTTTCTTTTATAACAAAAGTGGTAGGAAGTAACGCTAGTGACTAACGTTTTGTGAGAAATTTAAACCTACACGCCCAAGGTTGCTAATCAAATTTATTTAACTCTTCCCGTTGTTTTATCCTTTAAATGATATAATAAAAAAAAAATGTCAAGCTCAGATAATTAAATACGAAACAAAGAAATCGGGTTGAGCGTTATTAGAATCACAGGATTTAACCACGAATACTTATACGAAAAAATCTAACTAATCTATCTCTTTTACGACTTCCCTCTTTTACGTTTTTCTTTTGATTTTTCATTTTTTATTCACGTTGTGAACACAGGGCTCTATTAAGCAGAGAATTTAACGGTGAACACACCAAATAACATGAAGAGGACACACAAACTCAACCCAGTTTAACGAACATTCCCAACATGCTATCCTGGGTATCGCAAGCATAAATAAAATAAAACCATCAAGACACATAGCGAACAAAGCCAGTCAAAAACTGATTCGACATGGAGATAAATACCGAGCATAGCAGGTCGGAGGTTCTCGGATCTGGAGGGGAAGAACACCGCAGTTTGAGTCTCCTTTTCGCGTTGCACTTGGTCTTCCCTGCTCGTCCATGGCGTATAAGACAGAAACTCCATCCCGTTCCCTTTTGGTTATGAGATTAACACAGGACGCCACCGGAAGAAGAATGGTATGGGTTTTCCCTTGCTCACCATCGGTAGTGAACTGAAGTCGAAAGACAGGGATGCAGTACATATGCTCCTTGTTCGTCCAGTGCAGAGAAGAAAAGGACGCAGGACATGAAGATAGGGTTGCAAAAGTTGCCGATGGTGAAAGGCACGCAGAAGCATGTGCATTCCTTGATAGCCAACCTGGCTTCTTGTTCGCTCCTTGTCACCAGCTAGTTGAAGAAGAAGATGAAAGGAGCATGTATAACCCTGTTTTGTTTGCCAGTGGGTTGCAAAATACCGGGAGTGAAGGGAGTGAATAAGGCGCAGAGCGTGGGTGCTCCTTGTCGCCAGTGAGGTTGCAAATTTTTTGTTGGTGAAGGGAGCGGACAAAGCGCAGAGCGCGGGTGTTCCTTGTCGCCATTGAGGATGTAAAATTTTTCTAGAGCGAGGGGGATGAAGATAGCAGAGATGTATGCTCCTTTGTTCGCCGGTTCAGGTTGCGAGATTGCTGTCATGACTGAAAAGAAATGGTGCAGAGCAGTAGCTTCCTTGTTCAGATGAAGAGAGTGAAGAGGCAGAGGATGTATTTTCTTGTTTTGCTAGTTTGGAACTTTGGGTTGAATCGTGAATGAAGAGAATGGAGAAGGGGGCAGAGCTGGTGTGTTCCGTTTAGCCAGGGGTTGCAAATTACCGTGAATTATAACATGAAGGAGCAGGGGTTGGGGCTTGTTTGTTGCTCGACAGTTGAGATGAGGAAAATGGAGGTGCAGGGTAAGTATGTTTTGTTGGTCGCTCGATGTGAACATTACCGTGAAGAGAACAAAATGAAGGAGGCATGAGCCTGGCTTTGGGTTTTCGAACATAATATTTGGCAAAGAGGGGTGCAGAATATTGTTGGTTTGTTGTCCGCCAGTTTGGGTTGCAGACTTCTCATGAGTGAAGGGAAAGAAAGTCGCAGAGCATGCATCTCCTTCTTCGCCAGTTTTGCAAATTTACCGAAAGTGCAGAGAATGGTTGAGAGGCAGAGAGCATGTGTGCTCTTGTTCGCCAGCTGGAGTAGTAAAATTACCGTCGTAATGAAAGGAATGAAGTAGGCGCAGAGCATTTTGTCCTTGTTCGTCCGGTTCCTTGCTCGGAAATGAAGAGAATGGAGAGCACAGAGCTTGTATGTTCGTTCTTCGTCAACGTAGTCTCTGTGGTGGAAAGACTGAGGCGCAGAGCTGGCATTCCTAGCTCGCCATCGACGTAGTGATGAAGAGGTAGAAGAAGCTTGTACACTTCTCATTCTCCAGTTGAGCTTAAACTTACAGGAAGTGAAGTGAGCGACGAAGGTAGAGCAGTATGGACATTCCTTGTCCGCTTGCACTGTGAGGAGAACGAGAGAAGCTGGGGCTCTGGAGTTGTACGCTCTTCGTTTTCCGGTTGGGTCGCCATGATACCGTCGTGAGAAGAATGAAGGGAGTTGGAGCGGTCTGGTCCTTGTTCATCCAGTGCGGAGAAGGAAAGGGTACAGGGCTGTGTGTCCCTTGTACGCGTATATATTCCTTGTCACCAGCTAGTGTGAGGAGAATAAAGAATAAGCAGAGCAGCTGCAACCCATATTTTCTTGTTAGTTACAAGACCGTGAATGGAGAGCTTGGAGGTGACGCGTATGTATGCTCCTGGTTTGCTCGCTTCGGATACTGGCAAGGGGAATGAGGAGTGAAAAGCCCCAAAACATGTATGCTCTCTGTTCTCCGAAGAGTGAAGCGAATGAAATCGACGCTGAAACCGTGTTCCTGGTTCGCCAGTGAAGAGAACGAAGAAGCAGAGATCATATGTCCTTCGTTCGTCAGGTGTGAAGAAGGAAGAAGGCGTGAGCATAATGTTCCTTGGTCCTCGTGAAGAAGAGAATGAATGGAGAGCGTGTGTGCCTGAGTTCGCTGGTAGCTGGATTGAAGAGGGTGGAGCAGATACTCATCGTCATCAGGTTTGCAAATTCTTCAACGTGAAGAACTGGGTAAAGCGTGTATGTTCTTTGTTCTTCAGTTGCAGTGAAGGGAGAAACGGAAGGGGATGAAAAGAAAATGAAGAAGGCGCAGCTTGTCTGTTCCTTCTGGGTTGCAGAATCACCGGCATGAGGGAAAATGGATTCGTTGTTTCCGACGTCAAGGGATTTTCTTGGTGTGGGGATTTTGTGTTGGCTGCGATTTTTTTGAACAGGGACCCGGAACTTCGTGGTTTTTTGCTTCTTCAACCTCGGGATTGTGGAAGAATGTATGAGGAATACGAGAGAATTGTCGGCCACCGTTCTCGTCTCCAGGTCTTTTTTCACTTCTGGGTTTATAAAGGCAGGTATTTTAGGGTTGAGCAGTGATTGGACTGGGCTAGCAATTGTGTCTGGAGATGCAGACGGAAGAATCCCACGCAGATCCCTGGGCTTACTAGGTTTGGGCCGCGTCTCGTGCTTGGTTGGCATTAGTGACCAGGTGAGCTGACCAAGGAGTTGGACTTCGTGGGATTAAGGGGTTCATTTGGTCCAGTTGAACAAAGATGAAGGCAGTGAGGCAAAAATGATAATGAGATATATTCTAGTGGAATTTGGACATGAGACTTCCTACTTCTCTCACAAAGATATTAACCAACTAAACTACTGAATGGATTTGATGGTGGTATACCGGGAATGATAAAAGAAAACAGACTTGACCTGAATAAATTCACTAAAACACTAATGCTTTAAACAAAAATGAAAAGTAAAATGTTAGATGTTTTGTACGTAACAATGAAGTGTTTTCATTCTTTTTTAAGAGACAAAATAATAAAAAGAAGACAAGAACAAAAAAATAATGTTCAATGCAATATAATCATGAAATATACATAAAATGATAAAGAATAATTTTAAAAATAATAAAGATAAAGGAAAAATAAAAGACGAATACTAATGGATAAAATACAAGTAAAAATATCGATGAAATGATGTAAAATACAGATGTAATAAAATAGCAAAGAATAGGACGAATATAAAATATCTATTTATGTACATAAGCAAATACAAATATAATGAAAATAAAATGGTGAAAAAAAGGTAAATGACTAAAATGGACGAGTTTGAAAATGAATGTATTGAAAATTGATTTAAAAATTTTGTCTTAAAATGACGGTTTCATTTTGATATGCACATGAATGAGTTTTGAAAAGAAAGGCGACGACCCTCTTATTTTATTTATATGTCTGAATTTATTGCTTTATGGGGTGAGAATTTTTGGTGTCTACACATACCATAGTTTAAATGTTTAACGGCATATCAAGATTTGGGGTATTTCAAAGATGAAGGCGAAGTACCCGTCGTTGTTTACTTCTTAGTGTTTGTTTGTATAGGGTACGGGGCGTACCCCTATTTTAAGGGGGGTAGAGTCGTTTCAGTTTTGTGTGTATGACATGTATTTAAATACATTGTCTATGTTGTGTTGTTACGAACCGTTGTGTCTTGTCTATGTTGTTGTGTTACAGACCCTTGTGTCTCCGATGTTATGTAAGTGTGTTGTTAATGTTACTATGGAGGTATTGTTTTATAAGTATTCCCCGTGTTCTAATATTAAAGATATGAGCGAAGTGTGAACTTTGAGGACAAAGTTCTTTTAAGGGGGGTAGATTGAAATACCCCAAACCTTAGTATGTTGTTTAAACATTAAATCATGGTATAATAAGGCTAAAAAGTGCCTTAGAAACATTAGTGAACATTTTAAACCACAGTAAACACAAATAAATACCTAAAAGCCAATATGGGCGAAATGTGCTCTAAGCTTGGGATAAGCTTGGTTAAGACCTAATGAGCTTACCAAGACCTTATTTATATGTTAATGAACATATTAAACCAATTACCAAAGAAAACCAAGCTTGAAAACAAGTTAAAACACTAAATGTGCTTTAAGGAGTCTTAAAGCACATTTTTGAAAAATTGTCTTGTAAATGGGTTTGAATGGCTAAATGTCCATCATTACTCTTTAATTAACATGTGTACTACTTAGTATCACATTAGGAAGTCTAAATCAATGAGAAATTAAAATTTTCACAAATATGTGCCTTGTTTTGTGAATAGTAACCAAATTAAGCAAGTTTATAACATAAGTCAATATAAGTGAGTAAATTAGTCAATAAGACTAAAATACCCCTTATTAGAATATGGGGGCCGGTTTTCTTGCGTGACTCACCACACTTAAACAAAAATGAGCTAAGTAAAGTAATAAAGTAAAAGGTACTATTTGCTTTACTACTTAAATATCTAAACTAGCTAACTTATCTTCATTCTCTTCTTTCCTTCTTCATTTCCCACGCCTCCAACCTCTCTTCTTCCTCCATACACAGTTTTGCTACAGCCCAAGCACCATTCTCCATCTTTAAACTCTTGTAATTCCTAGCTCCATTTACCAAATCAAAAACCAAGACCACCATTCTCTTAGTCTTGCCAAGCTCTTCAACTTCATCCTTTCAAAACTTCAAGACCACCAGATTGAAATACCCTAAATCTAAATAATATATTAGATCATTATTTATTGGAATATAATCCAAATATAAATCATTTCACGTACGCATGCAAACCCATGCATGAAAACGTTACGTAAAAACAGTCGTTTCACCATAAACGCTAAAACGCCTTAGAAGCATATGGTCAAACATGACCTTGTATGACCCTCTAATATTCAAACTAAATGGTCATACAATTATTATATGAATATACAAATATATTCCCTAAGCTAAATTCAGTCAAAAACGCAAAACGCTCGGGAGTGCTCACGCCCGCTCCTTAAAGCACGAAAAGTCCGGAGGAGTGCCGAGGTGGCACGAACTCCTATAAAATTAATTCCTTGAGTTCCTAACATCATTATTTATCATTCTAAAGGGAACCCACGAAGTGGTTTCTCAAAATTCAGCAAAAAACCACAGGAGGATTTCTTAGCGCTCCTTTTTGCCCGGGTGTGTCCCGATGGCCCGTAAATTATGTCATGGGTTGATATAACCTCATATAACCCAATGTAACATCTTATTATATGTTTATTTACTATAATAAGTGTTTACAAACACTTGGAACTCATAAAACAATTGGTTTCCCAAAATTTCCTTAGAGCACAAAAACACACCTTCGGGTGTCACGAAAATGCGTTTTACGCAATTACCTTGTAGTTTTTGACATGCCACGAATTGGTAATCTTAAATAGGGTTAAAATGACCTTCTAAATAAGTTGGTGTGACTAGTCAACAAGGCTCTCTATAGGGGCCGATTTTGAGAGCAAAAACTAGTATAAAATTTGCCTTTAAAGTTTAAAAAAGGCTTAAAACATAATGACTCATCATCCCATGTGCTATAATACTTAATGGCAAAGAAATGTGTGACTCATTTAACCAGAGAGCTGTCGAAATTATGCTAGAGAACATGGCCAAGTTGGCTAGACAAAAACAAAATGCAAAAAGGTAAAAAGTAGATCTAAGATTCCTTTCTTTTGCTTTTCTTACAAACTAAGTAATCTTCCATGTTCTTCCTTGGCTCTTCATGGCCGGTTTTTGAGCTCCATTCAGGCCTTCAATTCGTGAGTCTACATGAGGAAGAAGACAACACAAACTTAGAAAAATCAAAAGAAGATACCTTACCTTTTCTTACCTTGTCTTCTAGCACATAATCATTCTCTTCCAACTCATGCCTTGTCACACCACACATGGCCGGTTTTATGCAGAGAACATGGGCATGCATTGAGCCAATAAACCATGTAATAAACTAAGGAAAAAGAATTGTCAATTGACATTAAAAATTTGACAAAACAAAATCAGATTCCAAATGTCTTCTTTCATTACGTGAGCTAGGTCTCATTTTTCTCCTTGCCCTCTTCATCCACGGTTTTGGTAATTTCCTAGCATTTCTTGGCAAGACTTGAAGCAAAACTCTCATAACAAGGTGTGTTCGGCTTCATTTAGTTCTCCAAGGAGATTGTCCAAACCAACATTAAACCAAGGTGCATCTCAAGGTTATCTTAAGGAAAACTTGTCCTCCATCTACATTAAGAGTGCCGAAACTATAAGGAGAAAAGTCTAAGAGGAGCATCAAGTTTACCTAGGAGAAAGCTTGGAGATTCAAGAAGAAGTTCAAGCACTTAACCACCTTTGTTAAGAAGACTCTGTTTGACCAGACGTTGACCGGGAATTAAACGAGTACAGTCTACGGTGAACGGTATGGGATTCTTGCAACCTGTTTTCTAACGGATTACACCGGCTTGTGTGCTATCTGTTGTTTGAAATAACGACCAAGATAATTAATGTAAACTGTTATTTTACTCTTGCACACTGTGGTATTATTTTATGTGCGTGAATGTTGCTGACTACAACGTGTATGTCCCACGCATACAAACACTACTATATCAGTGGATTAAATACCTGCGTTTCAGTATACCGAGGACTTGTACTCAAGTCTCTCACTAACTTCACTTTATAACAAACGTCATTATCCTAAACGTGATAATTGACAATACACATTGTGTTCTTGTTTAACGTCTTTATATGACACTTAACAATTCTATACTACGAGAATGAGGAGCCCAGTTGGATCTGGCCATGCATGCTACAGGAGTTGTACCTGTCTCAGGTCGTCTCCTATTACGTCGCGACGGAACATTCAGTTGGGAGGAAGACTCTATTCCTCCCGGGATTCAAATGCCCATCAGTTCAGTTTGAGGAAGATTTCATTCCTCTAGTGGGATTCATTTTCCCACGCCTCTCAGTTCAGGGTTTAACTACGTTATCTCCTGGGGTTTTTATACCCAACCTTTCTCTATAACGAGGTCATTATACCTCCACTATATTGATATACTTTTATACATCTGTCAGTCCCACTGTGTGGACCCGACAGCTATCAGACATTTCAGTTTAGCTAACTTGACCTTCTGTGTCTTGTTCTATGTGACATTATTGTCCTTGTGTGGATACTTGTTATCATCAGATTATGCTTGTTTACAGCTTTATAAAAAAAATGAACTGCATGTGTTCGACAAAGTAGTTGGTGTGGCCCGGTAGACGATGGGCTGCACGTTTTCCATACCAGCATTGTTTGCTGAGCCCCTTTGGGGGCACCCCCATTTTTCAGGTACCTGAAGTTTAAGAAGATCACCACACTGAGTGTAGGTGGGGTAGACCAAGCTGTGGGAGTCTACTATTAGTTAATTATTCTATTTCAGTATTTTACTTTGAGTTTGATTCCTAGTATCTCGGGTTGTATCTGTATTCCAGACCGTGACATTTGAGGATCGTATTTGGACTTAGCCTTGTTGGTCATAAGGGTGGCCAACGGCATTGTAATACCGCCCGGTTGTTATATTTATTTCCGCTGCAGTTGTATTTTATTTGGGAGTGATCGCCGTTCAGTTTATTGGATTTCAGGTTGGGGTATTACAATTTAGGTGCCATGGAGATCCACCATTGAAGGAGCTTGAGCTTATATTTTTATGCCTTGTTGATCATCTTTGCTTCAAGGTAAGGAAACTCAAAGAAAAACAACATTTCCTTCATGTTTTAGTGTTGACCAAAAATCACCTCTTCATGGTGTTTTCTCTTGCCTTGTTCTAGCTTCATTTGAATCTTCCAAGGGCTTGGTGAAGTCCTCTCTTGCTACATATTCAAACTCTCTTCCATTTCCAAGGTAAAACAATCACCTTAATGTTTTAAGACAATATATAACCTAGGGTTTATAATGAGATTAAGCATGAAGCTTGAATACTCATTACATTGCTTGTATATTGATTAGAAGTTGACAAGCAACTAAAGCCTTGCCGATTTTAAACAAGGAAACAAGAAAGAAGTTTAAGAGGAAAAGAGGTAAGTGTGCTAACCTAATGTAGTTTGATGCACTAGGGAAAAATGAGCTTATGTTGCTTAACAAAACTACCTAAAGAGCCAATGGTGAATGAGTTAGTAAAAACTCATAAGGAGATTATTAAGGGCATATTGTATGTTGAGTGTATTTGCAGGTCAAAGGCAAATATAATGTGGAGATTTAGTGTTTAAGATTTATGCAATTTAAGGGCATAAGAGCCATGTTATTTAAGGGCCTAAGTGCCAAGCCATTTAAATAATGCACTATATTATGATGTAGTGTAGTTTGGGTGAAGTTTTGTGTGTGAGAATGCTCTTGATGGATTTAGGTGTTCTTGAATGTTTAATGGTGAGAGCTATGTGTTTTGGTGTAGCAATGTGCTAGAAGAACCCATGTCAAATTTAGATAATGTATAAGAAGTTTTAGGTGTTTAAAATGAGTTTGGTGAGTTAGGAAGTGTTTAGAATGATTAAGTGTTTTACAAGGGAAAGAAACATGCATTAAGGTGTTTTATGATGCAAAAAGGACTTAGGCAATATCTTGGAGGATTTTGAATGCAAATGAGTGTTTTGGGATACTTCAAGATCATGGTGAGATTATGTTTAGGACTTGTACCATGTTGGTGATCAAGGAGAAAGTAATGTATTGCATGAAGGAGCTATAAACTTGTGGAGATATTCAAGGAGTTGTAGTTGTGAGAAAACATTTGGGAATAGTGGTAGTTATAGGTATAAAACACCACATAAAAACTTAGTGAAAAACATTGCATGTGTTAACCTTTTTATAAGAATTGTGTAATGCTTGAGGAGGATTTTAGTGAATGACTTAAGGAGTCTAATGGATGTCTTCAGGTGTGTTTGAAGTGCCAAATGTGGTTAGAACATACTAGGGCACAATGAGGTGAAGTTTGGAGTCAAATGGGAATGTAGAAACAAAGGTCTGGAGCCGACCGACCTTAGGGACCGGACTTGTAAGGTCGGTCGAGCCCAGTTTACCCTGCCAGAAACGGTTTCTAGAATGGACCGACCTTGGGGACCGGACTTGCAAGGTCGGTCGGGCTTGTATTTTTGGTACGGATTAAGTCTCTGGAATGGACCGACCTTGGGACCGGACTTGCAAGGTCGGTCGTGCCTAAATTTTTGAACGGGAATTGTTTCTGGAATGGACCGACCTGGTGGACCGAACTTGCAAGGTCGGTCGGAGTAGAATTTTCTGACGGTAATATGTTCTGGAATGGACCAACCATGGGACCGAGTTTGTAAGGTCGGTCGTAGTGTAAATTTTCAAACCCGGAAGTCACTGGAATGGACCGACCTTGTGTAAGGTCGGTCGGACCGAAACTTGTAAAAAAAAAAAACAAAGAGTGGCTTAAGTAGTTAACCCTATGGGGTATAATGAAGGTAATCAAGGGTGAGTTTAGGCATTAGAACATGTCATACAATCATGTAAATGCTTAGTAAACGGAAGTTAAATAAGTTAATTAACCGACATTATTAATTATGTTTAGGGACTACGCTTGGTGGGTCACGTTCACAGCAAGGACCAAGGTATGGTTTTCTTGCAGTCTGTTGCCTACCGGTTTACACCGGCTTGTGTGTTGTTTGTTTTTCTGTGTGTTCATGACCTTGTAAGACTTAAGTCATGTAATGAGTTTACAGTTGTTAATATTATCGTGCTGCTAAGATGTGACTCATTTCCCTTGTGTGTGTCTAACTAGACCTAAACACTTGCTTGTGAATTCATTTATTAAGTTCAATGTGGAACTTCTAACAAGTGCTAACTGGGGAGTGAGGAGTCCGGTAGTTCCGGCCACGCGTGTGAGTATGGGAGTCGATGTCATAACCGGTTCAATTCTCTTTGTATGTTATGGTTGTTTCCACTTTGGTTTTCAACCTTCCCTTTAGCTTATCCAAGGCTATTTTACTGACTCACGTCGGGCCACAGGGGCATACTATGTATGTTCGGTGTGCTTGGATCACTATATCCGACGCACCTTTGTGTTAAGTTATTCGTTCAATTTAACAAGACGGTAACGAGTTATGTAACGAGCTTAGCATGAGTTTGGCAACATTCTCTAGGCTCTCCAGGTGATCTAATTGTGTTGGTTCGTTTCCTAAAAGGATTCGTTCTTGTATGTTATGTGTGATGTTGTTATGCAATACTCTTGCTATGATATATATGTTGTGTGTTTAAAATGAATGCCATGTCATCATGACAATTAGTTGCGCGTATCCCGGTAGCCGATGGGCTGCGCGTTAACCATACCAGCCAAGGGTTGCTGACCCCCTCGGGGGCTCCATATTTATATTGCAGGATGAGGATCGAAGAAGCAGAGTGGCTGTAGATCCTAGGTTGTAGAACTACTTTTGATACGTTTTTGGATGTTGAGCCCGAGATGCGCCTGTGCTCCCGTGGCGTTATAATTTGGTATCGTTATTTTTGACAGTGGAAGTTCATGGTTTACAGTTACAGTGACGTTGTGATGTAAATACTCGGTATTGTTGATTATGTATATATATGGATGTTAGTACCTAACGCTCGGGAGTCTGATCATCAGACCGGTACACTTGTATTTATTCTGCCTTGTTAACCACGTGGGTGGTTAACGGCGTTGTAGCACCGAACCGTTTAGTTATTGTCTAGTTGTTTATTTCCGCTGCGATTTCGGTTAGTTGTTAGGTATGTAGTAGGGGTGTTATAGAAAAGTTCTCGTATTTTATATTCAAATAACATATTAATATTTCTAGTGCCGCAAAGTAGATCAATATAATATCTTATGTAACTTAGTTCCATCCGATTAAGGTTCAAAAGTTTAAAATATCTAATTTCCATTTACAACTCTTTTATAAGTTCTACTACTAAATACATCACTTAATTATAATCTCCCATTTTGAATATTGGTAATAAATGTATTTTATATGGCTTATCTAATTTTTAAGAACTTAAGGATTATTATTTAGATTAATTCCCTAATCATAGTTTCATATCATAATCCTTTTAATGATTTTATCCTAAAACATTAAGTTATTATTCAAAACTATAAATGTTATGAAATGATTAAATCCAGGCTTATTAATCCACTTCAAAATTAGATGTAAAAGTGTTTCATTTATTTAATTATTAATTATATAATAAGATCTATTTGTGTAACATTTTATGTAATCAAATTACAAATTCTCCTAAGTCTTAACTTATCAATTACCTAACTCAATTATAGATTTACATCCTCTTCATTGACAAATAATATTATATATGTATTTTAATATGGTTTATATAATCCTAGAAATTAAAAGGTAACTCCATAAGTTTAATTTCATAGCCATAATTTAATACCACACCTTATAACATTCTTTTATTAGTATTATGTATAGGTTTAGTTTAACTCATTAATTCTTTCATATTCTATTCTCTATAAGGTATTTTATTTCTTTTATTATTATTTTTTTGTTATCTATACATATTAGGATTTATTTAAAACATTCTTTATGTAGTTTTATTGTATTTAATTACCTCTATTAACTTTACACATATCCACATCTAATATATGGTTTATAAAATTAAGTATTTTCCTTAGTTCCAATTAAGTACATTAACTTCAATTCTATATAATTAATATAAATGAAGATTAATTTAATCCCTTGATTTAACCTAAGTTACTATTTTATTTCTCTCATATAAGTGTATATATATAAGTAAACAATTGTTACTTCACTTAAAAGTTAATACCCAAAATAAACATACTGTTATTAGATGTTAATTTAGTCTTCTCATATTTTCCCAACCTAAAAAGTTTATTAATAAACTATACTTTAATTTTGTTAAATTAAAAACCTTATATTATAAGATAACTTATGAAAAACCTTAGAAATACAATTTTTAAACCTATTTCCTCTTGTCCAAAAATTCCCAAATTAAGTATATAGTAACTATAACATTTTAGACATATTATAAAATTTTTATTTTATAAAATTATCTAAATAATTCCATAATACTCGGAACTTACAAAAATTATAATTTGCGTTTAAAAACTCAAAACTCATATTAATTTACATCAAAATAAACTAGATTGTATAAGGAATCTATGGTTAAAGTTTTAAGTCAAAATACATTCGGGAAGGTATTTAAATAAATTCAACAAATTAGGGTTTAATTCTGGAATTATTATAATTCATAACGAACTTAAACTCCTCAGATCTAATCTCGGCCGTCCGTTTCTAAAACCTACGATCGGACGGCCGAAAATCCTCGAGTTCATCAGCGCTTAAGAACCAAATCGCGAGTACTAAATCTCTGATTTCTCTCAACTCACAGAACCAAATCGACTTATTTTTGTTTCATTGAATCCGAAATTTGATTTCAGTTCTATTGATACCACTTTCACGATCTGAGGTGCACTAAATTGAAAATACGAATCTAGGTTTCGAAGTTAGGGTTCTTAGGTTGATTCGATTTCGAATTGACAAATTCTCCTAATCTAACACGTAATAGATGAAATCAAAACATGGTTCTGACCGGTAATGCTATGTCAATTAGCTACATCGGAAGAATTTGAAGAAAAACTCACCGGAATTGTACAAACGAGGAGAATTCAAGTTCGGGATTTTCTGGAAAATTCGACCTTTACCAGTTTTGGGTAGCCAACTTCGAAGCTCTATAAGTTTCAATACAGATTGAGTTAGGACGTGTTATTCAGCTCAAACGAAAGATGAAACATAGCTCTACAGATTGATAGCAAGAACTTACTCTAACTTGCATTATATAGAAAGAAATCTGACCCGAAAGTTACGAGTTTACCTTACGTTTTTCCTATGATTTTTTGTGATGTCGGATCATGAACTTTAGGCACCTCATTCTCCCAAACGGTTGGGAATTAGCCTTGGGTGTAAACATGAAAGTTGTAGAGGGATTAGAGATCTACACAACAAGCTAAAGCACGCGAATTTTGGATGAGAAACGAAGAAGTTATGATCAAACGAAGTTTACCTGAATTCGATGAAAACTGGGAATCTGGGTTACGACTTTGCAAGGAGGCGACTTTGGATTGATTTTCCGGTGGATTTAGGAAGATTTAGGTTAAGTGTGAGCTATGGTTGCAAATAGGAGATTAAGGAGAGGATAATGAAAAAAAAACGGCGTTGCAAAATTCGTAAAGATGAGTGAGATATAAGTGTCTAAAGTTAGGGCAAAAACTCTGATGGCAGTTAGGATTCTGGCCGATTTTTGTGCTAAGTACAGGCGACCCGTGTGAGCTTGACACATGGCAGTTTTCAAAATTTTGGCTCTAAACTTCATTCTATCATAACTTTGGCTAGGATGATCCGTTTTCGACGTTCTTTTTATCGATCTTCATGGTTTTCCATAACCTATTTATTGGTATAGGTTTCATGGGATGGTTTGATCATTCTCAAAAAGTCAACCCTAGCAAGGCTTAAGAAGCTTCAGGGTTTCTAGAATTTTATATTGATTTTTATGATTCAAATCAATGGTCCAAGTATTTCTAAAATCTTTGTAACAATTTAGAGTGTCTAGAAATTTTTCCAAGATTTATTGACTTATAAATCTTGTTATTAAATTCATAATACCATATAATAAATTAATTTAAATTGTATTATTATTTAGGATTCAATCAAAGAAATCCCCTGAATAATTTTTAAATAATACCATATAATAATTTGATGTTTAATAATATTATTTAGGGTTTTAATAAAAGAAATCCCCTAAATTAATTTAGATTAATTTAGGGGTATTTCAAGGTATCGGGTAGCAGATATTAAAACTGCCTATGGTTGTAAATTTCATCTACGGTAAGTACTAGTCTCAACTACTACATTTCATGCTCAATACATACTTCAACTCATTTACTCATGCATTCACTCAAACAAATACTCCAATACTTAGACATGCTTCACAGGATTCAAGGTTTAGATTAATTACCTAGGCCGGACTTAGAACCGGACCCGTCACGGTCGATGACGTGCAAGACAGGCTGCCTCTAGGGTGCGCCCCTCTGAGGACCTCGGGATCCCTGTCCCTGTGGCGCCTGCTGGGCTGGTGCATCGCCAGATGCAACCTCCTTGCCTTCCCTCTGCTTGTAGCTTTGGAAGTTCCCTTTGGGCTTGGCATTCTCTGGGCACATATTAGCTCTATGTCCCGGTTTCTGACAGTTATAGCACTTGATTTCTCTCCCATAGCAATCCTTGCCGGGATGGTCTTGGTTGCACTTTCTGCACACGTAGGTGTGGCCGTCTGAGTAGTTTTTGGTGAAACCGGAGCCAGAACCTAAGGCTTAGAGAGTTAGCACATTTGTGCGGAAATACTAGGTATGATACTCATACGAATGCAAGTTTAGATTAGAAGTTTACCCTTAGGTGGGTGTGATCTCAACGGCTTCGCAGCCACCGGCGCAGAAGAACCAAGCTGAAGAAGCTCAACTGGTTTGCCCTTCTCAGTATGGGCATTGCTCTCACTGGGGAAGTTCTTTTGGGATTGCTGGAAGAAATTCCCCTTCTTCTTTTTCCAGCCCTTTCCCTGGTTCTGCTCCTCAGCACTGGTGTTCTTGTTATTAGCCTTGCGCTTAAGCGCAGTCTCTTCATCCCTCAATTGGCAAGTGATCTCAACGCGAGATGCCGCGTGATAGCACTCCTGAAGTTTCAGGTATTAGCCGAGATTCTTAGTTAAAAAGATAAAGGTAAAGATTTAAGGATTTACAATGGTACTAAGGGTTTAACCGTAATTTACCTGAAGGGAGGTAAATCTGGTGTAGCCCATGCCGTACCGAAGGAGATGGCTCAGACCGCCATAGAAGCGATCGACCAACACCTGGCCGGTGTACCCAAGGTCGGGTAATAGACGAAGGAGGGAGGTGAAAGTGCGGTAGTACTCATCGACAGAAATCTTCTCTGTCATTCTCAAAGCATCCAGCTCAAGTCTTTTCTTGGTTTTGACATGTTCCGGGTAGTATTTGGATCGGAGGAGGGATGTGAAGGATTCCCAGTCAAAGGTGGGGTCATCGGCATGCTCGTTCTTGATAAGTTTCCACCAATCCATGGCTGCATCCTTGAGGTAGTAAGCCGCTACTCTAACTCGAGCTCCAGTAGGAGCTTCGAGGGTTTCAAACGCCGTCTCCATCTCGGAGATGTAGGCTTCCAACTTAGCCGGATCACTCTCGCCTCGGAAACATGGAGGTCGAAGTTCCACTACTACTTTTACCCAGTTTGCTTCTCTGGGTGGAGGGGGAGGGATTGGTCCCGCTTGTGTTTGTTGGTTCTGTTGCGTTTGTTGCATGGCCGTGATTACTTGAGGTAGCATCTGCGCTACCGTGGCGGCGACGATCTCTGCTATCGTCTGCGCGCCTGGCCCGTCAGAGGTCTCTCCTCTAGTTCGGCCTCGGCCTCGTCCTGACATCTGAACATTTAGCATTTACATTAGGCTTGTAGCATGTGACATTGTGACATGTGTTGTGTGACCAATGGGTCTTGAAATTTAAGCATGGTATCGTTCATGAGAACGTCAAGGGTATCCGTTGTTAACAACGGTAATTCCTAGTTAGGTTTCTAAGTATCCGTTCTAAAGCGGTTGAAATCCTAACTCGGTAATCCCTATGCTCGGTAATCTAGGACATCAGAGCGACACTTCGCTATGATACCACTTTTTGTAACACCCCTACCGCTAATCCTATACTTACCGTCCAATCATCCCAATAATCCTAACTACTCGCAGCGGAAATACTACTACGGCGGGTGATACAACGCCGCTAACCGCCCATACGGCTAGCTAGGCTTATACTACTTACAGTGACGGTCTGATGACTAAAAGATACCGAGCTACTAAAACATTGTTTACTGAATACAAAAGATCATATTCTTACATTGCTGGATTACCGAGTATCAAATGCATAATTGATTACATCCCTTTTCAATCTCCCAAAAATAATGAGTCTCTACAAGCTACTCATCTATACCAATTCACCATTCTTCCATTATCCAAAAGGGTGTACCCCATGGTACACCGGCTAAACAAAAACCTACAGCCGTGTACAACTTAGTACACCATTCACAATTCATCAACTACAGACAAAAAGAAATCATCTTGAGTTCACAAGTCTTCACCCTTCACGAGGACCTGCATTATGTTAAAAACGGTGCCCCAAGGGGCTCAGCAAAAAGCTGCATATAAACTTCGCATATCCGAGTGCTAACAAGGGCACACCGACTATTTAAGGTCGACTAAACATGTGGTTCATTTTTAACATACATACATGCTTTACATTCATCATACAATCATACACAATACAATACACAAGCTAAATAACAATACAATAGCATACACAATCCTTACCATCACAAGGGTTAGCCAAATTACGCATCCGGGTTAATCGGATGCTTATTACTCTTTTACTCATTACCCAACACTTACATACAATTCCTCTTACTTTACATACTTACTTTTCCATACTTATTTACTCATTCTTACTTACTTACTTTTACTCATGTTAAGTCGGTATGACCTCCGGGCAGGGACTACACCGTCCCACCACCGGGTTTTACTTGGCTCACCAATCCAGGATGCTACCCGTTTAAGGGGTTTGGGCTGTGGACCAGTTTAAGAGCCAGGAATTGGATCCAACCTCTTGTGTCTCCGCATCCTCACGCGTGGCCGAAACTATATCGGACTTCTACTCATTCCAATTTAATTACCAATTTATTAAGTTAGATTGGTTAGCTTGTCAGGAATCAGTTAGAAGTCCAATCACAATAAATTCGGTCACAACATAATACATCAAGCATACACACATTCGTTATCATCCATGCATTTCATGAATTATACAAACTATGATTTAAAGACAATATCCAACAAGGAACAACATCATGTATTCACAAGTCAGCATAATAATTCCGATTCGTGCATTTATCTTATTTGGTGATCAATTAGCACACAACACACAAATCAGAGTAACCAAGGTAGCATACGGGGCATGAGAAGTTCATATCGTTCACCGTTGTACTTGTATCCAACGTTCCTTCGGTGTTCACAATCCAAGTCCTATAGCATACATGTGATCGAGTGGTTAATTAATTATAATTAACCTTACTTATTACTTTCCTAAAGTTTCCCGGTTTATACTTACTACTTCATTGTTAGTCAAATACATTTACTTAAGTTACTTACTTAAAATTATTTTCTAAGCTTACTTATAGTCTTAATGACCATTAAACATCATTAATCATGTCTTAATTATCTTATACTACCATTACCCATCATTGCCCATCCTTAGAATAGCTTTAAAACAGATTCTGTGTAAATTTTGAGGTGGTCTGGGTTAATGTCCGGGTTTACAAACCCGGACCACCACTTTGGAAAAACCTTCGGGTCTGTTTTGTGTATGTTCCGGGTTTGTGTACTCCTTTACAAACCCGGACCACAAGGTTGTATAACTCACGGCTGCTTTTTATGTATGGTCCGGGTTTGTGTACTCCTTTGCAAACCCGGACCACATGTTTTGATAACTTACGGGTATGATTTAGGGGTGGTCCGGGTGAGTGTCCTAGTTTGTAAACCCGGACCACTCCTTTTGTATAACAATCTGTCGAGTTTTTATGCTGGTCTAGGTTTCTGTACTGGTTTACAAACCCGGACCAGTTGCAGTTTTGCAAATTATATATGTTTTTGAACTTGTTTCAATTCCAAACTTCTACCAATCTCTTCCCTAATATTCCTACATATAATCTAGCATGTTTTGACATTGATTAAGCATTTTAAACTAACCTAACACAACCTATATCATTATCTGTTACATTAACACATTTACACTAATAGTTTTCTCCTGTTACAGTTTTTCCTTCTCCACTATTGCTACAGATTTTTCTTTTCTTCTTCCCACTAACTAAATGACTCTCAATCTAGCATAACTTAGTTTGACAACTCCCAATACACCATTTCTAACTCCACTCAACTACACCTCCTCTTCATGTTACAAACCAAAGTGAAAAATCTTATTCTTTTCTTCTCTGTACAACTTCTCTGTTCTTTCTTTTCTAACAGCACACAAGTCACTACATTCCTAACCAAATTTTGACAGAGGTTCCCTACATTTCTAAGTGTTCTCACCTCATAATTTTGCACACTCAACATAGTTCACAACCTGTTCAACATATACATTATTCTCACACAACTTTTAATACTTACTGCACACCTAATATTCACACCTAGCATTTTATTTACTTGTTTTCAAAAGCTTCAAACTACAAATACCATCCACATTAATATACCCATTCATTTCCTACTGTTACGGTGGTTTTAAAACCATTGCCAAAGCAATGCACTTATACGTATACAAACATCAAAAACTGTACAGAGACTTTCATTACCTTGAGTTCTTGTTTCTTTTTCCTTTCTCGCCTTCTCCTTCTTGCTCCTCTTTCCTTCTTTGTTTTCTTGATTTATTTAGGCCAAGCTACACCATGTAACAAGGCATACACACACACACCAAAACTGGTAAATTTTCTAACTCACGTATTAAACCCTAACTTGTGAGAAACCACTTAAAACCCTTAAGAAGTCTTACCTTAAGTTGCTAATGGAGTTTTGACTGGGAAAACGACAGTGCTTCAACTCCTCTTTGAAATGCCAAAACCGGCTGAGTAATGGAATAGTGGTGTTTCACGTGAGTTTTGGATTTTGCAAGGGAAAAGATGAAAAGAGGAGAACTTGGTCTTTTTTCTTACCTTAGAACATGGAGAAGAAGATGGATCTTCAAATGGTGCTCCCTAGACTCCAAAACGATTATACCCTCAAAAATGAAGTTGGAGGTTTTTGGTTTTTGAAGGGTGTAGAACGATCTCCTTAACGAGACGAATTCAACGGTATGATTTTTTGTAACATTTGGAGGTAGTTTAGGGTTTCAAATGTGAGGAGGAAATGAGCTGTTGTGTGTGGATTCTCAAATCGCCATAGTTGGAACCAGAGAGGAAGAAGAAGAAGAAGAAATGCTGGGCAGAGATAACGTGAGAGAGTAGTGTGAGAGGAGAGAGAGTTTTACTTTTTGCTTTTGTGGTTACTTTATTTGTTTGTTTGTTAGCACATAAGGAAGGAATAAAGAAGAGGGGGTATGGGCTATTAAAATCAGCCGGCTACACACACTCCTCACATGGGGTTTTAAAGTTTTATTTACAATAGTGGACAGACTACTTTATTTTATTTACACTTCCACCCCACAACTTCCCGTTTTTGACAATTTTTACTATTTTCTCGTTTTATTGATTTTATTGGTTCTAGACCTTCATTAATGTTTATTAAGGACTATTTGGTTGACCAAAATTGTTACGAGTCTATTTGACCCGCTTAAAGTCATATTTTCCCGGTTTCCTCGAAAAACGCGCTTTAAGGTTCGTTTGTGTTCTTAATCCGTTTTAAGGATCCGTTTTCTTCGGGATTTGTTCCCTAATATTTATTCAGACTTAATTAAGCTTCTAAATTATTTATTAGCCTAATTAATCACTATTTTTAATTACGCGGTATTTCACTCGACGCTTCTTCTGTTTGAGGTGTGATGGGTAGTACTTCCCCCTCAGCAGTTCAACAAAGGCAGCCCATGTGAAGTCGGGCGTAGCCAGGTGATGGTCCTTGACCAACCTCCACCAAGTGCTGGCTGCATCCTTCAGATGGAAAGCAGCAATGACGACTCTCTTGTTGGCAGGTACTTGTAAAGCTTCGTAGGCCTTCTCGTGCTCTACTATAAAACGCTCTAAGGCTACGGGGTCTGGTTCCCCTGAATAAGTAGGTGGTCGGGTCTCGGTAACTAACTTCAGCCAGTTCGTCTCCCTGGGCTGTGGCGGGTGGGCTGGTGCTCCTCCAATTTGAGTTCCAAGCTGTGCGAGAACGACAGCAATCGTCTCTACAACTTCTGGATTCGCGGGGTCACCGCCTTCACCCCTACCGCCACCACGTCCTCTAGTTCCTCCTGACATCTGTAGTACAGAATGTCCTATTATTACTCGGTAAATATACCGTACACAACCAGTGGATATTAAGTTGCCTTAAAGGCTAGTATATCACGCAATTTGCGTTACTAATCATAACTCCCTGCAAGACGAGTCGTCTCATACCTCATAAACGTTTTCCGTAATTTCCCAAGTCCTAAGCTCACTGTCTTAACCTAGTACCTCGTCATCAGAGCGGGACTCCGCTCTGATACCACTTTTGTAACACCCCTCTCGATAAACACGTAATAATTCCTCACGTAGCATAATTAAAAGACGTCTTACAGCGGAAGAATAATAACATAAACTCTCACACGGGTGTCACCTGCCATTACCCGCCTATGCGAGTAACAAAGCAGAAACTAAATCCAACAACCAAAATAAACAGCACTACCATACCGCTGTGACAACGAGATAAATCCTATACATCATACTTAGTCCAAAAACCATAATCGTCGACAAGTGAGCATCTACCTTGATCCCGTACTTCGGCTTCAACGATGAACAACAACCTGCAACAAGCCATAAAGGCTCAGCGATAAACGTTGAGTATGCGGGTCTGGACCCTATTGGTCACTTGTCATTTAACCGTCTTGATATTCGATTGATTTCATGCTTTACCATTTTACAGTTATAATCAATACTGTAACAACCATACGTAAACTTATAATCATCCATCCAATCCAACATTCATTACGTATCACAAACAACAGTCGCATAAACGAACGTATCGAATAATAACAGTACTGTGTATAATCGCCTTAGCGGACGGTTTCCATATTTAATATTATTTGGCCTTCAAGGCCCCATCCATCCAAACCATGTTTTAATTAATTACCAGTTGGGCGTCATGTTAGGACAACCCGGTTAACCTTACCAATGGACAATAGTCTTCTCGTACACACAAAGGTGCTCATTTCGCCAGAGGTCCAGAGGCCCCTGACTATTCAATTTGCCTCGTAAGGCGTCCATTTAAAGGCCGTAGCCATGTACTAACAGTAGGTACCACCTGTCTCACGATCCAATTAGGGCTCGTTGGGAAATTTCCTGGAGCGGAACCCGATCGGGTACCACTCAGTGATCACAAATGCGCAACCAAGTAGTTCGTAAACTACCGGGATTCCTCCCCTCATATCATACCAACTCTCTCATAATGTTTAAGATGTACTCTTAGTTTTATGGAGAATACATTATACCAATAAGCTGCCCAATGGGTCTTACGCATGCCTAGAAGTAATCTAGGTTATATTCATGTTCGAGATCCATGCTCTAGAGACCGACATTGTCGTATCCCGTACCTAAGTGTTTTACTTAGGTTATTCATATACTTAATAGTAATACTAAAGGTATTATATCAAGTAACCATTGTGTCAACACATCAACGCATATGTATGTTTATATAAGTCGATCTATAGTCGACGTAGTGTTAGTCCCGTAGGACGCTCGCGCATAATTAAATAACGCATTAACACACATTATTATATGCAATTCCACACACATAACATACAAGTTATTAAACAGTTTCCGGGCCCTTTCTTAGGTCAACCCGGATCAAACCCTTCTTCACATACCGTACACCTTAGACCAAGGATGCGCAGTGTAGTCCACTAAGCTTCTCGAGCGCGCACGTCTGAAAGGTGATCTAAAAATACGAGGAATGCTAGGTGTCAATCCCCATGACAAATTAACTCGGTATCTCCAAATAAAGTCAGTGACCCCAGTACTACATCCCCAGATTCCAACTGTTATTAGTTAAGTTACCGTTGTCCTTTAAACTCCTTACTCAATGTTTGTATAATTACTTTGTTTTAACAGTGGAGTCGGTTTCATTAGAACGTCGTGGTTAACATTTTCGAACGTAAGAGTTTATATCTTTCCAACTCGTAGTAGTTTATAAGCGTTACGCTTTTACATAAGTTCGTTCATTCTCGCACATTTAATTCAATTGTTTCATCGCATGTATAGGCACGTATTGTAACCTACAGTTGCATGCTTAATATATTTTATAACCTATGGTTGCATGTATACATGCATTATTTATCGTATAATACTATTATCCCACCATCCATTATAATACATTGTATTATATAATCCATTAATCTTGTAATATCTACATTTGAATTCAAAAACCCATAACTTACAGTTTATAAACTATTTTCATATAATAACCTTTACCATTATATTATATGGTTTCCAACCATAATATATATCCATCCTTATATACATAATTCTCGTATATGTATATATTTACCAATATAGGTAAATTTCATGAGTTATAAAACTCTTGTACCATATGTCACATTTTATCATCTTATGTGAGATGATTATTCCCATTAGTTGTGTTATATTGCCACAACCTATATTAAGATCATTATCTTAATAATGTACAACATTTTATGTTATATAATTTCAACTCCTAAGGTTTATCCAGTATTTACCTTAGTTTATAATTCTCATTTATTTATAGTTTGTCACATTATTTAATGTGAATACCCTTGTTTATATTAATTCCATTTAAACCACATTAATACCATATAATTGTTATAACATTTATAACATTGTAGACCATAGTCTAAAATTCATTTTCCACCCTTTATAAATTCGGTACAACACTATACCTTATTTAAATTTCATTTTGACCATATAACATCATGTAATGTTATACCATATAATAATATCATATAATATGATATCTTTATCTTATATAATTTATAACATATAGTTTTTATACAAAACTATTGTTAATTACCAAAAAGGTACTTCCATTTAAACTAATCTCACTAACTTACCATATCTTTATGTTTATTACAAAAATCACCCCATAATTTATACCATGTTATATATACCATATAATATAACATTTAAACCTTAATTTAAATATAACCTATAGTTATATATTTTTAACACAACCAAACAGACCCCAAAATCTGTTCTAAATCATTTCTTAACCCATCAATTTTTAATAATTGCCATTTGACCCAATTTATAACATATAGTTTTATAATATCATCAAAACTATATATTATACACTTATCTATTTAAAACACCTTATATTATTCTAAAAATCACCAAACTATACCAAAGGGTTATAAATATCATTCCTAACCCACAACTATCGGTTATTTACATTTCCTCCCCATTTTTTTTCCAAAGTATAACAATGACATAATAACTATATATTATACATATATAGCTTATTTTAATTCCAAATTCTACCCAATAAAATCCTAAAAATTCCTAATATCCCATGGGTGTTTAAAAATACCATTGTACACCCTTAAGTTTCGGTATTCACCATACATACCCATATATTATAAAAATGTTACAATTAAATACTTATCTTATTATATAACCTTAAATAAATTATTTAACTTATCTAATTTGGTCAAAACCTACCCAATGGTCAAGGTTGACCTCCTTAATACTTCCTTGATCATTACTTTCTTAATTTACGGTTTTAACCCCTAAGTTTCCAAAATTTACCAATTAACCCCAAAACTTTATAAAATCTTATAATTTTTATTTTAAATCCTTTTAACCTCTAATTTTCGGCTTAATTATTATTTAGCCCCCAAATTTGATTTAATTATACTCCAACCCCTTAAACTTTTGCGGTAATGTATATATACCACCTAAAACCTATTTTAAACTAAATATACATAAATAAAATGGCCTAAAGTACATGGCCTTATTACAAACATTTGCTCATAAAATAAATTACACATAAATTTCCCAAAATACTTATAAACACACGGCCTCACCTTGTATTTTTCATTAATTACCAAACTTCCACATAAAGTCTTAATTTTGACATTTATGTTACTTAATTACTTAGATAAATTTATTAAGTCATTTCCTTAACCATTTTAAGGTCAAACATGACCCCTTTGGCTGTTTTCACTCACGATAATTGTATAGAAATTGCTTAAGAATTTATTAACATAATAAAGTTAAGGTTTAAGTGATTTATACCTTGATTTAGCAAGGTTAAGACCTTGTTTGGTCTCGCCACCTTAGGGAAAATTTCTCCACAGCTTGATTTACTTGTGTTCATGTAGAAAACAAGACATGATTAAACTCCAAGAATGAGATAACCATGGAAAGTAATTTAAGTCATGAAAATCATGAATTTTTACCTTAAATCTTCAAGTTTGTTAGGGTGGAATCTCGGCCCTATTTTTCCAGAAAATAAAGAGTATCAAAACACTCTTAAATACAAGGTACAAAACCGTGGGTAACTAGCTTGGAAGATGGCTAAGATTTACCATGTTTAAGATGCCAAAAATGGTGTTTTGGCATGGATCTAGCTACTCCTTGTAGATCTTGGTATACCAACTGAATCCACATGAAAAGGAGAAGAAAATAAGGCTAGGGAACCAAGGTTTACAACTGGAATTTACAAGGATGAAGAGATATGTGCTTAAAGCACATTTTTACCTTAAATGGTCAAGACTTGAACTTTTCTCCTTCTACCTTGTTACAGCCAAAATTTCCTCTTGTTTTAACTTCCAAAACACACTACATACAAGTATAGAAATGGTTGGAGTCTAGATCAATGGAAAGAGGAAAGAAAGATGAAGAAAATGGACATTTTTATGCCTTAGAAGCTTACCTAGAGCAAGAGCTCTCACCAATGGAGCTTGCTGCTTACCTACAGTCATGGAGGAGCTGAAGGGAGCCTATGGATGGTGAGTTCACGGCTGGAAGGGGCAAATGGACAAGGGTTCTCATTATTTGCCTTAAAAGTCTTTTAATGCTTATTTTAAGTTTTTAATGTTTTGATGACTCATTAACAATTATTGTAGGTTTTCAAATGGATGAGAATGAAGCAATAGGCAGCCGGCAATGAAGGGGAAAGGTGGGTGAGTGATTGATACTTAATTAATGACTTTTGAGACAATTTTGTCATTTTAGTCAAATTAGTATAGGTGAGTCATCATCCATTGTTTGAAATGGCTTGCAATCAGCCGTATAACAAGGGATACAGAAGCTCTTCAATTGGCAGCCTCACATGGGTAAGCAAGTGGTAGACAAGCTTTAATGTTTAATATGTTAAAAGGTATACTTTTTTGTATTTTAAGTAAAAGTAATGAGCTATATTTAATTAGCACATGGGAATGGTCACATGGCTTGTTAGGAGCCTTAATAAATCGGTTGTATATGGTCCATTTCGTGGTCAATGGTCAACATTGACCAATTTAGTCAATGGAGACTTAATTTTACATTATATTATTATTATATTAATATTTTAATGTAAAAATTGTGAAAATTGTAAATCTCTGGATTTAGAGTTACCAATGTGATATTAATGAGTATTTGTATTTATTAGAGTATTTATAGGTGTTTCATTGGGTTATATAGACCCAAAACACATTCCCGGGACACTCCCGGGACTTTCGGGACCTTTTTGTACTTTAAGCGTTTCTCCCGGGCATTTTGTGTTTTCTTGTAAATCTAACTTGAGCATTCTCTTTAGAATGTTAATTAATGGTGATAGGAACTCTAAGAATGATTTATTTAGAGTTTCGTGCCACTTCGGCATTCCCGGGCCTTTTCTAGGGTTTATGGGGCCCACAAGGGTTCCTCCAGGCACTTTTCGTTTAATTGAAAATTTACTCTGAGCATTATGTTTTAAATGATAATTAATGACTATCAGGTCATATTATGATCATTAGTTGACTTGTATGAATTGGTTAACTCAAGGTCCGGCTTAACGCACGTTTTTGACCTTAAGGAGTTTAGGTGCGTTTTTAGCGCCTAAGTGTTTCTGTGTTTTCTTATGGTTTCATAAACCCACAAATAAACCTTTAATTCACATTATTTAATTATTTAATGTTTAGGGGTATTTCAACACACCCTACAAAGCACCCTAGGAAAGCTAAAAAAATATCAATGGAATTTTTAGGGTTTGTAGTGCAAGGTTTAGGTTCACTTTTTAACAACCTTTGATTCAATTTTCTTAAACCTCTGATTCACTTTAGTTAATAATCCCTGTCTATGAGATTCACTTTTGATAAACCTCTTATTTACTTTTTGTAAAACCTCTTATTCACTTTTCAACACCCTTTGATTCACTCTTTTTAAACTTAAGATTCACTTATCAATAAATGAAAGGTTCATATTGTTATCGCATAAGATTCACTTTCAAAAAACATAAAGGATTCACATTGTTTAATGTGAAAGGTTCACTTTTCTTAAACATAAGATTCACTCTTTTTAAACATAAGATTCAATTTTCTTAAATGAATGATTCACTTTTCAAAAATGAAAGGTTAATCATGTTTTCACTGGGTCCCACAGGTCAACGTCCAGGTTCGTCGAACTGTTAAAGAATGCTAACATGGTTCAGTTATTAACAACCACTCAAGAAGAATATAACCTTACCCTCACATATAGCCCTAGTACAGATAACACCGTCGAAGAAGGCTAACACCGTCAATGAAGGCTAATGTGATTCGACTATTAACCACCACACAATAAAAAAGAATGACTCTACCCCATTCAACTCTTTGATGACTAACACTGTGAAAAAGCTAGCACTGTAAAAAATGGTGCCACCAAGGAGGGTGGCCCGTGGCCCCAGTGCCGCGTTCGACTTCACGTAAATTACAATCGCTTCAATTTTCCTTTTTCTTTTTGCTTCAAGTTTTGTCATATCGATCAAATATGGGTACACACATCTAACTAACACCACCTTATTCGGTGACATAGACATAAACCATTATATCTATACTAACATCTAATTCTATATTGAAGTGAAAATACAACGTTTATAAATCTAAAACAATCTTAGAAAAAAATTGTAACTCATAGTTTCAATTGTATATTTATTTTTAAAGTTCAATATTTAAATATTTTAAAAACTTTAGCTTTTTTCAAAATTACTAACATTACAAGATAGTATAATTATTATAAATTTTTCTAGTACATATTATAAAAGTATTTATGTATAACTTATTAATTTTCGAATAATAATAATAAAAACGTTAAATATGAGGTTAATATAACTGCTTACCTAATTTCATTACACTATGAATCAAATAAAACAAATATTTTATACCATTATATTAGCAAACTAAGCATTTATCTAATTGGTCGCGTGCCTACATTCGTCAATGATTCCCAGTTTTCTTTTTCATTATGCATTTCTCTGCTCCCTTGAACATTTCAAAACAAAACTTCTTCATTATGCATTTCTCTTTCTCGTTGAGCTCATCTCTCTCGTTCGAACTCCCTTCTCTCTTGAACGCCATTTTCACCTGAGCTTCATCCCTCGACCGCCGTCACTTTCTGAAGTTTGCCTTCATTCTTCGTTGACATTGTTGTCCCCACCTCGAGCTCGCCCGTTAAAGTTCACAAAACGGAGCTCAAACAGAGCGAGGAGAAGCAGCGCGTGGAAGAAGAAACCCAGCAAGCGAAGCTTCAAACATGTGACCAGGAACAACCACCCAACCTCTTCTTTTCCATTTGTCTTCGTTTCTCTTCTAAGCTAAGAAGGTACAATACCTAGGACTAGTTTAAATTTGGGAGATTTCATGAAATGCAACTATATTTTTGACTAATTCATGAAATACCCCAAAATAAAAATAAAGTCACAAAATGCCACTACATTTTAGCAAAAGTCCATGAAATGCCACTATAGCATTGACTAGAAGGAAAAAAAGATAAAAGACCCCTACTAGTTAACGAAGTACTTTTAAATTTCATAATATGTTCCTAAATGTTAAAAAAATTCATAAAATGTTCAAAATACAATAGAAATGTAAAAAAATATATCAAAATTTTAAAAAATATCAAAAATTGATTTTTCTAGAAATATCATAAAATTGAAAAAGTAATTATTTTCTAGATTTTTTAAACTATTCAGTACCATAAAAAAGAATATAGAGTTCTAAACACTTAATTTATATAATTTTTTCTACCGATTAAATACCATAATTTATACCAATCAAGTACCATAATTTGTACATATATTTTTAAATTATATTTTGTTTCTACAAATTTAAATTATTTATTTTGTAGATAAAGTTATCTAAAAAATATTATGTCATAATGTCATCTACAAATAGAAGTGTACATTTTAAAAATATTTTTCGAAATATTAGTTACAAATATAATATAACTTATTTTGAAATAATTTAGCTGGTAAAAAATTGATATAAATTATATGTTTAAAACTATATATTCTTTTTTATGTTACTGAATAGTTTAAAAAATCTACAAAATAATTACTTTTTTCAATTTAATGATATTAAAAGAAATCAATTTTCCATTTTTTTATTATTTTTTTTATTTTTTGTGAGTTTGATAAATTTTTAACATTTAGGGGCATATTGTGAACTTTAAAAGTACATTTTTAACTGGTAGAGGTATTTTTGTCTATTTTTCTTCTAGTTAATGCTATAGTGGCATTTCATAAACCTTTGAAAAAAAATGTAGTGACATTTTGTGACTTAATTTTATTTTAGAGCATTTAATAAATTAGCCAAAAATATAGTAACATTTATAAAATTTCCAATTAAATTTCTATACAATGGTAAGGAAAATGAGTAAAATTGAATAATGAGTTTTCGCTCTTGCTTTCGATTCTTCTCTATGCTCTTGACTTTGACTCCTGTGAATTTACTTACTCACTTGTTGATCTTGAATATGAAGAAATAATTTGAAGGGAAATTTCATGAAATACCACTATATCTTTGGCTAATTTATCAACTTCCCTAAAATAAAAAGAAAGTCACAAAATGCCACTGTATGTTTTTCAAAGGTTTATGAAATGCCGCCATGGCATTGATTAGAAGAAAAAAACAAAAATAACCCCTACTAGTTAAAAAGATACTTTCAAAGTTCACAATATGCCCTTAAATGTTAAAAAATCCATAATGATTCACAAAAATTACAAAATACTATAAAATTATAGATAACTATAAAAATATATAAACTAGTATTAAAATATAAAAGCAAATACAAATTATATTAAAATATCATAAAATTTAAAAAGGTAAATATTTTCAGATTGTTTTAATTATTTAGAAGCATACAAAAGAACATAATATTTTAAACATATTTTAGACACCAAAAATTCTCAACCCATAAGACTAAATTTGAAAAAATAAATAAAATAAAACGGATCGTTACCGTTCTCTCTCACAATGTCTTATTGTGCGTGCCAAATGCAGCCACTATTTTATTTAACATGTGAATTACCTTTCAAACATTTCAATCAATTTTCCAAATTTAGAGAAAAAAACCTTATCGCCAAAAATGATTTGTTAGCATTAACCTAACTTCAAATTAAATTTTTTAAATGTTTTCAAAATTCATAATTTTCACATTAGCTATCATCTATTTAGTTTATTAATCCTATTTTTATCCAATTCGTCTTTAACTATTGTTTTCTTTCAACATTACTCATTTCATACCGTGATAATAACTGATTTCATTTTCGTTGTGTAAATCAAAAATAGTGTTCCAGTGGTTGAGGCGTCCTTCTTGTGTACAACGCTGGGTTCGAGTCTTACACAATGCACTCTCTAACTTAATTTTGTCTTGGGATAGGGTCATCATTTGGATAGGATATTCTTTTGTAAAGAAAATTTGGATAATTTTGAATTAGATAAAGTTAAAACCAAATCCAAACCAAATTATGATTAGGATAATTCGATTAACCGAAATTTTCAATTCGGTTAAAAATCCAAAAAATAAAATCGATTAATTCAATTTTTAAATAAATCTAAAATATCCAACTGAATACTGACCGATGTTGTTTTCAAATTTTTCTTTTTCGAGGAGCGACCCAATCCGGCAAAGCCACTCAACCCGTGGTTGTGGCACCCATCAGCTTCTTAAAACGGTTCAGTTTTTCCACCCAGCCTATATAAAAAGCCTTAACAAAATAAAACCCTGGCGAGACTACTGTACCCTCCTTCCGACGATCACCCAGGTCTTCTTCCCCATCGGTTCATCTCTCCAGATTCACTCTTCTTCACCCGTCTTTTACTCTCGATTTTTTCTTTGAATGATCCGAAATCACACAACCATCTTCCTCTCAGATTTTTCTTTAAGCAAAAGAACAACTCAACTCCCTCAGCCGCCACCAATCGATTCCACCACCACCTCGATCAGCTATCTCCATTGGCCGTCTCCCTCACTCACCTCCATTCCCCTCTCAATTTTCCTTCTGAAACACCAAAAACACTTCAATCGAAGCCATCCATGGCCGCCGCCCAACACCCACGCTTCGGCCTGAAAATTTGAAAAAACCCAGAAGCTTCTATTCCCCTCTGTATCCGAGTTCGAAGAGGAACCAAAGGAGAACGATAGCATCTCACCCTCTGTTCATGGGAGATCTTGTCGGAGAAATTTCCCCTACCGTTGTCGACTTCACTTATGCACCGGTAGAGTTCCGGGCGTGTTCTTCCTTCAGCCACAAGCACTGTTTATACATTGTAGAGAGCCCTCTTCCTCCCTCTGGTATTTATCCCTCATTCGAATCGGTTAGTGACTTCTGTAATTTGTTGTATGTTTTATGGCTTGTTCAAAACACACGTTATTCTGAAATGATGTTTGAGGCTTCTAATTTGCCATGTTGAAGAGCCGTTTAGATTTGGGTTAGGATCTATGTTCCTTGTTTTGTTTGAAGTCTTTGTCCTGATTTGAAGCAATTACTGCTTCTCTGCGCAACCGTATCTCGATGTCTACGATTAAATTAAAAACCAGGTCATGCTTGTTTGATTAAAAAACACGATGAAACTGAATTTTATTGCAATGAGTTTCTTCTCTAACATCGTCTCGGGATATTTGGTTAGGTTTTAGGCTTAGAACTTTAATCTTAACTTACAAATCAGGTTGTATTACCGCTCTTCCATGCTCATGAATAAAATTGATTAGCGAGGTTTGAGAATCCTCCTTGTTAACTCATTCAGTGCGTGTAAGATCACGTTATTTGTTCTTGGACTGCTATATCCGGAGATTGTATTCTGTTTAGGCTGAAGAAATAAGAGGAACTAGTGTTTAAATTAATGTCCTCCCGTGTCCATGCTAAAACTTGGTTAAATTTTGGATAGGATTCACGCACCAAATAGTAAAACCTGAAACTGATAAGCTTAATGAACAAACAAATGAAATAGATTTCACGGTTTCACAATATTCGCCTGCTTTACTAGTTTTCGGATTATTTCATGTTGGTTTTTATTATTATGCATTATATTGCTCATTCATCTGTTGTATAATCTTATTCGTGGCTGGGCCTGTTTTGGATTGTTTCAAACTCACTCCAAATTAAACTTCAATTTGGTCCAACTCATCCAAATAGGGCTAGAACAGATGGTCATAGAATAGCCCATAGGTTGCCCACTTAACTTCTGGATCGGGTAAGTCCAATTTGTGCCCACCACTACAAAAAAAAGGTCATCTACTAACACACAAAAAGTGTAAGTAAAACTCAAATATGTGTTAGTATAGACCAAGATGGCTTTTACCGATACGCAAACAAAAGCGTCGATATAACAACCGATACTATAGAGATACTATAGATCTATACTGACACTTATAGCATGTGTAGCTAAAGGGTTAAAGCTTATACTGACACTTATGTTGTGTGTCGGTGTAGATCAAAATTTATACTAACACTAAACTCAATTGTTGTTATAAGTACGCTCTTATACTAACACATCCCCCCTTGTGTCAGTAGAAAACTATTTATACTAACACAAATTACCATTGACTACAAATTTTATACTGACGTATATTTTTATGATATATTGACATATATATGTCTGTAAAAATATTTTTTCCTTACAAATATCATAATTTCCTATAATTATTTTATATAGTTCATATTTAATATGTAATAAAGTTGACCTGCTCCCAACATAGTAGTTAATAAAATAAATTTTATAAAATCTGTGAACAATCAAATAACAAAAGATTGAAGCACAATGACATTGAAAATTAGGATGAATTTGCAATGTCAGAACCTTAATACTAATATTTATCATCATTTGTCAAAACTATCACTATTACACTTGTTGCTCAAATTAGAAAACATTATTGTTCTTAAATGTCAAAATTTTAGAAATGACATGTCCCACTCTAATTCACTCCATTCAAGTCTTGATCACTTCATTCAAATCTTGAATTACTTCATTCAAATCTTGATTCACCTCACTCAAATTACTTTTCACTGTCACCTGTAAGAAAAAAAAGTCTTACAAAGAGATAAAATAAATGAAAAATTGTATACCAAGGTAAACTAAAAATAGATTAGGCAACCAAATTCAATTCTCATGAAAATGATACAGTATAGCTGAATCATCAGCCGTGAAACAAGAACCAAAAGGATAGGTGTAGACATCAATAAGTAAGGGAAAAAATATAAGCGTAAACAAGTCCATTCAAGTAGCATAAACTGTCTAGAGTGAATTATTAGGCACTAGAAATACATTTCTGATCTTCATATTTTTACCTGAAACTCCAACAACCCCAAGCTTTGACACATTATGATATAGAACCAGTGTAATGCACCGATGAACTGTCCATGTCTTGACCTTGCAGAAAATTGAAAAAGTTTCGTTTCACCCATAAAAACAAAGTCTTAATTGAAGATAAATGAATAATTGTATACCAAGATAAACTAAAAATAGATTAGGCAAGCGGTCAGCCAAATTCAATTCTCATGGAAATGATAGCTGAATCATCAGCCATGAAACAACCACTGGGATGGGTGCAGACGCTAGTAAGTTAGGAAAAAATATAAGCTTGAATAAGTCCATTCAAGTAGCAAAAACTGCCTGGAGTGAATTATCAGACACTTGAAACTATTGAACAATACTCATCTTCATATATATACCCAAAACTTCAACAACCTCAAGCTTTATATCTAGACATATTATGATATATAACCGGTGTATTGCACTTGACACATGAACTGTCCATGTCTTAACCTTGCAGAAAACTGAAAAGTTTGTGTTTCACCTGTAAAAATACAAATTAGAAAGAAATGTTACCGTTTGTACGTGTTTCACCCATAGAAGGTTGATTTTCACTTGTTGAGCGGTTACCGCTGGCAATATCACTTGGAACCTAATGGGCGGATGATAAGTTAAATCACAAACAGTACTTGTACACAAGTAGTTACTATAGACAACGGTGGATTTCATTTTATTTAGTACATAAATCAACCTTGTTGAGAATCTTCAACAATGGTGGTTTCCTCAGAAGGTGTATCCATAAATTTTGATTCACCTATTTCTGCTGCTTGTGATTGAGTTAGAATGAAATGTTTCCTCTGATTGAGTCATTTGCCCTTCGTGATTAGTAGGTTGAGTCATTTGCCCTTCGTGATTAGTAGGTTGAGTCATTTGCCCTTCTTGATCAGTAGGTTGTTGAGCTTGATTGTTGACAAATATCACTCTGAGTCCGCGTTTGGCCATTCTACGTGAAGGAAAAGCTACAATGTGCTGAAAATAAAGGAAAAAGAAGGTTTTGTAGGGAAATCAGATGTTAGTCCAACAATTTACAAAATTTCCTAATAAAAATGAGTAGTATATTAAACCAAACAGTTTTATAGAAGAGTGTGTAAGTTTATAAACTAGGTTCAGTTCGGAAGACAAATAACTATCCAAAATACTAATCTAGAACCAAACTACAAGCACAATATAACAATTGACGACAAACAATCACTAAGCTTGGTCATCTTCTTCTGTGAACCGATCAGATGACCTATTTGGTGACATGAACATTTTCCTTCAAATGGCTTCCGTGGAACAAAAAAAAAAAAAACGAATGACAATGTTCTGAGGTTAGTTGTACAAGTAGGTGCTCTATTACTTTCTCACTAGGTTTTTGTACCGTACCTTTGACTCTTCCCTCTTTGTTTTCTATTGTCAATTTGAAATGTACAAGGGAAAAGGAGTAGGCTTTGAAAAGGGTTCTCCAGTTGGAAAAGTAGCTAAATACCAAATAGAAGCTGGAGATGGAAATTGGAGAGATCAAAGGGAAATTGGAGGTAATGAAATATCTGGGAGATGATGAATAAAATGAAGGAAGAGTTGGAACAAAAAGTTAGAGACATGAACAAATATGAAGTCTCTAAACAATGGTCTCATAACCAAGGAGCGAGAGAGCAATAACGAGCTTCTAGATGCTCGCAAGGAGCTGATTGAGGTATGAATTTATTTTACAAATGCTTGGTTTCTGTTTATATGAACAATTACTCCATGAGGCAATACTTTCTAATATCGTTGTTTGCAAGTTGCTCATTTGTAATTTTAGATTATATTGGAACCTCATCTTCTGTTTTATTCATCAATTGGCTGCACCATATGTGGGTCTACAAGAAGATAATAGTAGTAAGGTGGTATTTTGGGAAAGAATATATGTTATCTATTTTATAGAAGAATCTTGAAGGAGCTTTTTAGTATTTTATTTTTTTCTAAAGAACAGTTGTACGAGTTTATATATTGTGGGTGATGGTTTTGAAATGGGTATTGAACATGCACTATACAACCTGTTTGGCATGTTTTGAATCTGTTTTTACAATTCAATGTATAGGAAATGTTCTCACTACGGAAATGTGCAAAATATTACAACCTTGATGAAATGCCATAAATACTTGCTTAAAATTGCTATAATGTAAACTATTTGAATGTTTTATGTTCAATAAGATTGACGTGCTATTGTTTGTTTATGTGATCTTTTCTTTGCGCTTTTGTACATCTTTAACAAAGGTATTCCCTTGCTAAGATTTTCTCACTTGGACAACGCTAATTACATGCTTTCTATATTTTAAAAATGTTCTTAAACTTAGCTCTTACATGCCCTAACTTTGATAGTTTTAGACAACTTCATGTGTTTGCTATTCTTTGAATTCAGTATGCTCACATGTTAATGCCTCATGCTGATATTGCCATACATGCTTAGACATTCTCACCACTATTTTAGCCAGCTATTGACCAACGATTTGACTCTCAACAGTATTTAAAAATCTAATACACCTTTAAACACAACCTGTGTACAACAACTTATGGTTGTCTTTCATTTCAGTTTTTGCTTTCATTATTAGTTTTCTTTAGATAGTTCATGTTCTTACTCTTTTATACAGTTACTTGCTTTTATTTACTTGCTTCTTATCTTTGTTATCCCTAATCACTTTTCATGCACCATTATAGTGGTATTTTCAGTTGTAAACTTTCAAACACAAAGTTAGAAGTCATCAATAGTTTTCAAAAACAAGAAAATGAGTCATGATTTTTTTTTAACTTTGAGCCTTGGAATGAATTGAAATGTAAAGGTGGAAAAGAACAAAGGCAAGGTACTCCGCTGATCTGAAAAAGGCAAATCTGATCCAAAATAGACCTCGTCCACTCGGTTATTAAGTCTTTTGGACTACCCAAGGTTCTCAGAATCTAGGATAGTTGACCCAAAACCACTACATGGGTGGAGAAAAAAGTTGAAAGGTGACGATTTAAATGAGCTTTAGTTGAAGTATTTATGTATTTTATGGATTGGATGTTAATTTTAACTCCTTTCTTATGGATCATGAGTACGTGACACTGAAAGGTATAATGGAATAAGATTTTACTTCGTGCCCCTTGTCGTTCAAAGAGATGGTGGTTGACTCAAAGCTAAAATCTAAGTTGCTATGATTCTTCTTCTCGTTCAGAAACTCTTGATGACTTCTAATTTTGTGATTGAAAGTTTATTACTGAAATTTTACGTACCCTATGATTTGAAGATTGTATCATCTTCCTCTGAGATATCCGCTTCTGGTTGAATCACATTTGCTTAATTTGAACTTGTGCTTGAAGGATTTGCTTGGGACAGGCAAAAAGCAAGTGTGGTGAGAGTTGGTAGTTATATATTTTACAGACTTTTTATTGTCGAAATCTCTTACTCTTGTTACCGTTTCTCCTCTAATTTTGAGCTTAATTGAAGTTCATTCCTATGTCTAAGATGATACTGTCTGAAAACAAGTTATTTTGATGATTATGACTTAACATGGATATATGATAATTCGGCAAGAAAACACGAATTATATACCTTTTTAGACTAGTGTCCGACCCTTAAGACTTGGACAGCGTGTGTCTGACCCTCCTATCCAACCAACGAAACCCAAAGGACATATATTAAGTGAAGATGTTGATTCCTACAAATGTCTGGCCCTCCTGTCCGGCGCCACAGATCCATAGACCCCATACTAGCCTTCTGTCCGACCCTAGCTCACCCGGACAACTCACAAAGCAGAAAATCTTATCTTTACACTCCTGAGTCTTGTGCGGCTTGTTCATCCGGACACAAGTATGGATATACATATTTTAGCAAAAATCTTCTATAAAACGAGATGGATTGTAAGCAAAAACATACAACTTATTCACAAACTTTTTCATAACACAAAAACACTCACGCTCCAACGCTAGTCGTGCTGTCAAAGGTAATCTCCTTGAGGTTTAGTGTTCTTTAAATATGGATAGTGAAGCGGTCCCAAGAGTTCTTTTTTTTACCACAATGAATTCTCTTCTCTCTTCGTTTGTTCTTTTCTGTGACATTATAGGTTTTAAATATGGTTGTAACTGAATATGATTTTGTGTTTTACTTTACAGTTTTAATATGAGAACATTTTAGGTTTTTTATGATTAATATAATTCTTTACGCTTCTCATTAAATCTTGTGAATTTCTTGATTAGCCTTACAAATCCTGTTATGAAATGATCGGTGAATGATAGAAAAGTCAAATTACAGTTTGAAAATGTCACCTATGGTCAATTTTGGACCATCATCGACAAATTATAGTTTGAAACTTTTACCTGAGCATAATTGCTATAAATCATCTCTATTAAAATGTGCTTTCTCATCAACTAAAATTTGTGTCAAATTACAGTTTGAAAATGTGTATATTTAAGACTCATTTCAAACTATTTTTCAAAATTGTCCCAACATGCCAGTGTTTTTTTGTAGTTTTTGGTAGCATCTCCGTTGTAGACGTTACCTGTTTGTGGATAACTCATCTGCAAAATTTGGATAGTTTATGTGATTTTGCTTATTTTTTTAGACTAGCTAGAGTTTGTCATTTTCATGAATAAATCAAACTCAACTGCTGAGCCGCTACTTTTTTTTATTCCAAATACTATTTATGAATAATAGCAACGGGTAACGTCTACAACGGAGACACTACCAAAAACTACAAAAAAAACACTCATCATTTGGGACAATTTGAAAAACTAGTTTGAGAGGTTATTTGTTGAGAAAGCATATTATAATAGAGATGATTTATAGCAATTATGCTCAGTAAAAGTTCCAAACTAAGATTTATCGATGATGGTTCATAAATTGACCATAGGTCGCACATAAGTAACATTTTCAAATTGTAATTTGACTTTTTATCATTTACCTTTGACAACACGACTAGGGTTGGAGCGTGAGTGATTTTGTGTCATTAAAAAGTTTGTGAATAAGTTGTACGTTTTTGCTTACAATCCATCTTGTTTTTTAGAAGATTTTTTGCTAAAATATGTATATCCATACTTGTGTCCGGATGAACAGAGCCACACAAGACTCAGGAGTGTAATGACAAGATTTTATGCTTTGTGAGTTGTCTGGGTGAGCTAGGGTCAGACGGAAGGCCAGTATGGGATCTATGGATCTGTGGGGCCGGAAATCTGTAGGAATCAACATCTTCACTTAGGGGGCGTTTGTTTTGGGGTAATCAGGAAAGAGAATCATTCCGATTCCCTTTCCTGCTGTTTGTTTTGCCAGTTTTTCCTATTTTCACGAAAGGGAAAGAGAATAGGATTACCCCAAAACCTTCTATCTTGATTCTTCACCCCCTACTAGGGAATGGGATTCTCTTTCCCAGTACATGTTGACGGGTGACATATGACCATTGACCGATAACTATTGACCGTTGACCGATGACCGTTGACCGATGAATGTTGACCAGTGGTTAGTGACCGTTGACCGGCACCGGCAACTGTTGACCATTGACCGGCGGCCGTTGACCGATTATTTATTTGATCCCCTCAGCTCAAACAAACAACCAGGAAAATCAAACGGAATTCTATTCCATTCCTTTCCGTTCCTTTCCATTCTTTTTCCTGATTCCATTTTGTTTCCCCTGCTCGAAACAAACGCCCCCTTAATATATGTCTTTTGGGTCTCGTTGGTTGGATAGGAGGGTCAGACACACGCTGTCCAAGTCTTAAAGGTCGAACACTAATCTAAAAAGGTATATAATTCGTGTTTTCTTCTTCACAAAATGCCGAATTACCATATATCCATGCTAAGTCAAAATCATCAAAATAACTTGTTTTCAGATAGTATCATCTTAGACATAGGAATGAACTTCAATTAAATCAAAATTAGGGGAGAAACGGTAACAAAAGTAAGAGATTTCGACAATAAAAAGTCTGTGAAATATATAACTACCAACTCTCACCACACATGTTTTTTGCCTGTCCCAAGCAAATCCTTCAAGCATAAGTTCAAATTAAGCAAATGTGATTCAACCAGAAGCGGAGATCTCAGAGGAAGATGATACAATCTTCAGATCATAGGGTACGTAAAATTTCAGTTATAAACTTTCAATCACAAAATTAGAAGTCTTCAAGAGCTTCAGAACGAGAAGAAGAATCATAGGAACTTAGATTTTAGCTTTGAGTCAACCACCATCTCTTTATTCACATTCTGTTGAACGACAAGGGGCATGAAGTAAAATCTTATTCCATTATACCTTTCAGTGCCACGTACTCATGATCCATAAAAAAAGAGTTAAAATTAACATCCAATCCATAAAATACATAAATACTTCAACTGAAGCTCATTTAAATCGTCACCTTTCGACTTTTCTCTCCACCCATGTAGCGGCTTTGGGTCAACTATCCCAGATTCCAAGAACCTTAGGTAGCTAGGTGATAAAGCACCCCAATGAACTTAATAACCGAGTGGACGAGGTCTATTTTGGATCAGATTTGTCTTTTCGGATCAGCGGAGTACCTTGCATTTGTTCTTTTCCACTCATTTTCTCGTTTTGAAAACTATTGATGACTTCTAACTTTGTGTGAGAAAGTTTACAACTGAAAGTTTACATACCCTATGATCTGAAAACTTGTATCATCTTTCTCTGAGATCTCCACTTCTAGTTGAACCACAATTGCTAAGGCCCCGTTCGGTTTCGAGCGGCCCAAAACTAGCTAGATGAATATGGTATTAAGCTGATCTTCCCCTCAAAGTCCTGTTCGATAACAGGATGAATATTTACATGTGGGTGTGAACAAAAAGACAATTAAACCCTTGATTTCATTTTATTTGCACTTTTCCAGATTCCTTTCTTTTTTGTTTCCCTTTCATGTATCCCAAACTTCATCATCTTCTCCCCGGTTACAGTAGAAACAAAATCGGTAGCTTGCTTTGTTTCACTGTCCTTTGTTTCGCTAGTAAGTTTCCACCTTGTCTTGAGTTTTCTTTTTGCTGTGTTTGCTTTCTCCACTGTCTCTGCTCCATTTTCTTTTTGTTGCTTATGCATGATGTCGAGTTGGGAAGTAGACTCTCAATCTTCTCAAGAGCTCACTGAGCAACACGGGTTGGTCATATGCATATTGGATAATTATTACTTGCAAGCTACAGGTTGATTTGTATAATGAGGTTGCTGGATTGGGTGAGTTTGCTGGATTGGGTGAGTTTGCTGGAAGGGGAAAGTGGGTGTTGAGTTTGCTGGAAAAGGAAGAAACGGAAGGGGTATTCCTGACATTGTGTAAATCCACAAGCTGCCACATTTGCAAGCTTCTCCAAAACGCAGCAATATGGACATTTCTGTATCAGCTTGGAGAGACAGATTAATCTCACATTAATCTACTTTCAGATGAAAAAATGGGGACATTAATGCCATTTTCATGTTCAATTGGGCATTAATGCCGGAAACGAACGCGGCCTAAATTTAAACTTGTGCTTAAAGGATTTGCTTCGGGACAAACAAAAGACAAGTGTGGTGAGAGTTGGTAGGTATATATTTTACAGACATATTATTGTCGAAATCTCTTACTCTTGTTACTGTTTCTCCCCTAATTTTGAGCTTAATTGAAGTTCATTCACATGTGTAAGATGATACTGTCTGAAAACAAGTTATTTTGATGATTATGACTTAGCATGGATAAATGATAATTCGGCATTTTGTGAAGAAGAAAACACGAATTGTATACCTTTTTAGACTAGTGTCCGACCCTTAAGACTTGGACAGCGTATGTCTGACCCTCCTATCCAACCAACGAGACCCAACGGACATATATTAAGTGAAGATGTCGATTCTTACAAATGTCCGGCCCTTCTGTCCGGCCCCACAGATCCATAGACTCCATACTGGCAATCTGTCCGATCCTAGCTCACCCGGACAACTCACAAAGCAGAAAAAATAATTTATACACTCCCAAGTTTTGTCCGGCCCTACTCATCTAGACACAATCTGGACAAACATTTTAACATAAATCTTCTACAAAACGAAGTGGGTCGTAAGCAGAAACACACAACTCATTCATGAACTCTTTCAAGACATAAAAACACACACGCTCCAACCGTAACCGATCCGCCAAGAGTACTCTCCATCATCTTTAATCATGAGGCTCAACATTCTTCAAGTCTCGATAACGAAGCGGTCCTAAGAGTTTTGTTTATCACTATGAAGTCCCTTCCCACTTCATTTGTTATTTTTTGCGATACACTTGGCTAAAGTGGTTATACCCTAGGGATGGTTAATTGTAATTGGGTATGATTATGTGACATAGAGTTTTAATACGAGAATTTTATGGATTGTTTCAAATTACTATAAATCATTGTGCTTCATATTTATAGACTAGATCTTTCAGTTTATGGTAGGTGAGATTCACTGTGACTAGGATTTTGTCCTGGAAAGATATCAAGGAATTTATCAATCCATTTCTCATATTAATTATAGAAATTGCATAATCTATCCGATGAAAAATTACCTGAAGCCAGGGTTCCGTTTATTCATATCACCTTAATCACTTTTTACTCGCTTGTTAATTTAATCGCTTTACTACTTGCTTCCTCCTAGTTTAATTTCCCAAACTCGAACAACCCCCTTATATCTCTTGTTTTTCTCAGGAATAAACTTTCTTATTTTCAACCACGGTTCAATAACTGGTTGCTCCAAGCTATCTATACTGCTACGAACAGGATTTTACAACCCGAAGGCATTTGATTTGCTACTTTCTAGGTTTATTTACTTAGTTTTTAGTACATCATATTTCTTGTTTGCAAAAGCTAATAATTAAGATAAGATATTGGGATAACATAGAGTAATTAAGGTTGAAACTAAACTATGGAAAAAAATAATGGTGCTGGAAAAGTAATTAGGGATAACAAAGATAAGAAGCAAGTAAATAAAAGCAAGTGAGTGTATAAAAGAGTAAGAACATGAACTATCTAAAGAAAACTAATAGTGAAAGCAAAAACTAAAATGAAAGACAACCATAAGTTGTTGTACATAGATTGGGTTTAAAGGTGTATTAACTTTTCAAATACTGTTGAGAGTCAAATCGTTGGTCAATAGCTGACCCAAATAGTGGTAGGAGTGTCTAAGCATGTATGACAATATCAACATGGGGCATTAACATATGAGCATACTAAATTCAGAGAACAGCAAACACATGCAGTTGACTAAAACTATCAAAGTTAGGGCTTGTAAGAGCTAAGTTTAAGAACATTTTAAAAATATATAAAGCATGTTAATTAGCACTGTCTAAGTGAGAAAATCTTAGCAAGGGAATACCTTTGTTAAAGATGTACAAAAGCGCAAAGAAAAGATCACATAAACAAACAATAGCATGTCAATCTTATTGACCATAAATCATTCAAATAGTTTGCATTATAGCAATTTTAAGCAAGTATTTATGGCATTTCATCAAGGCTGTAATATTTTGCACATTTCCGTAGTGAGAACATTTCCTATACAAAGAATTGCAAAAATAGATTCAAAACATGCCAAACAGGTTGTATAGTGCATGTTCAATACGCATTTCAAAACCTTCACCCGCAATATATAAACTCATACAACTGTAGAACAAGAAATTAGAAAAAAATATGAAACTAAAAAGCTCCTTCAAGATTCTTCTATAATACATAACATATATGTTTTCCCAAAATACCACCTTACTACTATTATCTTCTTGCAGACCCACATATGGTGCAGCCAATTGATGAATAAAACAGAAGGTAAGGTTCCAATATTATCTAAAGTTACAAATGAGCAACTTGCAAACGATATTAGAAAGTATTGTCTCATGGAGTAGTAGTTCATATAAACAGAAACCAAGCGTTTGCAAAATAAATTCATACCTCAATCAGTTATTGCTCCTTGGTTATGAGAGCATTGTTTAGAGACTTCAAATTTGTTCATGTCTCAACTTTTTGTTCCAACTCTTCCTTCATTTTATGCATCATTTCCCAAATATTTCATTACCTCTTATCTCCCTTTGATCTCTACAATTTTCATCTCCAGCTTCTATTTCGTCTTTAGCTGCTTTTCCAACTGAAGAACCTTTTTCAAAGCCTCCTCAAAGGTACTGCTCAAAAACCTTGTAAGAATGTAATGGAGCAGCTACCCTTAGTTGTACAACTAACCTCAGGACATTGTCATTCGTTTTTTTTTCCACAGAAGCCATTTGAAGGAAAATGTTCATGTCACTATTCTGAAAAATTATATAGATTTAGTATAATACAAAATTTTAAGAAAATGCAAATATAATACAACAAGCAACTAAACACTACCGAATTTCTTTTAAATTCTCTTATGCAAACTACTAAGTTGTGAGAACATTTCCTAAACAGAGAATTGCAAAAACAAATTTAAAACACGTCAAACAGGTTGTATAGTGCATGTTCATAATCGAAGAAACACTACAGATTTTTCTTTTCATAACCGGCAGCTTTATGATGCTCGGTGGCCTAGAAAAATACTTCAGATATGCATATGAGAAAAAACAACATAGCTTGAGATCATGTTGTGTGAAGGTCCAAAAACAGCAGAACCATAGTGCATTAAAAGAGGCATAAAGCAGCAGCTGAAACAGATGTGAAATGCGTAAAATTCGAACAATAGATCATTGCTAAATAGCAGCAATGTAACATAAGAAATAAAGGGCATACTTTGTACTATTTCTATCAGCTCACATCAGCCATAAACAAGGCTTGAAATAGCCAAACAAATCAATCCCTTAACAAGCCAAAATACGGCTGAAAACAAAGATGATAATAAAGCAATAAATAGGCCAAACAAATATTGTAATGAGCGTAATGAACAGCTACAAAAGTTAGCCAGAAGATACATATTTACTCAGAACAATAATCAAAAGTATCTCAGAGCTTAAAACAGAGCCAAGTCGTCGGTCCATAGCTGGGCATATAGATGCAGCAAAAATCTAGGTAAAACAATACGGTCCAAATCGAACACCATGACCAAAACTCACCAGCCTATATCTCAGAAAATTTCTTCAGATTCATGATAAACAAGTGGACAAGTAAAGTTAGGGGAATCAAAGTCAAGCACATTGAGAAAAATCAGAAGCAAGAGCGTAAACTCATAATTCTGTTTTTGAACTGATTTTTCCTTACTATTATTGTATGGAATTTGGAATTAGGTCTAGGTGTACCTTGCTTAGCTGAGAAAAGAAAACAAAGTAAAATAGAAAAGAAGAGGTTGGGTGGGTCTGGTTCACAAGTTTGACGCTTCGCACGTTGGGGGTTCCTCCTAACTCTACTTCTCCTCACTATGTTTGAGCTCCGTTTTGCGAACTGGAAAAGGCGAGCTCCGGGTGGGGACAACGGTGGCGATGAGGAGCAACGGTAAACGGTAGAAGATAATGGCGGTCGAGGGAAGAAGCTCAGGCGAAAATGGCATTCAAGAGTGAAGGAAGTTCTAACAAGAGGGAAGCGCGTAATGTTTTATACCAATTTTTCTACTATAATTTATACCAACCATTTTTAAATTATCATTTTTTTTCTACCAGATTAAGTCATATTCAAAATAAATTATATTTTTTAACTAATATTCAAAACAATTTTTATAAAATTTATATTCTATTTTGTAGATAAAAAAAATATTATACCATAAAGTTGTTTGTAAAATAAAATATAAATTTTCAAAAAAAAGATTTCAAAATAATAATTTAAAACAATTTATTTTGAATAAAAAATTATTTATTTCTCAAAAATACAAATTATATATTCAAAATAAATTTTATTATATGTTTTATCTAAATGAGCCATACACGGACTTACTCCTTAAAGACAGAATTGACTAGAGTAGCCACCTAGTTTGACCTAAATCGAACTAGGAAGGAAAGAGAAGAAATCTAAGAACAGTTAATTGACTCTGAGATTTATTGCTTATGGATAAGACTTATCTTATCATACGAAAGATTCTGTGTGAGTTCGTACTCAGTCTCCAATTATCAGGATTGCCTTCTTTCAAAACCCTATCATAGTGATTCGTTTTTAAGGGCCACAAGGATAGGATAGGAAGAGGGATAGATAGTGGATGAGCCGAGCTTTTCTGCCACGCTGGCACCAAATGCGAGAATTAATGGGTTGAGATAGCTGATTGAATATGGAAGGTGAGACGAGTTTTTTTTGTCAAGCTAGCGCCAAAGCGAGGATTGATAAATAGAATGAATAGAATGAGTATAGGATGAAAGTTGGGGAAAGTCTAAGATTGAGTGAATGAAGAAAACTTGGAGTCTAACGGTTGAGCGTATGTGAGAATCAAAGGAAATCTTACAGGTTTAATGGGTTTTGAGTGCTTTGGAGGTATGAATGATGCCTTAAAGTTAGATAACAGGTTTTTTGATCAAAAAGGGGTCACGCCCTGGGTGGGTTGCCTACGTACGCGACTCCCTGTTGTGATCAAACCTTACATCGTTAACAGAATTAGGATTTTAAGAGTTTTGCGGTTTCGAGAAAATTAGGATTTTTAGGAGTTCGAGGTATGCGGGTCTTTAAGGAGGCCAGTCCTTTGAGACATCCAAGGGTTGAAGATGTTATCAAATTTTGAGATGTTCAAGTTTTAAGAAGTTAGAGGTTTTTGGGGTAGAGATTTGGAAGAGTTCAAAGTTTCAAGAACTTTGAGGCTTGTCGGGAGTTCGATTTTTAAGGAGTGGTTTATGGAGTTTGAAGAACCTGAGAGACTGCATGATATAGAAGCGTTCGAATTTCGTGAATGTCAGGATCTTGTGGAGCTTAAAAGTGTTTGAGTGTTTTAGGGATTATAGAGTTTTATAAGACATTGATTCCCTTGAGATGTTAGAGTATGTGAGACGCTCGGTTCTATCAGACATTTGAGACCTGAAAATGATGAAGAACTTGAGATATTGAAGTCTGTGAGACACAAGGGTACTGTATGATACATTTGAGATGTTCAGATGGCAAAATGAATGAGATATTGAAGTCTGTAAAACGATCAGGTCTATGAGACATTTAAAATCATAAGATGACGAATAAATTGAGATGCTTGAGCCAGTGAGGCACTCGGGCCTATGAGACATTTAAGATCTTGGAATCTTTGGTTGTTCAAAATGGTGGAAGACAATTACAACTTCGAGAGTTTTGAAATTTTTAGAAAGTTGTAAAGATTTTAGAACTTTAATGAGCTGAGAGGTTTTCAAAGAAGATTTGCGAATTGAATGCATGTGAAGAGTTCTCCGGCTTCGTGAAAGTTTAGGGAGTTGTTCAAAGTGTGCTCAAGTCTTTTAGTGAGTTTGAATATGATTAGGAGATTTGAAGGATTATGGTACTTTTGAAATGATTTTTGTAATAATTTTTAGTTTGAAATGATTTTTGAAGTCTGGGATAACTTTCAAATTGAGTCTAGAATATCAAAAGTGATTTTTCGGGTTTTAGAAATGATTTCGAGTTATTTTCAAACTTTAAAGGTTTTTTTATGATTTCTTATGTGAATTTGGATATGATTTGGATTAAGAAAACATTTCTGAAATTGGATTTTATTTTTACTTAGAAACAGTTTAGAAAAGTTTTTTTAGCATATATCTTCCACCGATCAGGTACTATGACCTTCAAAATGTGAAAAATACCACTGAATGGTCTTAGGAATTTTCTAAAAAGACCCACAGAAAATTGTGCACTACAAAAAAAGTACCATTTACTATAACACAGTTTTAGTAACATATAATTCAGTGTCCCTTACTAACACATTATATGTGTCTGTAAAAGCTAAATAATCTTTACTAACATATGGTCATTATTTTACTAACTTTTAAACTTTTTAGTTATTATACATTGATAAGTGTTGCTCTCTGCAAATAAAGTGTCGCTCAAATACAGTGCGAGCATTTCATTTTCCCACACAGCGTGCCCAACCAAACATTGCAAAACATATGGAAAATCAATCATTAAAACCTATTAGATGAACAAAAAAATTGGTAGAAATCCTCTCATTCTCATTGGCGCCTTTCATATGCTTCTAGATCGCCAGCGAGCAAGAGCAAAAGATGGAACAAATTAAGGCCTTGAATCCAGAAAAGTATAGGCGTGGATTGTAACCGGTAAAGATTCTATACTTTTTCCCTAATTTCCATATTAGGGTTTATGTTCTTCATCTATTTTTTGCTTTGTGTTGTTGGTCTCCTCTGCATCTAGTATTTTGTGTTGTCAACCTCTTCCTCCACTCTCCTTCACTGTTTATACCATGGATTTAGAGATCAATAGGTATGTGTGTGCTATATGGCTTGGAATGTGTAAAAAGGTTTTTGGCTCAAACTTTAAAAAATATTTACGCAAGTGCGGATGTCTATACTGTCTAGAATTAGTTCTATCCGACTATGCTACACTAATTACAATTCTTTGGACCGGACACATAACTCATATTACTACTTTCGTATCTCCAAAACAACTGTAGCGTAAATGGCAGCCACCTGATCTGAAGCTGGTTACATGATCAGGAGATCCAGTTTACAGAAAAAGATCATATATTTCTCCGCTTTGTTAATATGGTGCAACTAAAATTATAGCTCTACTCTATAATGTCTCTGTTTATTCGGTTTGAATGAACTATGATTGCCTAGCTCCACAAAACGATGATTAACATATAACCTCAAGAACTATTTACAACATTACTGATGCTTGGCCAGACTACTAATTCCATGTTGACAACAAAAGTGGGACGTGATTTCTATTGAGGAATCAGCCCACTTATCATGCGCATTATGAGGAATTAGTGAAGTAATAATAGTAACATAAACTAGAAAGTGTTAAAAGGAGATTGATTGTGAAACCCACTGTAATCTTATGTTTGTATGTGTCTGTTTTTTTATTCGCTCTTTGTTTAAAGGTATGGGAAATTATTGGTACAAACATAGCACCTACTATGAGTACTCTTTGAGTAGAGAGAGCAAGATTAGGATTAATAAAAATAACAAGTATTAGTCCATATTTTCATTACCTCCTTTTATTTTCACAGTGAGTTGTACACAATACTAGATCAACTACATATCGGAAGCATTGACACAAAGTTTGGTTGACAACTAGAGTTTATATAAGTCATTGTTTGCAAATATTTTAATACCATTATTATTGATTTTATTTATTGGTATTTCTTGCATCAGGGATACATAGTAAACTTTCACTCATGTTAGTCTCAACTTCAGGAGATATAGAAGAGCAAAAAATCAAAGGAGGATTAGTCAACTTTGAGGTAATAAAACTTTTTCTCTATTTTAATTATATTTTATTCTTCATCACGGTGAACTCAAATAACAATGATTAGTTAGGCAGTAGCGTTATACGTTTGAGAAGATGGTGACCCACCCATTGTACTGCCCACTCATTGTATATAATGAATTATAATTATACCGATGCAATAACAACTCAATTGACTTTTTTCTCTCTTTCTTGCTGTGTTGTCGTAATCTCATTGTATATACTCTCCCATTCGCATTTCTTCCTCATATAATATATCTATGTTGAATTATACAGATAGTGAACTACAATGAATCCGTGTAAAGATAATAGCCCATTGCTATTTTTTTGTATACACTTGGTCGTCAATACAGAATTATACTTATTTGCAACTTTTTTATGATGGATAGATCTTGGATGTATCTTCCAAATAGGCCTATGTTGAGTTATACAAATAGTGAACTATAATTTAATGGTGTTAAGATAACAGTCAGTTGCTATGTTTTGTGTACATTTTGTCTATTAATACGTAATTATACTCATTTGCAGCTTTTTATATGATGGATAGATCTTGGATGTATCTTCAAAATAGGTCATCTGATCAGTTCACAAATGAAGATGCACATGAAGATGACCAAGCTTGATGATTGTTTGTTGTCAATTGTTATATTGTGCTTGTAGTTTGGTTCTAGATTAGTATTTTGGATAGTTATTGTCTTCCAAAATGCACCTAGTTTATAAACTCACTCTTCTATGAAACTGTTTGGTTTAATATACTATTCGTTTATGTTGCTTCATTTTTATTAGGAAATTTTGTAAATTGTTGGACTAGCATCTGATTTTCCTACATAACCCTTTTTTTTCCTTTGTTTTCAGCACATTGTGGCTTTTCCTTCACATAGAATGGCTAAACACGGGCTCAAAGTGATATTTGTCAACAATTAAGCTCAACAACCTACTGATCAAGAAGGGCAAATGACTCAATCAAAGGAAAATTTTCATTCAACACAATCACAAACAGCAGAAATAGGTGAATCAAAATTTATGGATACACCATCCGAGGAAACCACCATTGTTGAAGATTCTCAACAAGGTTGATCAATGTACTAAATAAAATGAAATCCACCGTTGTCTATAGTAACTACTTGTGTACAAGTACTGTTTGTGATTTAACTTATCATTCCTTCCTTTAGGTTTCAAGTAATATTGCCAGCAGTAACCACTCAACAAGTGAAAATCAACATTCTATGAGTGAAACACGTACAAACGGTAACATTTCTTTCGAATTTGTTTTTTTTTTTTATGGGTGAAACATAGACTTTTCAATTTTCTACAAGGTTGAGACACGGACAATTCATGTGTCAGGTGCATTAAACCGGTTCTATATCATAATGTGTCTAGATAAAGCTTGATGTTGTTGAAGTTTCGGGTATATATATGAAGATGAGAACTGTTCACATAGTTTCTAGTGCCTGATGCGTCTGCACCCATCCCAGTGGTTGTTTCATGGCTGATGATATCATTTCCATGAGAATTGAATTTTGCTGACCGCTAGACTAATCTATTTTTAGTTTATCTTGGTATACAATTATTCATTTATCTTCAATCTTTGTAAGACTTTGTTTTTATGGGTGAAACCCAAACTTTTTAGTTTTCTACAAGGTCAAGACATGGGCAGTTCATGTGTTGGTGCATTACATTGGTTCTATATCATAATGTGTCCAGATATAAAGCTTGGGGTTGTTGGAGTTTTGGGTAAATATATGAAGATGAGAACTGTATTTCTAGTGCCTAATAATTCACTCCAGGCAGTTTTTGCTACTTGAACAGACTGGTTTACGCTTAAATTTTTTCCCTTACTAGTTGGCGTCTACACCCATCCTTTTGGTTTTTGTTTCAAGGCTGATGATTCAGCTATAGCTGTATCATTTTCATGAGAATTGAATTTGGTTGCCTAATTTGTTTTTAGTTTATCTTGGTATATAATTTTTCATTTATCTTCTCTCTTTGTAAGACTTTGTTTTTTTTTCTTGCAGGTGACGAGTGAAAAGCAATTTGAGTGAAATGAATCAAGATTTGAATGAAGTTATTCAAGATTTGAATTAAGTGAATCGTGACTTGAATGGAGTGAATTAGAGTGGGACATGTCATTTCTAAAATTTTGACATTTAAGAACAATATTGTTTTCTAGATTGAGCTACAATTGTAATAGTGATAGTTTTGAAGAATGATGATAAAAATTAGTATTAAGGTTGTGACATTGCAAATTCATCCTATTTTTCAATGTCATTGTGCTTCAATCTTTTGTTATTTGATTGTTCACAGATTTTATGAAATTTATTTTATTAACTACTATGTTGGAAGAAGGTCAACTTTATTACATATTAAATATGAATTATATAAAACAATTATAGGAAGTTATGACATTTGTAAGGAAAAAATATTTTACAGACGCACATATATGTCAGTATATCATAAACACATGCGTTAGTATAAAATTTGTAGTCAATGGTAATTTATGTTAGTATAAATAGTTTTCTACTGACACATAGGGATGTGTTAGTATAAAAGCGTATTTATAAGAACAATTGAGTTCAATGTTAATATAAATTTTGATCTACGCCAACACGCTATAAGTGTCAGTATAAATTTATAGTATCGGTTGTTATACCGACATTTTTGTTGGTGTATCAGTAAAAGCCATTTTGGTCTATACTAACACATATTTGAGTTTTACTTGCACTTTTAGTGTGTCAGTAGATGACATTTTTTTTGTAGTGGTGGGCACAAATTGGACTTACCCGATCCAAAAGTTAAGTGGGCAACCTATGGGCTATTCTATGACCATCTCTTCTAGCACTATTTGGATGAGTTGTACCCAAATTGAAGTTTAATTTGAAGTGAGTTTGAAACAATCCAAAACAGGCCCAGCCACTAATAAGATGATTCAACAGATGAATGAGCAATATAATGCATAATCATAAAAACCAACATGAAATAATCCAAAATCTAGTAGAGCAGGTGAATATTGTGAAACTAAGAAATCTATTTCATTTGTTTGTTCATTAAGCTTATCAGTTTCAGGTTTTACTATTTGGTGCGTGAATCCTATCCAAAATTTAAACAAGTTTTAGCCATGGACACGGGAGGATATTAATTTAAACACTAGTTCCTCTTATCTCTTCAGCCTAAACAGAATACAACCTCCGGATATATCAGTCCAAGAACAAATAACGTGATCTTACACGCACTGAATGAGTTAACAAGGAGGATTCTCAAACCTCGCTAATCAATTTTATTCATGAGCATGGAAGAGCGGTAATACAGTTCTAAGCCTAAAACCTAACCAAATATCCCGAGACGATGTTAGAGAAGAAACTCATTGCAATAAATTCAGTTTCATCGTTTTTTTAATAAACAAGCATGACCTGGTTTTTAATTAAGTCGTAGACATCGAGATACGGTTGCGCAGAGAAGCAGTCATTGCTTCAAATCAGCGACAAAGACGTCAAACAAAACAAGGAACATACTCCCTCCGTCCTGAATTGACCGTCTTGTTCACTATTTGGACGTGTCGTTTGACTTCAATATTTAACATATAAGATAAAATAATTTTTAAAATTTGAATTTTGCAAATGATTCCTTAGATGATAAACTATATGTTATACTGTTTCATTTTATAAAATTATTTTATCTTATATGTTAAATATTGAAGTGGAAAAACGTGTCATAAAGTAAAGGAGACGGTCAATTCAGGACGGAGGGAGTACATCCTAATCCAAATCTAAACATCATTTCAGAGTAACGTGTGTTTTGAACAAGCCATAAAACATACAATAAATTACAGAGGTCACTAACCAATTGAAATGAGTGATAAATACCAGAAGGGAGGAAGAAGGCTCTCTACTATGTATAAACAGTGCTTGTGGCTGAAGGAAGAACACGCCCGGAACTCTACGTCTCTACCGGAGAACAAGTGAAATCGACAACGGCAGGAGAAATTTCTCCGACAAGATCTCCCATGAACAGAGGGTGAGATGCTATCGTTCTCCTTTGGTTACTCTTCCAACTCGGATACAGAGGGGAATAGAAGCTTCGGGGTTGTGGGTGTTGGGCGGCGGCCATGGCTGGCTTCGATTCAAGTGTTTTTGGTGTTTCAGAAGGAAAATTGAGAGGGGAATGGAGGTGAGTGAGGGAGACGGCCGATGGAGATAGCTGATCTAGGTGGTCGAGGAATCGATAGGTGGCGGCTGAAGGAGTTGAGTTGTTCTTTTGCTTTAAGAAAAATCTGAGAGGAAGATGGTTGTGTGTTTTCGGATCATTCAAAGAAAAAATCGAGAGTAGAAGACGGGTGAAGAAGAGTGGATCTGGAGAGGTGATCGGATGGGACGTCGCCGGTGTTTGAGAGGAGGAACTGGGTGATTGTCGTTCTTGAGAATGATCGATAGGTTAGATTTGTTTTCATTTAAGCGGCTACAGTTGTCGTCTGGCCAGGGTTTCATTTTGTCAAGGCATTTTATATAGGCTGGGAAAAAACAACCGTTTTAAAAAGCTGATGGGTGCCACTAGTTTTGGGCTATGTCCGGGGAAAAGAACACCGGGTTGGTCTATGAATCCGCTCTGAGTGGGCTTTGCCGGATTGGGTTGCTCCTGGAAAAAGAAACCGATTGCACACAAGAAGGATACCTCAACCACTGGAACACTTACTTTTGATTTACACAATGAAAATGAAATCAGTTATTATCACAGTATGAAATGAGTAATGTTGAAAGAAAAAAATAGTTAAAAACGAATTGGATAAAAATAGGATTAATAAAGTAAATAGATGATCGCTAATGTGAAAATTATGAATTTTGAAAACTCATGTAAAAGATTTTATTTGAAGTTAGGTTATCGCTAACAAATCATTTTTGGAGAATAAGGTTTTTTTCTCCAAATTTGGAAAATTGATTGAAATGTTTGAATGGTAATTCAAATGCTAAATAAAATAGTGGCTACATTTTGGCCTGCACATTGTGAGATAGAAAGGTAACGACCCTTTTTATTTTATTTATTTTTTCAAATTTAGTCTTAAGGGGTGAGAATTTTTGATGTCTACAATATGTTTAAAACATTATATTCTTTTTATGGTACTAAATAATTTTAAAAAATCTAAAAGAAATATACTTTTTTTCAAAATTTTATGATATTTTCATATATTTTGTATTTATTTTTATATTTAATAATAATTTATATATTTTTACAATTATCTATATTTTTATAGTAATTTGAAATTTTTGTGAATTATTATGAATTTTTTTAACACTTCGGGGGCATATTGTGAACTTTAAAAGTACTTTGTTAACTAGTAAGGGTATTTTTGTATTTTTTTTCTGCTAGTTAAGGATATTGTAGCTGTAACATCCCTTATGTAACGCCCCTATTTAACATAAATGCAGTGGAAATAAAATACTACGGCGATTACAGATCATCGGGTTCCAAACACCCGGCACCAAACCTCACCATTTACAACTTATAATATCACAAATGCTACGGTCTGAACTCGAGAAAACATAATAAGAGCAAAATATAAAAACTCTCCAAATTCCTAATTCCCATCCCAATCACTCATACTCTTCATGGCCACCTGTATAACAATTCATTCCTGCAAGATGAAACCAAGTAGCCCACCCTGGGAGGGGTGAGTCAGTTCCCTGGAATGGAACTGGTACAATTCTCTAAAACAATAAATTAAAACATAATTCCTCAAATAAAACGGTAACATGAAAACAAACTCTTAAAAGTAAAACTGAGGAAAAGCACCTCAAAACAATCAAGTTATAGAGAAAAGAGAACAAGGCAAAGATAGAGATAAAGAACTTTAAAACCAAGTCAATCACTTAAGAAGTCACACCATATAGTTAGTAAGCATCCATCGTTGATGTTAGAACCAATTCTGGTTAAGAGAAAGACCCGGGTAGTCACAAAAGACTAGGAATGATATGAATATCCATAACCCGTGGTAGACAGTTTATGTGTCCACCATTTCAGAAAGTTGATTCCCATTGACAAACATACTCAAGAGCAGGGGCAGACGCAAAGGGGGGGCCGGGGGGGCCCGGGCCACTCCACCCCGAAACTTTTGAAAATTTGTAAAATGTTTTATATATTTTTGAAAAATACAAAATAACATAAAGTTTTAAAGAACAATAGTGTCAAAAAATTTTTTTGCCCCCCTAAACAAAAGTTCTGGGTCCGCTACTGCTTAAGAGTGGAATAAAACCAATTGGGAGAGATGGCCCCCACCGTCAGTCAGTTATCACAAGGACGAGGTATACAGACCTCCGCTGTCAGTTGTCACAAGGACAGGTAAACAAACAAACCTCCACTGTCAGTTGTCCACATGGACGAGGTATAGCAGACCTCCGCTGCTACCGACCCGTTCTCGGTCATCGGTGAAAAGTGTGTGCACCACTTAATAGAAAGAATCCATACTCAATAAAGCTGATCAAAACCCGACTCATGGATCATAAAACAATACCCATAGTTCAAAGGAAGAATTTACCAAGATTGACATTTTCTCATATTCCTAGTTATCCCACTAGATCATTAACTGCACAAGTGCAATACCAAAACACTCAGTCCTACAGAGTGCAGAGGCGTAAACCCTTGCAGTTAATACCAAAACACTCAGTCAGTCACATCAAGCTGAGTTAGTCACACAAGCAGTTTCCTTTTGAAATCCATTCAAGATCAGTTGGTGTTTTCCAAAACATTCCATAAAGTCCGTTAGCAAAGTATTTGAGTACGAGAAATCGTACCTGATTAACGTTGTAGCAGTCCTAGTAGACTCGTGCAAACATTCAACAACACTCTAAGGAACATTAAAGATAGTCTATTATCAATAACTTATATCCTAAGTTAAACATAAGCAAATTCCTCACTCTTATTTCTAAATCTCAATTATCTTGTAAGCCCTCGCTTAAATGTTATGTATAACCTTTGACTTATTTTAGAAGGTTGTATAGCCTAAGGTTGTAAGATCAAGGAATTTATTTTACTAACACTTGTTAATTGTTCCACTCAATCCACTTTACTAATACTTAACCATAATTCTCACGTTCAAGACTGCTGAGACCTTTATATCATAAGTGCATTTTATAATATTCAATTAATCTTAGAATCTCAATAATAATTCTTAAGCTCAATACCTTTATTCTTACTTTAGGATGAACATCGTATTATGACCTATGATGGGTTTATCTTAGAATACTATACTATTATTCCACAATGTAATGATTATGTATTTTTTTATCAATATCTACTAGATAATCCATTATGATTAAACCTTCCCCTTAACTTAATTAATATCTACATCCTGTATATTAGAATAATAGTGTTGTAGATGTATTTTATTATAACTTAATTGAGCTACTAAAATCAATTATCTTATCTTTAGTTCAGAATGAATTTTTATTACAAACATCTACTAATCTTGTCATAAGATGTTAAATTACTTTTCATCTTGAAATAACTATATTATAATTAACTTAGACTTATCGAACTCTTACATTTAGTATTCAGAAAGTATATTATTTGTTTTATCATTAACTATATAATAAGGTGTTTTAAGATAACCTTTTACGTATCCTTACTTACATTTAATTTCCTAACTGTTTTATTTTTTACACACATTCCCGCTATAGACCATGTATAATCCTTTTATACTAAATTTCAATAAACTTATGCCTTAAATACATTTTAGATTGTTTACAAAACCTAAGGTTTCAAACTTAATAAATTAATTTCCTTTATTGTATTTTAGGATAAACATTATATCTCAACATAAGTAAAATTTATCTAAGAATTAAATTCTCATTCATGAGTCAAATTGTCGATTATTTAATAGGATCATCTATTCTGAAAAATCCTCATACCTTATATTCAAATTATATATTAATATTTCTAGTATTGTAAAATAGACCAATATAACCTCTTATGTAACTTAGTTTCATCAAATAAAAGGTTCAAAGGTTTTAAGTATCTAATCTCTATTTACAAACCTTTTAGAAGTTCTAACTACTGAATACATCACTTAATTATAAACTCACATTCTGAATCTTGGTAATTAATGTTATAAATGTATTTTATATGGCTTATCTAATTCTAAGAAACTTAAGGATTATTATTTAGATTAATTTCTGAATTATAGTTTCATATGGTTTTATATCATAATCCATTTAATGATTTTATCTTAAGACTTTAAGTTATTATTCAATACCATAAATGTTATGAAATGATTAAATTTAGACTTATTAATCCACCTCATATTTAGATGTAAAAGTATTTCATTTATTTTATTATTAATTATATAATAAGATCTATTTGTGTAACATTTTATGTAATCTAATTACAAATTTTCTTAAGTCTTAACTTATTAATTACTTAACCCAATTATAGATTTACATTCTGGTCATTGACAAATAATTTTATACATGTACTTTAATATTGTTTATATAAATCTTATAATTTCAAAGGTAACACTTTAAACTTAATTTCATAACCATAATTTAACACCACCTCATATAATATTCTTTTGATAGTATTATGTATAGGTTTAGTTTAACTTATTAATTCCTTCATATTCTATTTTCCATAAGGTATTTTATTTCTTTTATCTATTTATTTTTTTGTTACCTATATATATTAGGATTTATTTAAGACATTATTTACGTAGTGTTATTGTATTTAATTATCTCTATTAACGTTTACACATATCCACATCCAATATATGGTTTATAAAATAAAGTATTTTCCTTAGTTTCAATTAAGTATATTAACTTCCATATTATATATTTAATATAAATGTAGATTAATTAAATTCCTTGATTTAACCTAAGTTACTATTTTATTTCTTTTATATATATATGTATATATATACATATTTATTATTATTTCACTTAAATTTATACCCAAAAATATTATTAACATTATGTATTTGAAATACCCCTAAATTAATTTAAATTAATTTAGGGGATTTCTTTATTAAACCTTTAATAATACTATTAAGTATTAAATTATTATATGGAATTATGAATATTAAATTATTGTATGGAATTATGAGTATTAATATTATATGGAATTATGGAAATTATTTTAGGGGATTCCTCCTATTTAACTCTAAAGAATTCAATTAAATATTTAATTATTATATATTATTATATGTATTATGAATTTAATAACAAGGTTTATAAGTCAATAAATCTTGGAAAAATTCCTAGACACTCCAATTATATTATAAAGATTTTAGAAATATTGGGAGCATTGATTTGGAACATAAAAGTCAAAATAAAATCCTAGAAACCTTAAAGCTTATTAAGCCTTGCTAGGGTTGACTTTTTGAGAATGGTCAAACCAGCCCATGAAACCTATACCAATAAATAGGTTATGGAAAACCATGAAGATCGATAAAAAGAACGTCAAAAACGGAGCATCCTAGCCAAAGTTATGCTAGATTGAAGTTTAGAGTCAAAATTTTGAAATATGCCACGTGTCACACTGTCACGGGTCGCCCAACACTTAGCCGTTTTATCTCCTATATTTCCGGTAACAGAAACCAGTTTTTGCCCTAACTTGTGACCTCCATAACTTTCTCCTCTTTTGGAATTTTTGAGTGCCGTCTTTTGCATTCTCTTCTCCTTAATCTCCTCTTTCCAACCATAACTCATACATCTTCTAACTCATCCCACATCGACTGGAATATTGATCCAAAGTTGCCACCTTGCGAATTCGTAACCCAAAATTCTGGTTTTCTCTGAAATCAGGTAAACTTCGTCTTGCCATAACTTCTTCGTTTCTCAGCCAAATTTCGTTTTCTTTAGCTCGTTTTGAATAGCTCTAATCCCTCTAAAACTTTCATGTTGATGACCTAAGCCAATTCTCAACCTTTTGGAAGAACAAGGTGTCTAAAGTTTCAGTTTCACCACAGCATAAAATCATAGTTTTCTTTCCAGAAAACGCAAGGTAAACTCGCAACTTCCAGCTTCGATTTCTTTCTGTGTAGTGCAAGATAGGGTGAGTTCTTGCTATCATTGTGTAGAGCTAAGTTTCTTCTTTAGATTAAGCCTAGGAACTAGTTCTAACTCCTTCTGTACTGTAAATTATAGCGTTGCAAAGTAGGCTACTCAATCGGGTTGTAAAGGGGGCGTTTTTCCAGAAACCGAAAACAAATCTACTCGATTGGAGCAATTCCGGTAAGTTTTCTTCAAATTCCTTCAACCTTGCTAAACTATGTTACATTTTCAGTCAAAACCATGATTCAATTGCATCAATTACGCTTTAGATTGAGTGAGTTTGACAGATTTGGTTTCGGAAACCTGTATGAACCCTAACCTCGAAATTGAATTCGAAAACCATTGAATACTGCATTATAATTGGGGAAATCAGTGTCATTAGAACCGTACTTTAATTTCGAAACCATAGAAACAAGAATCACTCGATTTCGTTCTGTAGATTGAGAGATAATGTCGATTTAGTACTCGACTAGGTGGAGGAGCTCGCTGATGAACTCGTCTTTCAGCAGCCGTCCGATCGCAGTTATAAGAAACGGACGGCTGAGATTAGATCATTTCAAATTAAGTGTATAAGTTTTTATTATAATTTCAGAAATAAACCCTAACTTGTTGAATGTGTTTAAATGCCTTCCCGAAATTTTTTGACTTGAAATTTTAACCCTAGATTCCTTATTTAATCTAGTTTATTTTGATGTAAATTAATATGGTTTTGGAGTTTTTAAACGTAAGTTATGATTTTTGCAAGTTACGGGTTTTCTGGAATTATTTGGCTAAATTTAAAAGATATTTTTATGAAATAAAAATTTTATAATATGTGTAAAATGTTATAGTTACTGTATATTAAATATATGGTTTTTAATGTAACAAGAAATTAAAGTATGGTTTGTTAATAAACTTTTTAAGCTGGGAGAATATGGGAAACTAAATTAACATTTTATAACAGTAAGTTTGTAAATGTTTTGGTATTAGCTTTTAAGAGAAGTGAAATTATTTACATATACGTATATATACTTATTTAAGTAGAAACTTATGTAAATCAAGGAATTTAATTATTTTTACGTTCTATTTGTTATATTATATGGGAGTTAATATTTTTAATTAAAACTAAGGGAAATATATATATTTTTACTCATATATAAAAAGGGAATAAAGTAGTAACTTAGAGTAGAACTGGGAGCTAATAAATTAACACTTATATTAATTAAATATTATAAGAGCTAGTATCCTAAGATATGGTTAAAGAAATACTTTATGAAACATACATGGAATGCAGTTAAATGTTGTAGTAATATGATAGTTTAAATATAATAGGTTACATAGGCGATGTCTTAGTTAAATTCTAATACAGGTATACTTATATATATTAAATAAGTAAAGGAAAACACTTTATTTTATAAACCATATTTTGGATGTAGTTATGTGTAAAAGTTAATATAAATAACTAAATGCAATAAAACTACATAAAGAATGTCTTGAATAAATCCTAGTATACATATACGATAAATAAATAAATAAAAGACATAAAATACCTTATAGCAAATAGAATATGAAGGAATTAATGAGTTAAACTAAACCTATACATAATACTATTAAAAGAATATTATATGAGGTAGTATTGAATTGTGGTTATGGAATTAAGCTTAAAGAGTTATCTTGGATTTCTAAGATTTATATAAACCATATTAAAATACATGTGTAATATTAGTTGTCAAAGACCAGAATGTAAATCTATAATTTGGTTAGGTAATTAATAAGTTGGGACTTGGGAATATTTGTAATTAGATTTTACACAATAGAACTTACTATATAATTAATAAATAAATGTAATACTTTACATCTAAATGTTCTTAATATATAAACAATAATAAAATAAATAAAATACTTTTACATCTAAATGTGAAGTGGATTAGTAAGTCTAGATTTAATCGTTTCTTAACATTTATGGTATTGAAATATAACTTAATGTTTTAAGATAAAATCATTAAAAGGATTATGATATAAAACTATACTAAACTATGATTTGTAAATTTATCTAAATAATAATCCTAAGTTTCTGGCATTAGATAAGCCATATGAAATACATTTATAACATTTATTACCAATACTTATGATGTGAGTTTACAATTAAGTGAGGTATTTAGTAGTTAGAATTTATAGAAGGTTTATAAATAGGAATTTGATACTTAAAACCTACCTTTGAACCTTTTATTAGATAAAACTAAGTTACATAAGATATTATATCGATGTACTTTACGGTAATGGGAAATAATGATAGGGTATTTGAATATAAAATATGAGAATTTTCATATAATTAACAATTTCGCTTACGAACCAGAATTTAATTCTTTGATAAATTCTACTCTATGTAGATATATTGTCCATCCTAAATACAATAAAGGAAATTAATTTATTAAGTTATTCCTTTGAAACCTTAGGTTTTGTAAAACAGTTTAAAACGTATTTAAGGCTTAAGTTTATTGAAGTTTAGTACAAAAGGATTATACATAGTCTATAGAGTGTATGTGTGTAAAAATAAAACATTTAGGAGATTAAAGGTAAGTAAGGATACATAAAATGTTATATTTAAACACCTTATTATATAGGTAATAATTAAGCAAATAATGTACCTTGTGAATACTAAATGTAAGAGTTCGATAAGTCTAAGTTAACTATAATATAGTTGTTTCAATATGAGAGGTAATTCAACATCTTATGACAAGATTATTAGACGGTTATAATAGGAAGTCATTCTGAACTAAGGATATGATAATTGAGTTTAGTGGCTCAATTAAGTTATAATAAAATGTATCCACAACATTATGATTCCAATATACAAGATGTAGATCTTAATTAAGTTAAGGGAAAAACTTAATCGTAATGGGTTATCTAGTAGATATTGTTTAAATACATAATCTTTACATTGTGAGATAATAGTATAGTATACTGAGATGAGTCTATCATAGGTCATAATACAATGTTTATTCTAAATTAAGAATAAAGGTATTGAGCTTAAGATTATTATTGAATCTTAGATTTAATTATATAATATAAACACATTTATGATATAAAGGTCTCAAAAGTCTTGAATGTGAGGATTGTGGTTAAATATGAATAAAGTGGATAGGAGTGGTCAGTTAGCAGGTGTTAATAAAATAGATTCCTTGATCCTACAACCTTGGGCTATACAACCTTCTAAAATAAGTCAAAGGTTATACATAACATTTAAGCGAGGGCTTATAAGATAATTGAGATTTGGAAATAAGAGAGAGGAATTTATTTAAGTTTTACTTAGGGTACAAGTTGTTGATAGTAAGTTATCTTCAATGTTCCTCAGAGAATTGTTGAATGTTTGCACGAGTTTACTAGAACTGCTACAGCGTTGACTAGGTACGATTTCTCGTACTCCGATACTTTTGCTGATTGACTTATGGGATGTTTTAACAAACGCTAACTGAGTTTAAGAGGAATTTCTAAAAGGTAATGGTTGTGTGACTAACTTAGCTTGTGTGACTAACTGAGCCTTGAATGTGAAACTCACTTGGGTATTGGTTCCTTCTTTTTGTTGTTCCATTAGACATTGACTGCTTAGAGTTTACGCTTCTGCACTCTGTAGGACTGAGTGTTTTTGGTATTGCTCTGGGTAGTTAGTGATCTGGTGGGAATTTGGAAAAGATCAATTTTGGTAAATTCTTCTTTTGACTCTGGATATCGTTTCATCCATGAGCTAGTTCTTGAGGTTTCGACGTGCGCGCGTCTTCAATGGTAACAACAGGGGGCTGTATATGTAACACTCCTCATAACAATTTCGTAATAGTCGCTCACGCGAACAGGAAATAAAGGCGTCTCACAGCGGAAGTAATTACAGTAATAGAACTCACACGGGTGTTACTTGCCACCACTCGCCCATACGAGTGATGTAGCAGTACAACATCTTAACAAAATTGAACATAAAAATACAATCCGCAGTGACAACAAGATACCACCTACATTTCTATCTAAGTATCCAAAGCACAACTACTGTGAGCATCTAAACATAATCCGAATCTTACAACCCCTTTCCAGTGGAATCATTTAATACATAACGAGGTATGAACGGTAAATCCAAAATCAATAATGTCCTAACTACCCAATCCCGCACTTCGGCTTCAACGTGTTCAGCAACCTGCGCAATAAGTGTAGTATCAGCGGTAGACGCTGAGTATGCCGGATCTGGACCCTATTGGTCACTTGTCATTTTTAACCGTCTTGATATTAGATTGATTTCATGCTTTGTCATTTTACAGATATGATAAATACTGTAACAACATGCATGAATATATAATCATTCATCCAATCCAAACAGTCATACATGGATATACACATTACTGTCATACATCATACAATACAATGGTATTGAGAACTCAATCATCGTATGTTAACACCATCACATAGTACATCACTCGGCCCTCCGGGCCTTCACATATCATTTGTTTAGGTTAGCACAGTCAGGCGTCAGTTAGGACAACCCGAAACATACTCACTTGGACAGTAGTCCCACGTACACACAAAGGTGCTCACTGCCCTGATCATCCGAAGACTCTGGGACTTATTCACTTTGCCTTTGTAAAGGCGTCCATTTAGGTGGCCAAGGGCCTGGTGCCAACGGTAGCACTCCGCCTGACGATCTATCTAGGCTCGATCAGGATTTAACTAGGGAAAACCCGATACGGGATATCCCAAGAGATCTCTACGCGCGACCAGCAGCCAGTGACTGTCTGGATTAAGTACATCATCACATTCATTCACACTCCACTGTTAGCTTTGTTAGTTAGATAGTCAGTTCCAGTTTTTGTTATGGGTACATCACTTAGTTTGTTGGCTGCCCTATGGGTCTTACGCATGCCTAGAATTATTCTAGGTAACATTCACGTTCGAGTCAAGCTCTAGAGACCGACAATGTCGTGTCCCGTTCCTAAGTATTTTACTTAGGTTATAACTACATACTTGTAATACTTAGCGTATTAAGTCAAGCAACAGTGGTCACAATCACACATTTCGCATATGTAGTTTTGTATAAGTCGATCTATAGTCGACGTAGTATTAGTCCCGTAGGACGTTCGTGCATAAATAAATAATGCAATGAACATAACTACACATCATACACATACATACATCACATACATACATTCACACAAGTTATTTATCAAACAAATCCGAGCCCGAGGAATTCCTCAGGACAACTCGGATCAAATCCCTTTACATACCGTACACCGTTGTCTAGATTCGTGCAGTGCAGGCCACTAGAGCTTTCGAGCGCGTACGTCGGGAATGCAATCTAGTAATACAAGGAACACTAAGCGTCAATCCACATGACTGCACAACTCGGTATTTCCGAATAACGTTTGAGATCCCAGTACCATGTCCCCAGACTTAACATTTGTTACTGGTTAAAGTATCGTTACTATTATTTGATGACCCCTTACTCGTTGTGTGAGTTAATACTGGGTTTACATTAGAGTATGAACCTTACGTTATACACTTATGATACTTCACTAGGGTTTATTTATCAAACCAAAGTCTTATACTAACTTTAGTATTTTATGTCGTTATAACTATAGTGTATAACTTTATTTCTTGGTACGTGTTTATCTTTGTATGTATGCATTTAGCATAACAGTTTGAATAACTATATCCTTAGCCACAAAATGTTATTTGTGTTACATTTGTTCTATAATGTTATACGGTACGATATTTTATGTGTCACTAGACTTTATTACATGTGGCTTGGCAACTTAGGAATGTACCGGAAATAATATACACATGTGCCACATATGAGCTCATTTATTATATACTTTCATCACTCACAAAACTACCACATAACTTATATATATTGTAGGTATTTAATTTTATAACACCGAAAACCTTGTGATGAAATATAACCCAAGGTCTTTTCACACTTGTTTAATTATCGGTTACATATATATATGTACATCTAATTTCCTTTCACATCTCAACTCACCGTCCCACCATTTCTACTACAGATTAATAGATTTAGGACTGAATCACCACTTAAGCACCCATGTAAACTAGTTATACTGAACTACAATATCAACGAAATCTGCAACAGCATTTTACATATTCTTTCTTGGTTTTTGTATCTATTCAGTTCAACCTATGTTCCATTCTTTCCCACAGTACCTACACATCTATCTAAAGGTGTTAACAATCACTTAATCTCACGACTAACCCAGTACATCACTCAACTCGCTTCTGTGATCAGTTACACAGAAACAGCACTCACACAAGCTGAAACACAACTCTGATATCCTCACTTCTATCACTTTTCTTTACTCTCGAATTTGGACTTTCTATTTCCCCAAAATGTTATCACATCCAATCAGATGATTTAGTAAAACTTTAAGCTCCTAACACTCTCGATATAACCATTCCTAAAACTCTCTGTACCAAGTTATACAGAAAACAATCAGATACTGGAAATCTGAAAAAAAAACAAACCAGAATCTTTTTATCTCCTCTTCGTTCCTTCTCTTAGCTGTTAAAATGTCTTCCAGTCTTTCAAATGGGTATACCAACTTAGGCAATGTACTAGTACTGACTTGGCTCCATCATTAACCCAACACAACATTGTTAAGTCTACCGGAAAACAGAATCCAAATACTAACTGGAAGGAAAAACCGAAACTGTACTGATGCGTTTCTTATTTCGTTTGATGTCTGTTTCCTAAACTGACTTGTACTCCCCCTAGTTCCTTACCTACTTAGCTAAAGGTTTACCGAGATTTCAGACTCACGCACAACCCAAAGCAACTTACTAATGCTACTGGACTTGTGTTCACGGGAAATCAGGACTGCAGAACAGAAAACTGCACAGGTATACTTTCTCTTCCATTTTTTTTTCTGTTTAACTTACGTTTGATCCTCAATTCCTCACAATGATTTATCCAGTTGTTTAAGTATCCCATTAAGCTTTTAAACCCAAACCAAATCCAAGCAGCTTCGTTACAGACACAGAAATAACCAACCACTGACTGGAAAGAAAACTGAAACTGACTAAAAACTAAAATCTGAAACTGGTGTTTCTTCACTTTCTGTTTCTCTTATAGTTCACTCATCAGGTTGTATTTTCCCCAGCTTGTTTACCCATTTGGATACATCTCCTAATCCAGTCTGACAATAAGGCAACTCAAGTCAACAATGTCTGCATTCTCTAAAACTCCTTCACAACAGTCTGTAACACCGAAAATAGAACTGGAAACAGAAACTGATATCCCCCCTTGTATCTTGCAGTTTGTTCACGATTTTGGTTGAAGTTTCCCTTAGGTTGCCTAGCTATCTAGTTAAACACCTTAGTACAGTTTAAACCTCAAAACAGACCCACTACCAAGTTGTTTAAGTTTCTGAAGGGTTAATATACAGAAAGGCCAGGATTACCGAAATTGGAATCTGACTGATAAGTTCTGTTACATTGTTTTCCTTCTGCTCTTTCTCTCTGAACCTGATTTCATACTTCTCAAGGTATTTAGCTCCTTGGATAAGGGTCTTATATGATTTTTATCCCTGATGTAAGCCACGATGTTATGGTTAATGCTACTGAGATTCATTGTTCAGAACGTGTTAAAACAGTTCTGAAACTGATTCTTTTTTTTCCCTCTATTAGTGCATGTGTTTGATTTTCCATTCTTCCCAAGTTGATGACCCAGCTACCTCAGAGTTTCTATTAAAATTCCAACCCAAACCGAACCCAGGACAACTCCGATACAGACACAAAATAATCAATCACTGAACTGGTAAGAACCGAAACTGAACCAAGATTGAAATTCTGAAATTTGTGTTGTTTTACTCTCCTGTTTCTTTGTTCCCTCATCAGGTTTTTACTTCTCCAATAGTCTAGGCCCATTTCTTTAGGTGTTTTGCTATTGTCTTAATCTTCACAGCGGCCCCAAGGACCTAGACAAACAATTCAGGAGGTTCTTACACAAACTCAAAGAATTCAGAATAGAAACAGCAGACCGAAAAGACACTGATACATATATATTTTTTTCCCTGTTACTTGGTTGTGCATCAGGTTGGGTTTTTGATTTCTTCATGAAGTTCTTATTCTCACTTAGGTGTGTTGGAATGTTCAGATTCCTTAAATCACAATGCAAGCCATCTATACAGAACACAAACATCTTAGGGACTGAAACTGAAGCATCAAATCTGATACTTCCATAGGTTTTCTGAGAATTCTCAATCCTAGCTTTCCCCTTTCTGTTTCCCTCATTACTAACATGTGTAGTTATGTGTTTTCACTAGGATTTTTACTCTTTATCTGACCCCAACTAACCTCACACTTCTCTCTGTAATGTAAACACTCACGCAGACCTCACAGCAGTTGAAAATCACACCAGAAACAAAAGCACAGCTGTTGCATCTGTTTCTTGTCCTTTTTGTTGTAATCTGTTTTCATTTATTTTTCTTCAACACCCTCATGTTTAGAGGCTTAGTTAGTTGTACTCGTCAGATTACAATTGTATTGGCAACTCAAGACTACCCAAGGACATTTAGTACACCAACCACATGTTACAGATTTGACATATTTATCAGTTTGACAAGTACTCTCCAACATCAGATTGTTTAGGTATCTTTTCTTTTCTTTCAGAGTTCTTTAGCTGTTTAGCTAATTAGTTTAATGTGATTTCATTCTCAAAAGGCAACCCCCCAACAACATTAGCCGCACTATGAGGAGTTAATAAACAGTAATACAAAGCTTTAGAAGCTGAGCAAGTTATCAGGTTAGACTTGACAGATTTGTTCCTTTAGTTCTGTTGTGTATCCAGTTTAAGGATGGCTCACCACTTAAGTGTCTTAGCTGCTTTTCCCCAGGTTGATTCTTGGCGCAAGTGAGACTTCCAGCATCTTGGTCACTCGACATCAACTGGTCACGTCTTTTTTTTTGACACAGGACTGAGCTGTTGTTAGTGGATCTTGTTACACTCTTTCTGGGTTGAACCTCCAGGTGAAGTTAAGCAAGGGTTGAGGAGAAACGAGTTAGACTGTGAGAAATCTCTCGACATAAAAATAGACGAGAATGAAGAGATTGCTAAAACATAATTTCCCTCTGAACTCCCTATCTTACCTAACAGTCCTTGGAGAGAATTTGGTTTCAGGATTCCTTTTTCCAGCACTCCATCCATGGTTGGCATGCACGGTACGTGTATGGAACAGGAAGAAAATCACAGGAACTTGAGCATAGAGTGTCGGATTCAGATAACCAGAGGACGATCCTCACAGGATCTGGGTTGTGCCTCGCTAGCTCTCTGGACATGTACGAACTGGTGCTTACCAGGAGAGGGAATGATGGTTTTGTGTTCATGGCTCCAACGACACAAGACAAGGAAACAGTCGGGCGTGGGATTCAGAGGCAACCACTCCACATATAATGTGTTGGTCTACTGGTTAACTTCTTGGAACAGGAACATCGGCACAGGAGGGAGGCTTAGTTGGACTCCCTTGTTATTCTCAACGGAAGCAGAGGGATGTATGGGCAATTGAAGAAAACATGAGTTTTCGTGTGAGGTTTGGAATGCGGTGAGTGGATTCCCTGTCTGTTGATTCTGTTTTATTTTGTTTGATCAATCTCACCGTATCAAGAAAGGATGAGGAGCAGCCGACATGTTTGGCTTCTTTTCTTTCCTGTTAGCTTAATGAGTTCGGTATTAGTTTAAATTTGCATGGGTTATAGACTGAATTCGAGCTCAGCTCAGACGGTTAAGGTTTCGGGATAGGTATGAGAGGTCTCGGGTTTGAATCCCTGACTAGAGCATATTTGCTCTTTTATTTTTTTTTCCAGTCTTATTATGCCTATTTGTTGCATATAAGTGACTCGTATTAACATGTCACGTTATTAATTGTAACACCCCTATAATAATAAAACAGCAGCGGAAAATAAACTAAAGGTGCTACAGACCATCGGGTTCCAAACACCCGGCACCAAACCTCACCAATTACAACTTACAATCTACAAAAGCTACGGTCTGAACTCGAGAAAAACTTAACACAAACATAATAGAAATTAAACATATTCTCTCTCCACAAAACCTAGTCCCATCCCAAACGCTCATTCTCTTCGTGGCCACCTGTAAATCAATTCGTACCTGCAAGATGAAACCAAGCAGCCCACCCCGAAAGGGGCGGGTCAGTTCCCTGGAATGGAACTGGTACAATTCTCCAAAAACAAACTTATAAAACATAACTCTTCAAAATAAAGTAACATGAAAACAACTCTTAAAAGTAAAACAGAGATAGAGCACTTCAAAACAATCAAGTTAAAGAGAAAAGAAACAAGACAAAGATAGAGATAGAGAACTTCCAAAACAAGTCATCCACTTAAGTAGTCACACCACATAGTTAGTAAGCATACATTGTTGATGTTAGAACCAATTCCCATTAGGAGTAGAAAAACCCAGATAGCCACAAAGGACTAGGAATGATAAAGTAGATCCAAGAACCAAGAACTCGAGAGTGGAATAATTCAACTGGGAGAGATGGCCCCCACCGCCAATCACGTCCACTAAGGACAGAGGATATACAGCCCCTCACTGTTCATCACGTCCACTAAGGACAGGGGATATACAGCCCCTCACTGTTCATCACGTCCACTAAGGACAGGGGATATACAGCCCCTCACTGTTCATCACGTCCACTAAGGACAGGGGATATACAGCCCCTCACTGTTCAAATATCAATGCCCCTATGGGCGAGGGATATACAGCCCCCTACTGTCAAATATCAATGCCCCTATGGGCGAGGGATATACAGCCCCCTACTGTTCACATTAAAGACGCGCGCACGTCGAAAGAAAGATTTCCAAGATTGACCTTTTCCAAAAATCCCGCTAGATCACCAACTACCCAGAGCAATACCAAAACACTCAGTCCTACAGAGTGCAGAAGCGTAAACCCTAAGCAGCCAATGTCTAACGGGCAACCAAGTAGAAGAAATCAATACCCAAGTGAGTTCCACATCTAAGGCTCAGTTAGTCACACAAGCTGAGTTAGTCACACAACCATTTTTTTTCTTAGAAAATCCTCTTAAAGTCAGTTAGCGTTTCCCAAAACATTCCACAAGTCAACCATTAAAAATATCGGAGTACGAGAAATCGTACAACACATTCCATAAAGTCCAAAACACATCAAGCTGAGTACGAGAAATCGTACAAACATTCCATAGAATTTGTCACCAAAAGTATCTGAGTACGAGAAATCGTACCTGGGTAACGCTGTAGCAGTTCTAATCAACTTGCGCAAACAATCAACAGTACTCTGAAGAATATTAAAGATAATCTACCATCAATCACTTGTAGCCTATGTTACGCTTAAATAAACTCCTTACTCTTATTTCAAAGTCTCAATTATCTTTTAAGCCCTCACTTAAATGTTATGTATAATCTTTGTGTTATCTAAGAACGTTGTATAGACCAAGGAATGTATTTTATTAACACTTGTTAATTGTTCCACCCTTATCCACTTTACCCATACCTAACCATAATTCTCACATTAAAGACCTTTATAACATAAGTGCACTATACGTTATTCAATCAATCTTAGAATTTTAATAACAATTCTTAAGCTCAATACTTTTATTCTTACTTTAGGACATACATCGTGTTATGACCAATGATGGGTTTATCTTAGAATACTATACTATTATTTCACAATTTATTGACTATGTATCTTTATCAATATCTACTAGATAATCCATTATAACTAAGTTTTCCCCCTTAACTTAATTAAGATCTACATCCTGTATACTGAAATCGTAGTGTTGTAGATGCATTTTAGTATAACTTATTTGAGCTACTAAACTCAATTATCTTATCTTTAGTTCAGAATGACCTTTAATTGCAACCATCTATTAATCTTGTCATAAGTTGTTAAATTACTTTTCATCTTGAAATAACCATATTATAGTTAACTCTAACTTATCGAACTCTCACATTTAGTATCCACAAGTATATTATTTACTTAACCATATCTTTATAATAAGGTGTTTTAAGATAACCTTTTATGTATCCTTACTTACATTTAATTCCCTAACTGTTTTACTTTTACACACATTCTCTCTATAGACCATGCATAATCCTTTTATATTAAACTTCGTTAAACTCAAGTCTTAAATACATTTTATATTGTTTACAAAACCTAAAGTTTCAAAAGAATAACTTAATAAATTAATTTCCTTTATTGTATTTAGGATGGACATTATATCTTAGCATGAGGTAGAATTTATCAAAGAATTAAATTCTGGTTCGTAAGTGAAATTGTCAATTACCTAATAAGATAATATATTCTGAACAATCTCCATACCTTATATTCAAATGACACATTAATATTTCCAGTGTCAAAAGGTAAATCAATATAATCTCTTATGTAACCTAATTTCATCTAATTAAAGGTTTAAAGATTTTAAGTATCTAATTTCCATTTACAAACCTCCTTATAAATTCTAACTACTAAATACATTACTTAATTATAAACTCACATCCTGAACATTGGTATTAAATGTATTTTATATGGCTTATCAAATTCTAAGAACTAGGGATTATTATTTAGATTAATTCCCAATCATAGTTTTATAGTTTTATATCATAATCCTTTTAATGATTTTATCTTAAAATATTAAGTTATTACTCAATACTATAAATATTAAGAAATAATTAAATCTAGACTTATTTATCCTCTTCACATTTAGATGTAAAAGTAACTCATTTATTTTATTATTGTTTATATGATAAGAACATTTAAATGTAAAAGTATTTCATTCATTTTATTATTAATTATATAATAAGATCTATTTGTGTAACACTTTATGTAAACTAATTCCAAATACTCCTAATTTAATTATTAATTTCTTAACCAAATTATAATTTACATTGTGTTGTGGTTATTGACTAAATAAATACATGTGTTTAAATACGGTTTATATAAATCTTAGGAACTCAACCTATAACCATAAATTAATACCACCTCATATAATATTCTTTTATTAGTATCATGTAGAGGTTTAGTTTAACTCATTAATTCCTTCATTATATTTTCTATAAGGTATTTATTCCTTTTATTTATTATTTATCGTATATATATATATATATATATATATATCCTTCCTATTACATTTCTCACAAGGAATGTTATTTCCTTTATCTATTTTTATTGTATTTATATACATATATATATATATATCCATATATCAAGATTTATCCAGAACATTCTTTAAGAAATTCTATTGTATTTAATTATATAATATCTTTTAGACATATCCAAACTGATTTATGGTTTATAAAATAAAGTATTTCCCTTAGTTTTAGTTAAACATATTAGCTTCCATATTATATATAATAAATAAAATGTAGTTTAGTTAAATTCCTTGATTTAATATAAGTTTCTATTTATTTCTCTCATATAAATATATATAAATATATGTAACAATTTTTACTTCACTTAAAGTTAATACCCAAAATATTTATAAACATACTGTATTAAATGTTAATTAGTCTTATTATATTTTCCCCAACCTATAAATTCATTAATCAACTATACTTTAATTTTTGATTACATTAAAAACCATATATTATAGTATTCTTATGAAAAACTCATAAACACAATTTTTAAAACCTTTTCCCGTTGCCCAAAAATTCCCAAACTTAATATACAGTAACTATAACATTTTAGACATATTATAAAATTTTTATTTCATAAAATATCTTTTTAATTTAGCCAAATAATTCCAGAAACCCGTAACTTGTAAAAATCATAACTTATGTTTAAAAACTCCAAATCCATAATAATTTACATCAAAATAAACTAATAAATAAGGAATCTATGGTTAAAATTTCAAGTCAAATAAATTCGGGAAGGTATTTAAATAATTCAACAAGTTGGGTTATTTACTGAAATCTATAGAAACTTATAAACTAAATCTGAAACGTTTTAATCTCGGCCGTCCGTTTCTCCTAACTACAATCGGACGGCCCTGGTTTACCAAGTTCTTCAAAGCGAATTCCTTAACAGATCGAGTACTAAATCGACGATTCCTCACATCTACAGAACCAATTGAGTGATTTCTTGTTTCTATGGTTTCGAAATTAAATTCGGTTCTAATGATACCAATTTCCCCAATTATAATGCAGTATTCAATGGTTTTCTAATTCAGTTTCGAAGTTAGGGTTCTTAAGGGGTTCCGAATTCGTTTCTCTCAAATTTACTCAATCTAAAGCGTAATTGATGCAATTGAATGATGTTTTTGACCGATATGTAAACATTTAGCAAGTTGAAGGAATTGGATAAACTTCCGGAGTTTGTGCGAATTGAGTGAATTCAATTCGAAAATCTGGAAAAGACTCGAACTTTAAACAGTTCGTGGTGCCAACTTTGAGGATCTATAACTCAGTATAAAACGAGTTGGATAATGAGTAAGGGCTCATTGAAAGAAGAATTGTAGATCTACACATGATTCAAGAACTAATCCTAACTCGCACCATACAGAAGATATTGAAGCTAGAAGTTGCGAGTTTACCTTACGTTTTCTGGAAAGAAAACTGTGATTTTATGCTGTGATGATTCGAAACTTTAGACACCTCTCTTACAACGGTTTGGAATTGGCTTTGGTCAATCAACATGAACGTTATAGAGGGATTAGAGCTCTTCAAAACGAGCTAAAAACATGGAATTTGGCTGAGAAACGAGAATTTGGCTAGTCGAAGTTACCATGAATTCGAAGAGAAACTGGAAAACTGCATTTCGGTTTTGCAAGGTGGCTACTTTGGATCGAATTTCCGGCTGATGTATATGAATTAGGGTATGTGTGAGTAATGGTTGGAAAGAGGATATGAAGAAGAGAATGCACAAAGACGGCACTCAAAATTCCAAACGAGGGAAGTTATGGAGGTCGCAAGATAGGGCAACAAACTGATTTCTGTTGGCGAAAACAAGGAGAAATTCGACTAAGTGTTGGGCGGCCTGTGATTGACTGACACGTGGCATCTCTTAAAATTTTGGCTCTAAACTTCAATCTATCATAACTTTGGCTAGGATGATCCGTTTTTGACGTTCTTTTTATCGATCTTCATGGTTTTTCATAACCTATTTATTGGTTTTTCATGGCCTGGTTTGACCATTCTCAAAAAGTCAACTCTAGCAAGGCTTAATAAGCTTTAAGGTTTCTAGAATTTTATATTGACTTTTATATTTCAAAACAATGTTCCAACACTTCCTAAAATCTTTATATATATTGGAGTGTTTAATAATTTTCCCAAGATTTATTGACTTATAAATCTTATTATTAAATTCATAATACTATATTAATATATAATAATAGGGGAAAACCCCTAAATAAATTTCACAACCCCATATAATAATTTAATATTCATAATTCCATATAATAATTTAATATTCCTCATTCCATATAATAATTTAATACTTAATAATATTATTAAAGGTTTAATAAAAGAAATCCCCTAAATTAATTTAAATTAATTTAGGGGTATTTCAGCATATCCCCCTTAAAAGAAACTTCGCCTCGAAGTTTAAAAATCAACTAATAAGCACTCACACCGCTTCGGGTGTGCTGAGACAATAAAAGTTCCAATGAAGTTCCATACCAAACCAATCCTTTATTTCCATCCATTTCCATAACAACATTCCCACTCGAGATTACTCAAACTTACAACGAACCAAGATATACCAAGACATATCACGATGAAAACAACAGTCACATACTGTGTCATATGTAAAAACCAAGCACATACAAACACCTCTCATTCTGCTAATACTGTTCTCCATTTACTAACAATGCAACGAGGCATAATCCGGATGAGATAACGAAGGAGGAGTATGCCAGCATATCCCCCTTAAAAGAGCTAAGGTACGCCCTCGTACCGCTACTAATGGCACATTCAAAGAATTCAACACCTTATTAACCAATTTTTACTGCACCGTTGATTTTATCTATGATCGTTACATATATCAGTATCTCTTGATTGTTATGTATTTGTATTTCCTTGGTGGTTTAAAATTTTATCTTATGATTATTATCCATTCATTTAATGACTGATACGAATTATACGTCCATATATGATCATTTATCATATTAATTATATTCTAAGCTATACCTCGGGTGTAACGTACTTGAGTAGTTTAACATAATATTCCCGATCATTTAATAATCCTCAATAATCTTCCAAAATTATCTTCAAAGGTTTATTGGCCAACCATATGTTAAAACTCCATAAGATAAATATTTTCTGTGACTTTCCAAGTTTCAATTGTTTTTATAATTAACGATCATATTTTAGACGAATCATTCAGTGTTTACTTCATAAAATTTACTTATATATATTTACATAATTTCACTCAAGGCAGAATTTTAGGAAGTTCTTATAATGTAGCTCCAAAATCTGATTTCTTTATCTTAAAATTTATTTTCAAGATAGGGACTCTATATAAAATTTTAGGTCAAATGCATTAGTCTAATGAAAACTCACTCACTCTTGATAATTATTTTCCTTAAGGTTTGTTCTTGTAAGTATCCTTCTGATTATTAAATCTTAGTACTCTCTTAGACAATGGTGGCTTTTGGTAATATCACTCTTAGTGTGTCTTTTAAAATTTTATACCTGTATAATGTTAAACTTCCAAGTAAACATGAGGATTTTCAATCTTTAAGTAACTCTCAAATTTTTTTTTTTAGATGCTCAATACTCAAGTATTTAAGGATCAATATACTTAGTTTAGTATTACTCCACTCAATCTTTAAGTGACTTCTTTTACTGATTTTTTTTTATATCCAACCAGGGGTAGATGTTGTATCTTGGAGTACCCAAACTTAATCCCCTTCCTCCATATATAGGTTTTTCACCAAATTTAACTCAATAAACCCTTTACATTTATGAGTTTTAATACCGGATCTTAAGATACAAATTTTGATTTGTTTATTGTGGTTAGCAATGAAATATGCCTAGCTCAAGATTTCATGATGGTAACGTCTTACCACCACTTCCCCTCAAGTTCACACAATCCATCACCTGCGTAGAAGATTATATACGGTTAGATGACAAGGCTTGTCTAGCCCCTAAACTTCTAGAAGTGGGTGTGCACCCCCACTACTTTCAGCCTAGGAGTTCGTCGCACCAGGCACTTCCCGTAGGGTGTTAGGTTTATGTGTTTTCTTTCTAAAGTTAACATATAGTCTTAATGTGTTTTTCAAGATCAGATGTTGATCTTTTCTAATACGCTACTAGTTCTTGTTAGCTTAATAATTTCCTAGACTTAAGATTTATCTTAAACATTATCCTTAGTTAATAATTAATACCAAGTAGTTCATGAGATTTATTTTCAAACTTTAAAGGAGTTGAAGTACTTTCACATAATATCAATACTAATTTAATTAGGTAAAGTTCTATTTGTATACGGTTTTCAACCAAAAGTATTCTTTACAATTCCAGGAATTTGTGTACTAGCTTTTAAAGGATTGCATTTTTTTTTAGCAATGTATTCTCCATGAACATACTTTTGAACAATAACTTAATATTTGGTTTATCTCAACCAAAATCTTATCGTACTTAATATAGGACGTACCAAACTTATATATATATGTATATATATATTTTCTGTAGTTTATTGTTGGGACGGTATAACAATACATCACACTCAACAGACATTCACAAAAGAAAAGTGTGTAAAGGAATCGTTCACAATTCCAACAAGGGTTAGGAGTCGTGCCTTACTGGAGTCCTCACTTCCCAATTCTACCCCAGTTCCCCAGTTTTAAGTGCACCTATAATCTAAGGATTTCACTCGGCTTATTTTCTCGGGTTCAGAGCGTAACTACGCTCTGATACCACTTTCTGTAACACCCCTATAATAATAAAACAGCAGCGGAAAATAAACTAAAGGTGCTACAGACCATCGGGTTCCAAACACCCGGCACCAAACCTCACCAATTACAACTTACAATCTACAAAAGCTACGGTCTGAACTCGAGAAAAACTTAACACAAACATAATAGAAATTAAACATATTCTCTCTCCACAAAACCTAGTCCCATCCCAAACGCTCATTCTCTTCGTGGCCACCTGTAAATCAATTCGTACCTGCAAGATGAAACCAAGCAGCCCACCCCGAAAGGGGCGGGTCAGTTCCCTGGAATGGAACTGGTACAATTCTCCAAAAACAAACTTATAAAACATAACTCTTCAAAATAAACAGTAACATGAAAACAACTCTTAAAAGTAAAACAGAGATAGAGCACTTCAAAACAATCAAGTTAAAGAGAAAACAAGACAAAGATGAGATAGAGAACTTCCAAAACAAGTCATCCACTTAAGTAGTCACACCACATAGTTAGTAAGCATACATTGTTGATGTTAGAACCAATTCCCATTAGGAGTAGAAAAACCCAGATAGCCACAAAGGACTAGGAATGATAAAGTAGATCCAAGAACCAAGAACTCGAGAGTGGAATAATTCAACTGGGAGAGATGGCCCCCACCGCCAATCACGTCCACTAAGGACAGAGGATATACAGCCCCTCACTGTTCATCACGTCCACTAAGGACAGGGGATATACAGCCCCTCACTGTTCATCACGTCCACTAAGGACAGGGGATATACAGCCCCTCACTGTTCATCACGTCCACTAAGGACAGGGGATATACAGCCCCTCACTGTTCAAATATCAATGCCCCTATGGGCGAGGGATATACAGCCCCCTACTGTCAAATATCAATGCCCCTATGGGCGAGGGATATACAGCCCCCTACTGTTCACATTAAACGCGCGCACGTCGAAAGAAAGATTTCCAAGATTGACCTTTTCCAAAAATCCCGCTAGATCACCAACTACCCAGAGCAATACCAAAACACTCAGTCCTACAGAGTGCAGAAGCGTAAACCCTAAGCAGCCAATGTCTAACGGGCAACCAAGTAGAAGAAATCAATACCCAAGTGAGTTCCACATCTAAGGCTCAGTTAGTCACACAAGCTGAGTTAGTCACACAACCATTTTTTTTCTTAGAAAATCCTCTTAAAGTCAGTTAGCGTTTCCCAAAACATTCCACAAGTCAACCATTAAAAATATCGGAGTACGAGAAATCGTACAACACATTCCATAAAGTCCAAAACACATCAAGCTGAGTACGAGAAATCGTACAAACATTCCATAGAATTTGTCACCAAAAGTATCTGAGTACGAGAAATCGTACCTGGGTAACGCTGTAGCAGTTCTAATCAACTTGCGCAAACAATCAACAGTACTCTGAAGAATATTAAAGATAATCTACCATCAATCACTTGTAGCCTATGTTACGCTTAAATAAACTCCTTACTCTTATTTCAAAGTCTCAATTATCTTTTAAGCCCTCACTTAAATGTTATGTATAATCTTTGTGTTATCTAAGAACGTTGTATAGACCAAGGAATGTATTTTATTAACACTTGTTAATTGTTCCACCCTTATCCACTTTACCCATACCTAACCATAATTCTCACATTAAAGACCTTTATAACATAAGTGCACTATACGTTATTCAATCAATCTTAGAATTTTAATAACAATTCTTAAGCTCAATACTTTTATTCTTACTTTAGGACATACATCGTGTTATGACCAATGATGGGTTTATCTTAGAATACTATACTATTATTTCACAATTTATTGACTATGTATCTTTATCAATATCTACTAGATAATCCATTATAACTAAGTTTTCCCCCTTAACTTAATTAAGATCTACATCCTGTATACTGAAATCGTAGTGTTGTAGATGCATTTTAGTATAACTTATTTGAGCTACTAAACTCAATTATCTTATCTTTAGTTCAGAATGACCTTTAATTGCAACCATCTATTAATCTTGTCATAAGTTGTTAAATTACTTTTCATCTTGAAATAACCATATTATAGTTAACTCTAACTTATCGAACTCTCACATTTAGTATCCACAAAGTATATTATTTACTTAACCATATCTTTATAATAAGGTGTTTTAAGATAACCTTTTATGTATCCTTACTTACATTTAATTCCCTAACTGTTTTACTTTTACACACATTCTCTCTATAGACCATGCATAATCCTTTTATATTAAACTTCGTTAAACTCAAGTCTTAAATACATTTTATATTGTTTACAAAACCTAAAGTTTCAAAAGAATAACTTAATAAATTAATTTCCTTTATTGTATTTAGGATGGACATTATATCTTAGCATGAGGTAGAATTTATCAAAGAATTAAATTCTGGTTCGTAAGTGAAATTGTCAATTACCTAATAAGATAATATATTCTGAACAATCTCCATACCTTATATTCAAATGACACATTAATATTTCCAGTGTCAAAAGGTAAATCAATATAATCTCTTATGTAACCTAATTTCATCTAATTAAAGGTTTAAAGATTTTAAGTATCTAATTTCCATTTACAAACCTCCTTATAAATTCTAACTACTAAATACATTACTTAATTATAAACTCACATCCTGAACATTGGTATTAAATGTATTTTATATGGCTTATCAAATTCTAAGAACGTAGGGATTATTATTTAGATTAATTCCCAATCATAGTTTAATATAGTTTTATATCATAATCCTTTTAATGATTTTATCTTAAAATATTAAGTTATTACTCAATACTATAAATATTAAGAAATAATTAAATCTAGACTTATTTATCCTCTTCACATTTAGATGTAAAAGTAACTCATTTATTTTATTATTGTTTATATGATAAGAACATTTAAATGTAAAAGTATTTCATTCATTTTATTATTAATTATATAATAAGATCTATTTGTGTAACACTTTATGTAAACTAATTCCAAATACTCCTAAATTTCAACTTATTAATTTCTTAACCAAATTATAATTTACATTGTGTTGTGGTTATTGACTAAATAAATACGTGTTTAAATACGGTTTATATAAATCTTAGGAACTCAACCTATAACCATAAATTAATACCACCTCATATAATATTCTTTTATTAGTATCATGTAGAGGTTTAGTTTAACTCATTAATTCCTTCATATTATATTTTCTATAAGGTATTTTATTCCTTTTATTTTTATTTATCGTATATATATATATATATATATATATATATATATATATCCTTCCTATTACATTTCTCACAAGGAATGTTATTTCCTTTATCTATTTTTATTGTATTTATATACATATATATATATATATCCACATATATCAAGATTTATCCAGAACATTCTTTAAGAAATTCTATTGTATTTAATTATATAATATCTTTTAGACATATCCAAAACTGATTTATGGTTTATAAAATAAAGTATTTCCCTTAGTTTTAGTTAAACATATTAGCTTCCATATTATATATAATAAATAAAATGTAGTTTAGTTAAATTCCTTGATTTAATATAAGTTTCTATTTATTTCTCTCATATAAATATATATAAATATATGTAACAATTTTTACTTCACTTAAAGTTAATACCCAAAATATTTATAAACATACTGTATTAAATGTTAATTAGTCTTATTATATTTTCCCCAACCTATAAAGTTCATTAATCAACTATACTTTAATTTTTGATTACATTAAAAACCATATATTATAAGCTATTCTTATGAAAAACTCATAAACACAATTTTTAAAACCTTTTCCCGTTGCCCAAAAATTCCCAAACTTAATATACAGTAACTATAACATTTTAGACATATTATAAAATTTTTATTTCATAAAAATCTTTTTAATTTATCCATATAATTCCAGAAACTCCGTAACTTGTAAAAATCATAACTTATGTTTAAAAACTCCAAATCCATAATAATTTACATCAAAATAAACTAAATAAAATAAGGAATCTATGGTTAAAATTTCAAGTCAAAATAAATTCGGGAAGGTATTTAAATTAATTCAACAAGTTAGGGTTATTTACTGAAATCTATAGAAACTTAAATAAACTAAATCTGAAACGTTTTAATCTCGGCCGTCCGTTTCTCCTAACTACAATCGGACGGCCCTGGTTTACCAAGTTCTTCAGCGAATTCTTTAAACAGATCGAGTACTAAATCGACGATTCCTCACAATCTACAGAACCAAATTGAGTGATTCTTGTTTCTATGGTTTCGAAATTAAATTACGGTTCTAATGATACCAATTTCCCCAATTATAATGCAGTATTCAATGGTTTTCTAATTCAGTTTCGAAGTTAGGGTTCGTAAGGGGTTCCGAATTCGTTTCTCTCAAATTTACTCAATCTAAAGCGTAATTGATGCAATTGAATGATGTTTTTGACCGATAATGTAACATAGTTTAGCAAGGTTGAAGGAATTTGGATAAAACTTACCGGAGTTGTGCGAATTGAGTGAATTCAATTCGAAAATCTGGAAAAGACTCGAACTTTAAACAGTTCGTGGTGCCAACTTTGAGGATCTATAACTAGCAGTATAAAACGAGTTGGATAATGAGTAAGGGCTCATTGGAAAGAAGAATTGTAGATCTACACAATGATATCAAGAACTAATCCTAACTCGCACCATACAGAAAGATATTGAAGCTAGAAGTTGCGAGTTTACCTTACGTTTTCTGGAAAGAAAACTGTGATTTTATGCTGTGATGAATTCGAAACTTTAGACACCTCTCTCTTACAAACGGTTTGGAATTGGCTTTGGTCATCAACATGAACGTTATAGAGGGATTAGAGCTCTTCAAAACGAGCTAAAGAACATGGAATTTGGCTGAGAAACGAAGAAGTTATGGCTAGTCGAAGTTACCTGAATTCGAAGAGAAACTGGAAAACTGCAGTTTCGGTTTTGCAAGGTGGCTACTTTGGATCGAATTTCCGGCTGATGTATAATGAATTAGGGTATGTGTGAGTAATGGTTGGAAAGAGGAAATGAAGGAGAAGAGAATGCAAAAGACGGCACTCAAAAATTCCAAACGAGGGGAAAGTTATGGAGGTCGCAAGATAGGGCAACAAACTGATTTCTGTTGGCGAAAAACAAGGAGAAATTCGACTAAGTGTTGGGCGGCCTGTGATTGACTGACACGTGGCATCTCTTAAAATTTTGGCTCTAAACTTCAATCTATCATAACTTTGGCTAGGATGATCCGTTTTTGACGTTCTTTTTATCGATCTTCATGGTTTTTCATAACCTATTATTGGTATAGTTTTCATGGCCTGGTTTGACCATTCTCAAAAGTCAACTCTAGCAAGGCTTAATAAGCTTTAAGGTTTCTAGAATTTTATATTGACTTTTATATTTCAAAACAATGTTCCAACACTTCCTAAAATCTTTATAATATATTTGGAGTGTTTAATAATTTTCCCAAGATTTATTGACTTATAAATCTTATTATTAAATTCATAATACTATATAATATATATAATAATTAGGGAAAACCCCTAAATAAATTTCACAACCCCATTAATAATTTAATATTCATAATTCCATATAATAATTTAATATTCCTCATTCCATATAATAATTTAATACTTAATAATTATTAAAGGTTTAATAAAAGAAATCCCCTAAATTAATTTAAATTAATTTAGGGGTATTTCAGCATATCCCCCTTAAAAGAAACTTCGCCTCGAAGTTTAAAAATCAACTAATAAGCACTCACACCGCTTCGGGTGTGCTGAGACAATAAAAGTTCCAATGAAGTTCCATACCAAACCAATCCTTTATTTCCATCCATTTCCATAACAACATTCCACTCAGATTACTCAAACTTACAACGAACCAAGATATACCAAGACATATCACGATGAAAAACAACAGTCACATACTGTCATATGCAAAAACCAAGCACATACAAACACCTCTCATTCTGCTAATACTGTTCTCCTTTGCTAACAATGCAACGAGGCATAATCCGGATGAGATAACGAAGGAGGAGTATGCCAGCATATCCCCCTTAAAAGAGCTAAGGTACGCCCTCGTACCGCTACTAATGGCACATTCAAAGAATTCAACACCTTATTAACCATTTTTACTGCACCGTTGATTTATCTATGATCGTTATATATCAGTATCTCTTGATTGTTATGTATTTGTATTTCCTTGGTGGTTATAAAATTTTATCTTATGATTATTATCCATTCATTTAATGACTGATACGAATTATACGTCCATATATGATCATTTATCATATCAATTATATTACTAAGCTATACCTCGGTGTAACGTACTTGAGTAGTTTAACATAATATTCCCGATCATTTAATAATCCTCAATAATCTTCCAAAATTATCTTCAAAGGTTTATTGGCCAACCATATGTTAAAACTCCATAAGATAAATATTTTCTGTGACTTTCAAGTTTCAATTGTTTTTATAATTAACGATCATATTTTAGACGATCATTCAGTGTTTACTTAAAATTTACTTATTATATATTTACATAATTTCACCCAAGGCAGAATTTTAGGAAGTTCTTATAATGTAGCTCCAAAATCTGATTTCTTTATCTTAAATTTATTTTTCAAGATAGGGACTCTATATAAAATTTTAGGTCAAATGCATAGTCTAATGAAAACTCACTCACTCTTGATAATTATTTTCCTTAAGGTTTGTTCTATGTAAGTATTCTTCTGATTATTAAATCTTAGTACTCTCTTAGACAATGGTGGCTTTTGGTAAATATCACTCTTAGTGTGTCTTTTAAAATTTTATACCTGTATAATGTTAAACTTCCAAGTAAACATGAGGATTTTCAATCTTTAAGTAACTCTCAATTTTTTTTTTAGATGCTCAATACTCAAGTATTTAAGGATCAATGATACTTAGTTTAGTATTACTCCACTCAATCTTTAAGTAACTTCTTTTATGATTTTTTTTTATATCCAACCAGGGGTAGATGTTGTATCTTGGAGTACCCAAACTTAATCCCCTTCCTCCATATATAGGTTTTTCACCAAAGATTTAACTCAATAAACCCTTTACATTTATGAGTTTTAATACCGGATCTTAAGATACAAATTTGATTTGTTCATTGTGGTTAGCAATGAAATATGCCTAGCTCAAGATTTCATGATGGTAACGTCTTACCACCACTTCCCCTCAAGTTCAACACAATCCATCACCTGCGTAGAAGATTATATACGGTTAGATGACAAGGCTTGTCTAGCCCCTAAACTTCTAGAAGTGGGTGTGCACCCCCACTACTTTCAGCCTAGGAGTTCGTCGCACCAGGCACTTCCCGTAGGGTTTAGGTTTATGTGTTTTCTTTCTAAAGTTAACATAGAGTTTTAATGTGTTTTTACAAGAGAGATGTTGATCTTTTCTAATACGCTACTAGTTCTTGTTAGCTTAATAATTTTCTAGACTTAAGATTTATCTTAAACATTATCCTTAGTTAAAATTATACCAAGTAGTTCATGAGATTTATTTTCAAACTTTAAAGGAGTTGAAGTACTTTCACATAATATCAATACTAATTTATTAGTAAGTTCTATTTGTATATGTTTTCAACCAAAAGTATTCTTTACAATTCCAGGAATTTGTGTACTAGCTTTTAAAGGATTGCATTTTTTTTAGCAATGTATTCTCCATGAACATACTTTTGAACAATAACTTAATATTTGGTTTATCTCAACCAAAATCTTATCGTACTTAATATAGGATGTCCAAACTTATATATATATGATATATATATTTTCTGTAGTTTATTGTTGGGACGGTATAACAACATCACACTCAACAGACATTCACAAAAGAAAAGTGTGTAAAGGAATCGTTCACAATTCCAAAAGGGTTAGGAGTCGTGCCTTACTGGAGTCCTCACTTCCCAATTCTACCCCAGTTCCCCAGTTTTAAGTGCACCTATAATCTAAGGATTTCACTCGGCTTGTTTTCTCGGGTTCAGAGCGTAACTACGCTCTGATACCACTTTCTGTAACACCCCTATAATAATAAAACAGCAGCGGAAAATAAACTAAAGGTGCTACAGACCATCGGGTTCCAAACACCCGGCACCAAACCTCACCAATTACAACTTACAATCTACAAAAGCTACGGTCTGAACTCGAGAAAAACTTAACACAAACATAATAGAAATTAAACATATTCCTCTCCACAAAACCTAGTCCCATCCCAAACGCTCATTCTCTTCGTGGCCACCTGTAAATCAATTCGTACCTGCAAGATGAAACCAAGCAGCCCACCCCGAAAGGGGCGGGTCAGTTCCCTGGAATGGAACTGGTACAATTCTCCAAAAAAAACTTATAAAACATAACTCTTCAAAATAAACAGTAACATGAAAACAACTCTTAAAAGTAAAACAGAGATAGAGCACTTCAAAACAATCAAGTTAAAGAGAAAAGAAAACAAGACAAAGATAGAGAGAACTTCCAAAACAAGTCATCCACTTAAGTAGTCACACCACATAGTTAGTAAGCATACATTGTTGATGTTAGAACCAATTCCCATTAGGAGTAGAAAAACCCAGATAGCCACAAAGGACTAGGAATGATAAAGTAGATCCAAGAACCAAGAACTCGAGAGTGGAATAATTCAACTGGGAGAGATGGCCCCCACCGCCAATCACGTCCACTAAGGACAGAGGATATACAGCCCCTCACTGTTCATCACGTCCACTAAGGACAGGGGATATACAGCCCCTCACTGTTCATCACGTCCACTAAGGACAGGGGATATACAGCCCCTCACTGTTCATCACGTCCACTAAGGACAGGGGATATACAGCCCCTCACTGTTCAAATATCAATGCCCCTATGGGCGAGGGATATACAGCCCCCTACTGTCAAATATCAATGCCCCTATGGGCGAGGGATATACAGCCCCCTACTGTTCACATTAAAGACGCGCGCACGTCGAAAGAAAGATTTCCAAGATTGACCTTTTCCAAAAATCCCGCTAGATCACCAACTACCCAGAGCAATACCAAAACACTCAGTCCTACAGAGTGCAGAAGCGTAAACCCTAAGCAGCCAATGTCTAACGGGCAACCAAGTAGAAGAAATCAATACCCAAGTGAGTTCCACATCTAAGGCTCAGTTAGTCACACAAGCTGAGTTAGTCACACAACCATTTTTTTCTTAGAAAATCCTCTTAAAGTCAGTTAGCGTTTCCCAAAACATTCCACAAGTCAACCATTAAAAATATCGGAGTACGAGAAATCGTACAACACATTCCATAAAGTCCAAAACACATCAAGCTGAGTACGAGAAATCGTACAAACATTCCATAGAATTTGTCACCAAAAGTATCTGAGTACGAGAAATCGTACCTGGGTAACGCTGTAGCAGTTCTAATCAACTTGCGCAAACAATCAACAGTACTCTGAAGAATATTAAAGATAATCTACCATCAATCACTTGTAGCCTATGTTACGCTTAAATAAACTCCTTACTCTTATTTCAAAGTCTCAATTATCTTTTAAGCCCTCACTTAAATGTTATGTATAATCTTTGTGTTATCTAAGAACGTTGTATAGACCAAGGAATGTATTTATTAACACTTGTTAATTGTTCCACCCTTATCCACTTTACCCATACCTAACCATAATTCTCACATTAAAGACCTTTATAACATAAGTGCACTATACGTTATTCAATCAATCTTAGAATTTTAATAACAATTCTTAAGCTCAATACTTTTATTCTTACTTTAGGACATACATCGTGTTATGACCAATGATGGGTTTATCTTAGAATACTATACTATTATTTCACAATTTATTGACTATGTATCTTTATCAATATCTACTAGATAATCCATTATAACTAAGTTTTCCCCCTTAACTTAATTAAGATCTACATCCTGTATACTGAAATCGTAGTGTTGTAGATGCATTTTAGTATAACTTATTTGAGCTACTAAACTCAATTATCTTATCTTTAGTTCAGAATGACCTTTAATTGCAACCATCTATTAATCTTGTCATAAGTTGTTAAATTACTTTTCATCTTGAAATAACCATATTATAGTTAACTCTAACTTATCGAACTCTCACATTTAGTATCCACAAAGTATATTATTTACTTAACCATATCTTTATAATAAGGTGTTTTAAGATAACCTTTTATGTATCCTTACTTACATTTAATTCCCTAACTGTTTTACTTTTACACACATTCTCTCTATAGACCATGCATAATCCTTTTATATTAAACTTCGTTAAACTCAAGTCTTAAATACATTTTATATTGTTTACAAAACCTAAAGTTTCAAAAGAATAACTTAATAAATTAATTTCCTTTATTGTATTTAGGATGGACATTATATCTTAGCATGAGGTAGAATTTATCAAAGAATTAAATTCTGGTTCGTAAGTGAAATTGTCAATTACCTAATAAGATAATATATCTGAACAATCTCCATACCTTATATTCAAATGACACATTAATATTTCCAGTGTCAAAAGGTAAATCAATATAATCTCTTATGTAACCTAATTTCATCTAATTAAAGGTTTAAAGATTTTAAGTATCTAATTTCCATTTACAAACCTCCTTATAAATTCTAACTACTAAATACATTACTTAATTATAAACTCACATCCTGAATTGGTATTAAATGTATTTTATGGCTTATCAAATTCTAAGAACGTAGGGATTATTATTTAGATTAATTCCCAATCATAGTTTAATATAGTTTTATATCATAATCCTTTTAATGATTTTATCTTAAAATATTAAGTTATTACTCAATACTATAAATATTAAGAAATAATTAAATCTAGACTTATTTATCCTCTTCACATTTAGATGTAAAAGTAACTCATTTATTTTATTATTGTTTATATGATAAGAACATTTAAATGTAAAAGTATTTCATTCATTTTATTATTAATTATATAATAAGATCTATTTGTGTAACACTTTATGTAAACTAATTCCAAATACTCCTAAATTTCAACTTATTAATTTCTTAACCAAATTATAAATTTACATTGTGTTGTGGTTATTGACTAAATAAATACATGTGTTTAAATACGGTTTATATAAATCTTAGGAACTCAACCTATAACCATAAATTAATACCACCTCATATAATATCTTTTATTAGTATCATGTAGAGGTTTAGTTTAACTCATTAATTCCTTCATATTATATTTTCTATAAGGTATTTTATTCCTTTTATTTATTTATTTATCGTATATATATATATATATATATATCCTTCCTATTACATTTCTCACAAGGAATGTTATTTCCTTTATCTATTTTTTGTATTTATATACATATATATATATATCCACATATATCAAGATTTATCCAGAACATTCTTTAAGAAATTCTATTGTATTTAATTATATCTAATATCTTTTAGACATATCCAAAACTGATTTATGGTTTATAAAATAAAGTATTTCCCTTAGTTTTAGTTAAACATATTAGCTTCCATATTATATATAATAAATAAAATGTAGTTTAGTTAAATTCCTTGATTTAATATAAGTTTCTATTTATTTCTCTCATATAAATATATATAAATATATGTAACAATTTTTACTTCACTTAAAGTTAATACCCAAAATATTTATAAACATACTGTATTAAATGTTAATTAGTCTTATTATATTTTCCCCAACCTATAAAGTTCATTAATCAACTATACTTTAATTTTTGATTACATTAAAAACCATATATTATAAGCTATTCTTATGAAAAACTCATAAACACAATTTTTAAAACCTTTTCCCGTTGCCCAAAAATTCCCAAACTTAATATACAGTAACTATAACATTTTAGACATATTATAAAATTTTTATTTCATAAAAATATCTTTTTAATTTATCCATATAATTCCAGAAACTCCGTAACTTGTAAAAATCATAACTTATGTTTAAAAACTCCAAATCCATAATAATTTACATCAAAATAAACTAAATAAATAAGGAATCTATGGTTAAAATTTCAAGTCAAAATAATTCGGGAAGATATTTAAATTAATCAACAAGTTAGGTTATTTACTGTAACATAGAATCTTAAAATAAACAAATCTGAAACGTTTTAATCCGGCCGTCCGTTCTCCTAACTACAATCGGACGGCCCGGTTTACCAATTCTTCAGCGAATTCCTTAACGATCGAGTACTAAATCGACGTCTCACAATCTACAGAACCAAATGAGTGATTCTTGTTTCTATGGTTTGAAATTAAATTACGGTTCTAATGATACCAATTCCCCAATTATAATGCAGTATTCAAGGGTTTTAATTCAGGTTCGAAGTTAGGGTTCGTAAGGGTTCCGAATTCGTTTCTCTCAAATCACTCAATCTAAAGCGTAATTGATGCAATGAATGATGTTTTTTGAACGATAATGTAAACATAGTTTAGCAAGGTTGAAGGAATTTGGATAAAACTTACCACGGAGTTGTGCGAATTGAGTGAATTCAATTCGAAAATCTGGAAAAGACTCGAACTTTAAACAGTTCGTGGGTGCCAACTTTGAGGATCTATAACTAGCAGTATAAAACGAGTTGGAGAATGAGTAAGGGCTCATTGGAAAAGGATTGTAGATCTACACAATGATATCAAGAACTAATCCTAACTCGCACCATACAGAGATATTGAAGCTAGAAGTTGCGAGTTTACCTTCGTTTCTGGAAAGAAAACTGTGATTTTATGCTGTGATGTGAATTCGAAACTTTAGACACCTCTCTCTTACAAACGGTTTGGAATTGGCTTGGTCATCAACATGAACGTTATAGAGGGATTAGAGCTCTTCAAAACGAGCTAAAGAACATGAATTTGGCTGAGAAACGAAGAAGTTATGGCTAGTCGAAGTTACCTGAATTCGAAGAGAAACTGGAAAACGCAGTTTCGGTTTTGCAAGGTGGCTACTTTGGATCGAATTTCCGGTGATGTATAATGAATTAGGGTATGTGTGAGTAATGGTTGGAAAGAGGAGATGAAGGAGAAGAGAATGCAAAAGACGGCACTCAAAATTCCAAACGAGGGGAAGAGTTATGGAGGTCGCAAGATAGGGCAAAAAACTGATTTCTGTTGGCGAAAAACAAGGAGAAATTCGACTAAGTGTTGGCGGCCTGTGATTGACTGACACGTGGCATCTCTTAAAATTTTGGCTCTAAACTTCAATCTATCATAACTTTGGCTAGGATGATCCGTTTTTGACGTTCTTTTTATCGATCTCATGGTTTTCATAACCTATTTATTGGTATAGGTTTCATGGCCTGGTTTGACCATTCTCAAAAAGTCAACTCTAGCAAGGCTTAATAAGCTTTAAGGTTTCTAGAATTTTATATTGACTTTTATATTTCAAAAAAAATGTTCCAACACTTCCTAAAATCTTTATAATATATTTGGAGTGTTAATAATTTTCCCAAGATTTATTGACTTATAAATCTTATTATTAATTCATAATACTATATAATAATATATAATAATTAGGGGAAAACCCCTAAATAAATTTCAAAACCCCATATAATAATTTAATATTCATAATTCCATATAATAATTAATATTCCTCATTCCATATAATAATTTAATACTTAATAATATTATAAAGGTTTAATAAAAGAAATCCCCTAAATTAATTTAAATTAATTTAGGGGTATTTCAGCATATCCCCCTTAAAAGAAACTTCGCTCGAAGTTTAAAAATCAACTAATAAGCACTCACACCGCTTCGGGTGTGCTGAGACAATAAAAGTTCCAATGAAGTTCCATACCAACCAATCCTTTATTTCCATCCATTTCCATAACAACATTCCACTCGAGATTACTCAAACTTACAACGAACAAGATATACCAAGACATATCACGATGAAAAACAACAGTCACATACTGTGTCATATTTAAAAAACAGCACATACAAACACCTCTCATTCTGCTAATACTGTTCTCCATTTACTAACAATGCAACGAGGCATAACGGATGAGATAACGAAGGAGGAGTATGCCAGCATATCCCCTTAAAAGAGCTAAGGTACGCCCTCGTACCGCTACTAATGGCACATTCAAAGAATTCAACACCTTATTAACCAATTTTACTGCACCGTTGATTTTATCTATGATCGTTACATATATCAGTATCTCTTGATTGTTATGTATTGTATTTCCTTGGTGGTTATAAAATTTTATCTTATGATTATTATCCATTCATTTAATGACTGATACGAATTATATGTCCATATATGATCATTTATCATATTAATTATATTACTAAGCTATACCTCGGGTGTGTAACGTACTTGAGTAGTTTAACATAATATTCCCGATCATTAATAATCCTCAATAATCTTCCAAAATTATCTTCAAAGGTTTATTGGCCAACCATATGTTAAAACTCCATAAGATAAATATTTTCTGTGACTTTCCAAGTTTCAATTGTTTTTATAATTAACGATCATATTTTAGACGAATCATTCAGTGTTTACTTCATAAAATTTACTTATTATATATTTACAATTTCACTCAAGGCAGAATTTTAGGAAGTTCTTATATGTAGCTCCAAAATCTGATTTCTTTATCTTAAAATTATTTTTCAAGATAGGGACTCTATATAAAATTTTAGGTCAAATGCATTAGTCTAATGAAAACTCACTCACTCTTGATAATTATTTTCCTTAAGGTTTGTTCTATGTAAGTATCCTTCTGATTATTAATCTTAGTACTCTCTTAGACAATGGTGGCTTTTGGTAAATATCACTCTTAGTGTGTCTTTTAAAATTTATACCTGTATAATGTTAAACTTCCAAGTAAACATGAGGATTTTCAATCTTTAAGTAACTCTCAATTTTTTTTTTAGATGCTCAATACTCAAGTATTTAAGGATCAATGATACTTAGTTTAGTATTACTCCCATCAATCTTTAAGTGACTTCTTTTACTGATTTTTTTTATACAACAACCAGGGGTAGATGTTGTATCTTGGAGTACCCAAACTTAATCCCCTTCCTCCATATATAGGTTTTTCACCAAAGATTTAACTCAATAAACCCTTTACATTTATGAGTTTTAATACCGGATCTTAAGATACAAATTTTGATTTGTTTATTGTGGTTAGCAATGAAATATGCCTAGCTCAAGATTTCATGATGGTAACGTCTTACCACCACTTCCCCTCAAGTTCAACACAATCCATCACCTGCGTAGAAGAGATAGATAGGATAGTAGATGAAAGGCTTGTCTAGCCCCTAAACTTCTAGAAGTGGGTGTGCACCCCCACTACTTCAGCCTAGGAGTTCGTCGCACCAGGCACTTCCCGTAGGGTGTTAGGTTTATGTGTTTTCTTTCTAAAGTTAACATATAGTCTTTAATGTGTTTTACAAGATCAGATGTTGATCTTTCTAATACGCTACTAGTTCTTGTTAGCTTAATAATTTCTAGACTTAAGATTTATCTTAAACATTATCCTTAGTTAATAAATAATACCAAGTAGTTCATGAGATTTATTTTCAAACTTTAAAGGAGTTGAAGTACTTTCACATAATATCAATACTAATTTAATTAGGTAAAGTTCTATTTGTATACGGTTTTCAACCAAAAGTATTCTTTACAATTCCAGGAATTTGTGTACTAGCTTTTAAAGGATTGCATTTTTTTTTAGCAATGTATTCTCCATGAACATACTTTTGAACAATAACTTAATATTTGGTTTATCTCAACCAAAATCTTAGTACTTATATAGGACGTACCAAACTTATATATATATATGTATATATATATTTTTTGTAGTTTTGTTGGGACGGTATAACAATACATCACACTCAACAGACATTCACAAAAGAAAAGTGTGTAAAGGAATCGTTCACAATTCCAACAAGGGTTAGGAGTCGTGCCTTACTGGAGTCCTCACTTCCCAATTCTACCCCAGTTCCCCAGTTTTAAGTGCACCTATAATCTAAGGATTTCACTCGGCTTATTTCTCGGGTTCAGAGCGTAACTACGCTCTGATACCACTTTTAAAACCCTATAATAATAAAACAGCAGCGGAAAATAAACTAAAGGTGCTACAGACCATCGGGTTCCAACAACCGGCACCAAACCTCACCAATTACAACTTACAATCTACAAAAGCTACGGTCTGAACTCGAGAAAAAACTTAACACAAACATAATAGAAATTAAACATATTCTCTCTCCACAAAACCTAGTCCCATCCCAAACGCTCATTCTCTTCGTGGCCACCTGTAAATCAATTCGTACCTGCAAGATGAAACCAAGCAGCCCACCCCGAAAGGGGCGGGTCAGTTCCCTGGAATGGAACTGGTACAATTCTCCAAAAACAAACTTATAAAACATAACTCTTCAAAATAAACAGTAACATGAAAACAACTCTTAAAGTAAAACAGAGATAGAGCACTTCAAAACAATCAAGTTAAAGAGAAAAGAAAACAAGACAAAGATAGAGATAGAGAACTTCCAAAACAAGTCATCCACTAAGTAGTCACACCACATAGTTAGTAAGCATACATTGTTGATGTTAGAACCAATTCCCATTAGGAGTAGAAAAACCCAGATAGCCACAAAGGACTAGGAATGATAAAGTAGATCCAAGAACCAAGAACTCAGAGAGTGAATAATTCAACTGGGAGAGATGGCCCCCACCGCCAATCACGTCCACTAAGGACAGAGGATATACAGCCCCCTCATGTCATCACGTCCCTAAGGACAGGGGATATACAGCCCTCACTGTTCATCACGTCCACTAAGGACAGGGGATATACAGCCCCTCACTGTTCATCACGTCCACTAAGGACAGGGGATATACAGCCCCTCACTGTTCAAATATCAATGCCCCTATGGGCGAGGGATATACAGCCCCCTACTGTCAAATATCAATGCCCCTATGGGCGAGGGATATACAGCCCCTACTGTTCACATTAAAGACGCGCGCACGTCGAAAGAAAGATTTCCAAGATTGACCTTTTCCAAAAATCCGCTAGATCACCAACTACCCAGAGCAATACCAAAACACTCAGTCCTACAGAGTGCAGAAGCGTAAACCCTAAGCAGCCAATGTCTAACGGGCAACCAAGTAGAAGAAATCAATACCCAAGTGAGTTCCACATCTAAGGCTCAGTTAGTCACACAAGCTGAGTTAGTCACACAACCATTTTTTTCTTAGAAAATCCTCTTAAAGTCAGTTAGCGTTTCCAAAACATTCCACAAGTCAACCATTAAAAATATCGGAGTACGAGAAATCGTACAACACATTCCATAAAGTCCAAAACACATCAAGCTGAGTACGAGAAATCGTACAAACATTCATAGAATTTGTCACCAAAAGTATCTGAGTACGAGAAATCGTACCTGGGTAACGCTGTAGCAGTTCTAATCAACTTGCGCAAACAATCAACAGTACTCTGAAGAATATTAAAGATAATCTACCATCAATCACTTGTAGCCTATGTTACGCTTAAATAAACTCCTTACTCTTATTTCAAAGTCTCAATTATCTTTTAAGCCTCACTTAAATGTTATGTATAATCTTTGTGTTATCTAAGAACGTTGTATAGACCAAGGAATGTATTTTATTAACACTTGTTAATTGTTCCACCTTATCCACTTTACCCATACCTAACCATAATTCTCACATTAAAGACCTATAACATAAGTGCACTATACGTTATTCAATCAATCTAGAATTTTAATAACAATTCTTAAGCTCAATACTTTATTCTTACTTAGGACATACATCGTGTTATGACCAATGATGGGTTTATCTTAGAATACTATACTATTATTTCACAATTTATTGACTATGTATCTTTATCAATATCTACTAGATAATCCATTATAACTAAGTTTTCCCCCTTAACTTAATAAGATCTACATCCTGTATACTGAAATCGTAGTGTTGTAGATGCATTTTAGTATAACTTATTGAGCTACTAAACTCAATTATCTTATCTTTAGTTCAGAATGACCTTTAATTGCAACCATCTATTAATCTTGTCATAAGTTGTTAAATTACTTTTCATCTTGAAATAACCATATATAGTTAACTCTAACTTATCGAACTCTCACATTAGTATCCACAAAGTATATTATTTACTTAACCATATCTTTATAATAAGGTGTTTTAAGATAACCTTTTATGTATCCTTACTTACATTTAATTCCCTAACTGTTTTACTTTTACACACATTCTCTCTATAGACCATGCATAATCCTTTTATATTAAACTTCGTAAACTCAAGTCTTAAATACATTTATATTGTTTACAAAACCTAAAGTTTCAAAAGGAATAACTTAATAAATTAATTTCCTTTATTGTATTTAGGATGGACATTATATCTTAGCATGAGGGTAGAATTTATCAAAGAATTAAATTCTGGTTCGTAAGTGAAATTGTCAATTAACTAATAAGATAATATATTCTGAACAATCTCCATACCTTATATTCAAATGACACATTAATATTTCCAGTGTCAAAAGGTAAATCAATATAATCTCTTATGTAACCTAATTTCATCTAATTAAAGGTTTAAAGATTTTAAGTATCTAATTTCCATTTACAAACCTCCTTATAAATTCTAACTACTAAATACATTACTTAATTAAACTCACATCCTGAACATTGGTATAAATGTATTTTATATGGCTTATCAAATTCTAAGAACGTAGGGATTATTATTTAGATTAATTCCCAATCATAGTTTAATATAGTTTTATATCATAATCCTTTTAATGATTTTATCTTAAAATATTAAGTTATTACTCAATACTATAAATATTAAGAAATAATTAAATCTAGACTTATTTATCCTCTTCACATTTAGATGTAAAAGTAACTCATTTATTTTATTATTGTTTATATGATAAGAACATTTAAATGTAAAAGTATTTCATTCATTTTATTATTAATTATATAATAAGATCTATTTGTGTAACACTTTATGTAAACTAATTCCAAATACTCCTAAATTTCAACTTATTAATTTCTTAACCAAATTATAAATTTACATTGTGTTGTGGTTATTGACTAAATAAATACATGTGTTTAAATATAAGTTTATTATAAAATCTAGGACTCAACCTATAACCATAAATTAATACCACCTCATATAATATTCTTTTATTAGTATCATGTAGAGGTTTAGTTTAACTCATTAATTCCTTCATATTATATTTTCTATAAGGTATTTTATTCCTTTATATTTATTTATCGTATTATATATATATATATATATATATATATATCCTTCCTATTACATTTCTCACAAGGAATGTTATTTCCTTTATCTATTTTATTGTATTTATATACATATATATATATATATATCCACATATATCAAGATTTATCCAGAACATTCTTTAAGAAATTCTATTGTATTTAATTATATCTAATATCTTTTAGACATATCCAAAACTGATTTATGGTTTATAAAATAAAGTATTTCCCTTAGTTTTAGTTAAACATATTAGCTTCCATATTATATATAATAAATAAAATGTAGTTTAGTTAAATTCCTTGATTTAATATAAGTTTCTATTTATTTCTCTCATATAAATATATATGAATATATGTAACAATTTTTACTTCACTTAAAGTTAATACCCAAAATATTTATAAAACATACTGTATTAAATGTTAATTAGTCTTATTATATTTTCCCCAACCTATAAAGTTCATTAATCAACTATACTTTAATTTTTGATTACATTAAAAACCATATTATAAGCTATTCTTATGAAAAACTCATAAACACAATTTTTAAAACCTTTCCCGTTGCCCAAAAATTCCCAAACTTAATATACAGTAACTATAACATTTTAGACATATTATAAAATTTTTATTTCATAAAAATATCTTTTTAATTATCCATATAATTCCAGAAACTCCGTAACTTGTAAAAATCATAACTTATGTTTAAAACTCCAAATCCATAATAATTTACATCAAAATAAAAAATAAACTAAATAAAATAAGGAATCTATGGTTAAAATTTCAAGTCAAAATAAATTCGGGAAGGTATTTAAATTAATTCAACAAGTTAGGGTTATTTACTGAAATCTATAGAAACTTAAATAAACTAAATCTGAAACGTTTTAATCTCGGCCGTCCGTTTCTCCTAACTACAATCGGACGGCCCTGGTTTACCAAGTTCTTCAGCGAATTCCTTAAAACAGATCGAGTACTAAATCGACGATTCCTCACAATCTACAGAACCAAATGAGTGATTCTTGTTTCTATGGTTTCGAAATAAATTACGGTTCTAATGATACCAATTTCCCCAATTATAATGCAGTATTCAATGGTTTTCTAATTCAGTTTCGAAGTTAGGGTTCGTAAGGGTTCCGAATTCGTTTCTCTCAAATTACTCAATCTAAAGCGTAATTGATGCAATTGAATGATGTTTTTGACCGATAATGTAACATAGTTTAGCAAGGTTGAAGGAATTTGGATAAAACTTACCGGAGTTGTGCGAATTGAGTGAATTCAATTCGAAAATCTGGAAAAGACTCGAACTTTAAACAGTTCGTGGTGCCAACTTTGAGGATCCATAACTAGCAGTATAAAACGAGTTGGATAATGAGTAAGGGCTCATTGGAAAGAAGAATTGTAGATCTACACAATGATATCAAGAACTAATCCTAACTCGCACCATACAGAAAGATATTGAAGCTAGACGTTGCGAGTTTACCTTACGTTTCTGGAAAGAAAACTGTGATTTTATGCTGTGATGAATTCGAAACTTTAGACACCTCTCTCTTACAAACGGTTTGGAATTGGCTTTGGTCATCAACATGAAAGTTATAGAGGGATTATAGCTCTTCAAAACGAGCTAAAGAACATGGAATTTTGCTGAGAAACGAAGAAGTTATGGCTAGTCGAAGTTACCTGAATTCGAAGAGAAACTGGAAAACTGCAGTTTCGGTTTTGCAAGGTGGCTACTTTGGATCGAATTTCCGGTGATGTATAATGAATTAGGGTATGTGTGAGTAATGGTTGGAAAGAGGAGATGAAGGAGAAAGAGAATGCAAAAGACGGCACTCAAAAATTCCAAACGAAGGGAAAGTTATGGAGGTCGCAAGATAGGGCAACAAACTGATTTCTGTTGGCGAAAAACAAGGAGAAATTCGACTAAGTGTTGGGCGGCCTGTGATTGACTGACACGTGGCATCTCTTAAAATTTTGGCTCTAAACTTCAATCTATCATAACTTTGGCTAGGATGATCCGTTTTTGACGTTCTTTTATCGATCTTCATGGTTTTTCATAACCTATTTATTGGTATAGGTTTCATGGCCTGGTTTGACCATTCTCAAAAAGTCAACTCTAGCAAGGCTTAATAAGTTAAGGTTTCTAGAATTTTATATTGACTTTTATATTTCAAAACAACAATGTTCCAACACTTCCTAAAATCTTTATAATATATTTGGAGTGTTTAATAATTTCCCAAGATTTATTGACTTATAAATCTTATTATTAAATTCATAATACTATATAATAATATATAATAATTAGGGGAAAACCCCTAAATAAATTTCACAAACCCATATAAATTTAATATTCATAATTCCATATAATAATTTAATATTCCTCATTCCATATAATAATTTAATACTTAATAATATTATTAAAGGTTAATAAAAGAAATCCCCTAAATTAATTTAAATTAATTTAGGGGTATTTCATTAATTGTATGTACATATATATGTATGACTATTTTTATTTGTCACTTTTCGGTTATATACACGTTATAATCTTGTAGCGTTATGTATATTTACATATATATACCCGTATGTACGTAAATACGGTAACAATAAACTGTTCGTTATGTCACGTTTTTAATTACATCATTATACGGGTATAAATGTTTATAGTAGTGTTCTAATTATATATACAACGTCATATTTTTGTAACGTTGTGTATATGTACGTTGTAAGTTATATATTAAATAGTGTTTTTAATTACTTAGGGGTATTTCAGTCTACCCCCCTTAAGGAGACTTCGTCCCGAAGTCGTCTTCCTTGAGTGATTTATAACCACTACCCATATAGCCCTGGTGCACATCTATTGATGTGACGGTATCTAGACGATACAATTGAACTGAATTCATAAGGAGTGTACATATATATATCAATCGTCAACCATTCATACATGTTCACAACATACACACATGCGCAATGCGCAAACAACCTACCAAACAACACAAACACGTATGCCCGCATACAAATACACATACAGACACACATGATAATCAATTAGTACACGTATGTTCCGAAGTCGCTTTACTTAAATAGGTGTATTAATAACTACCCTTACAATCCCATAATGTATATCTATGTGATATATCATTTACGCATATCGTGCTGTGCTAATACCGCACATAGCCCTCAATTGTGGCGTTAATTCAAACATATATGGATATAGGTGATCCATCAGCACCATCATTTCCTATCAGTTCTACCAATGCTGACAACCTCCCCGAGGGTGTCATTACCATATCATCCTTCACATTTCGTATCTAATTATTCGTTTCGTATCTAAGCGATACCCTAAGTAATCAATCTACAAGGTACAACAATATATATATATATATATATCACCGTGTCATAAAGAACGTATTACACCTGGGGTAAGCACGCCATTAAGTATTTCATAAAATTCATACATACGAGTGCACATCTCACACACACAATTCAACCACGTACGCCCCGCGCACCAACAAAATGAACAAACAACATTCAACAATCAACATCGTGTGCCTCGCACACCCACAAACATACCAACAATCAACATCGTATGCCCCGCATACCCACAAACTAGTGTATGCCCGCGCATACGAAATACACCAACAACAACTGTGAACAACAAAATTCAGTGAGAACATGTGCACAGGCAAGAGGCTCTACCCCCTTAAAAAGGGTTAACCCCGTACCCCACAAGTATTCGACAGCCGCTCCACAAGGAGCGCTGGATACTTGACTCTCATAGAGTTCCCTAACTCTCATGTGGGTTTTCACCTTTGGAGTAGATTATAGACAGGTATGACTCTAGCCCCTTCGGCTCTTAAATATGTATAAAGGGTGAGGCACGTATTGTGCTCTCTCCCAAGTTCGTTCTAATGGGCCCACTCGCTCTGTATGAGGTGCAGACCCATGAACATAGGCTCAATTTCCCTCTTTTCATTACTGTGTGTCCTCTTATTTGGATCACTAGCATACATTCGTGTGTCTTCTCCCACTGATATTCAATTGAGGTATAATATGACATTGGCTCTTGTTAGTACTTGGTGCTCTTTGCACTTGTCTTTGTAATACCAAGACGTACCAGCCTACATGTCCACGTAGTTGATGATTGTCATCCGTGTCTCCTAGTGGTTTTGTTCCAGAGTAATACACTGTTGAGTTCTTTGATACACACTCTTGTTGATGTCCATTGCATCTTTCTGTATTTCTACTAGATTAATAACTGCACAAGTGCAATACCAAAACACTCAGTCCTACAGAGTGCAGAGGCGTAAACTCTCAGCAGCTAATATCTAAAGAGTCAAAAAGATAAGATGAGCGAATCATCATGTGAGTGGTACATTCCAAGTCCATTATTCCTTCTTAAGGTATCTGCTAGCATTTAGCTTGTCTCTCATCATTGCGTAATCACGCGTTTATGTTTACATCATCTGGTAGATTTCCTCTGGATTGCAAGAACTTGCATGATCCTTATGAGGGTTCTACGTATTACTCGTCCATATAGTGGTTCTTGTTTCTGTCATCTGCCTCGTCACCTTCGAAGGGTCTCCTTGTTCCCGGTGTGTTGACCGCTATTCTGTGTTGTAGGTTCTTGGTTTCTCTAGCCCGTTGGTTAACTGCGGGCTCTTCTCGTCCATCTTCGAGGTAATCTGCATCACTGTCCGTAGTACGGAGTTGACTACTTCTCGTGTGCTAACACCACTTGTCTACATGCATGGGTTACCGTACTGATACATTACTACTTACCTGACTAACCTATAAATAAGTCTGTCAGCCCACATGCTCCTTTCGGAGTGCGGTCGTCCCATGTCTCGTTTAGTAAACTGGTAGCGTCTGTCACACGACTATGGTGAAGTATTCTATTGTCAATCTCCTTTTGATGGATGTCCTTTTGTAGTTTGATGTGATTGATCCGCACTGGTTGGTTATGTGTCGTAGATTCTAATGTTCTAGCAGTATGGTGGTAAGGTGGTTGGAACATTATTTTGTTCCCTGGACTCATGTCCTTAGTAAATATTAGTGGTAGCACTTGGTTGCTAACCAGTTAAACATTAAACGTTGATTCGTTTGTATGGTTGTAATCGGTTTGTAGAGGTAGCAATGTCAGTTCTCCTATCACGATCTCCATTAGTATATACATAATTCTTTCTCCAGTTTAATCACTATCATATCTTACCTATGCTTCCGATATGGCGTTAGGTAAGTTCTCATACTGGGTATTTATACGCATTCACTGTTCCGTTTAACTGGGTGTATTGTAGATTGCATGATTGCTTGAGCATCTTGGCTCTTCATTTCCCAACCATTCTCACTGATGGTACTGCAAATGAGTGCTTTTACAAATATTATAAGTGGATCTTCGTATGCCACTTCTCATAAGATCAGGTTCGTCCACTAGGACTGAACATTTATCACTATTAGTGATTAACATTACATGCTGGTATATACTCCTGGTATTCAGCTAGTAGGTAATGTCTATTTGTTACTTATGTTTGGTGCTAGTTACTTGTAACTGTAGTTATTTATTTTTCAAGTGCGCAGTTTGGCGCCTGTTAGTATTCATCATTGTTATTCACATGCTTACGGTATGTACCGTAGCTCCTTTGCTTCATTATATTAACTTAGACATTGTTACGTTAGTAATATGCCTTGAAAGGTAACTGAGTCGGTGTTCCGGTCTCCTGAGTTTATGCCCCTTATTTGTACATTAGGTACTTGCTTAATTTACGCTATTTAGCGTTGGTTTGTGTGTTTTGTAATATCAATTTAGTGGTTGTCATTGATTCAACTTACATGTCCATTCATCACTGACAGTCGTCACAGTAGTGAACGACATGTCTTTAACATAAATGGATACTTATCATTTCTTTACATGGCGGGACGCCAATGGCGGTAGCCATTCTTCTACTTAGGACTTTGTTTCATAATCGGTTATGATATTGATAATACATATGGAACTAATCTTGACGTTGATCACTATTAGTTGTACATAATCATACATGGCACTCCTTGGTAAAGGTAGTGCTCAGAGGCGGTAATTATTCATGTGTTCAGTGCTGATTCGCGTTCATCGTTGCGAGGTATTGTAATGTCGTATTACGGTTAGAATTGGTCTTTTCACTCTCGGTCCATCTGAGGACTGGTACGCTTTACTAATTCTCTTGTGTTCATCAGTGTTGGCGTATACATGAGTATAGTTAGTAAACTATAAGTTACATTTATTATAAATGTAACTATATGATATGTATTACATTTTATATTATTGCAATATTGTAATAATGGAAAAATATCAGGAGCTGATGGAAATAAGAATTTTGATGTATGGCCTTCGGCAATAATATAGTTTTTATTGAAGATATGGGTTACAATATTTAATGAGAAAATTGAATTTATAGGCTAAGGCTGATATAATATAAAACCTTAGGAATTATCAATATATATGTCCTGAAATGTTACGGAATATTAAGATAAAGTTCTTAATATATGTTGCATAGTGTAATGCAACAAATCGAATAATCATCTTACATTAAGATGATGATGAACATGCGACATAAGATATAAGAGAATAAATCTTGAAATATAAGTGTAAGTGAATAAACATAAGTACTGAGTATACGATATATTGGAAACTATAGGGTAGCGGTCGTTGTACGATCGTATCCCTTCATAGTTTTATTTGTATGATTTAATATATATTCCACGTAGCTGTTAATAGCAAGTTTCCTTTGCTAGTTGTTTGTAACTAGGATAGTGCAGTTTTGTTTATCCTTACTATAATTAATTTTGGCAACTTGTGAAGAGTTCAGGAGTCATACGACCCGGTGTGATCAGCACCAGTGTTCACTAACCTTTCACCCCAATTTGGGGTGGTTTTCCCTTGATCCCGGGAATCAGGTTTCACCGTCCACTTCCAATTCAGCCATTGAATGTTTTGATAATTAAATTATGTTATCTTGGCTCTCAGCCTGTGTCATTGCATTCGTTCTCGTTTAGTAGTTATGATTTGTTATGGGTGGTGTGCCCCTTTTTGCGTTACTCGGACTCGTCGGTCCCTTCAGAGGTTGTAGGGCCTCGTATCTTAGAGGTTTATTGTAACAATTGTAGTTATGTAGTTTATACTAGAGGTGTACAATTGTTTGGTGATATTGGTAGCCATGGTGTCGTACCATAGGTCTACGCAGTTTACAGTATTCGTTTGTACGATAATAGCATGGTAATGCAGTAGTAATTATTGCAAGCACTTGCAGTAGCAAGTGCGCGGGGTAGACGAAATTTTAGTACATTGTTTAATTCAGCGCCTTTAGTGACAAAGCGCGCCATGCAAGTAGAGTTGTCGGTTCCCGACTTGTTTGCCTCACTTCTGCATTGGTTGTTTAAGCACTATTAGAGTGGATTGTTCGTGAATAAGAAGATATTTGGATTTGGGAAATTTTTCCTGACCACATTGTCATTAGAATAATCAAGTCTTCCATTACATTAGATTTATAATGGCGTAAACGTTGGACTTTGTCTCCCTACAGGTACCGCCATGACAGGGCTCTAGTGTCGCCGTATTGTGTGCACACAAGTTTAGGATTGAAGTTTGAACATAACAGGGCGGTATTCTCACAAGGTTCCTCTACTTTCTTAAGATAATTTCTTTTACAGTCTAGTGGTTAAAGGTCCTATTACGGGCGACGGTCTTGCGGAGTTCATGGTGCTCCCGGCCCGCTTGTCCTGATGTTCTTGGGTGATCCTTTCCACGACGTTGTAGTAGTGGCGCTCGCCTCTGGCAGTGCCTATTGATATGGTGCTTGGTCGTCAATGGGGGTATGACATTGAGATTGTATTAATGTTACAGGAGCAGGAATTATTCATTCGCTGCGAGAGTGTTTAGACAATCCGTTGGGCTTGGTAGCCCTTTTCCCTATATTCGGGGATTATATTTCTTAGTTGTATTATACTCATTGGGTTGTGGCGGGGGGGGGGGGTACTGTCGGCGGTAGTTCGTACTGGACTCCCACATGAAGGTGGACTGTCGCCAATGTACTCATGACGTTTGTGTCTCCTCCTGGTTGAGCTCTCAGCTGGACCTTAACAGGGGTAATATTCCCGGCCTTTATGCCCTTGGCCAGTTTCCTGGCTCTCACCACCACCAGATGTCGGTATTACCGTTCGTTTTCTCAATAAAGCACCATAATACAGTCAGCTCATTTGTGTGCCCCAAGGGCTAACACTTGCAGGCCAAAGGCTCTGCCAACACATAATTTCATCAAGACACAGACGTTTCGTACCTCACAAACGTTTCCCAAGTTTCCCAAATCCTAAGCTCACTGTCTTAACCTAGTATCTCGTCATCAGAGCGGTACTCCTCTGATACCACTTTTGTAACACCCCTCATAACAATTTCGTAATAGTCGCTCACGTGAACAAAGGAAAGGGCGTCTCACAGCGGAAGTAATTACAGTAATAGAACTCACACGGGTGTTACTTGCCACCACTCGCATACGAGTGATGTAGCAGTACAACATCTTAACAAATTGAACATAAAAATACAATCCGCAGTGACAACGAGATACCACCTACATTTCTATCTAAGTATCCAAAGCACAACTACTGTGAGCATCTAAACATAATCCGAATCTTACAACCCCTTTCCAGTGGAATCATTTAATACATAACGAGGTATGAACGGTAAATCCAAAATCAATAATGTCCTAACTACCCAATCCCGCACTTCGGCTTCAACGTGTTCAGCAACCTGCGCAATAAGTGTAGTATCAGCGGTAGACGCTGAGTATGCCGGATCTGGACCCTATTGGTCACTTGTCATTTTTAACCGTCTTGATATTAGATTGATTTCATGCTTTGTCATTTTATATTGATCAATACTGTAAGATAGACACACATGCATGAATATATAATCATTCATCCAATCCAAACAGTCATACATGGATATACACATTACTGTCATACATCATACAATACAATGGTATTGAGAACTCAATCATCGTATGTTAACACCATCACATAGTACATCACTCGGCCCTCCGGGCCTTCACATATCATTTGTTTAGGTTAGCACAGTCAGGCGTCAGTTAGGACAACCCGAAACACTCACTTGGACAGTAGTCCCACGTACACACAAAGGTGCTCACTGCCCTGATCATCGAAGACTCTGGGACTTATTCACTTTGCCTTTGTAAAGGCGTCCATTTAGGTGGCCAAGGGCCTGGTGCCAACGGTAGCACACTCCGCCTGACGATCTATCTAGGCTCGATCAGGATTTAACTAGGGAAAACCCGATACGGGATATCCCAAGAGATCTCTACGCGCGACCAGCAGCCAGTGACTGTCTGGATTAAGTACATCATCACATTCATTCACACTCCACTGTTAGCTTTGTTAGTTAGATAGTCAGTTCCAGTTTTTGTTATGGGTACATCACTTAGTTTGTTGGCTGCCCTATGGGTCTTACGCATGCCTAGAATTATTCTAGGTAACATTCACGTTCGAGTCAAGCTCTAGAGACCGACAATGTCGTGTCCCGTTCCTAAGTATTTTACTTAGGTTATAACTACATACTTGTAATACTTAGCGTATTAAGTCAAGCAACAGTGGTCACAATCACACATTTCGCATATGTAGTTTTGTATAAGTCGATCTATAGTCGACGTAGTATTAGTCCCGTAGGACGTTCGTGCATAAATAAATAATGCAATGAACATAACTACACATCATACACATACATACATCACATACATACATTCACACAAGTTATTTATCAAACAAATCCGAGCCCGAGGAATTCCTCAGGACAACTCGGATCAAATCCCTTTACATACCGTACACCGTTGTCTAGATTCGTGCAGTGCAGGCCACTAGAGCTTTCGAGCGCGTACGTCGGGAATGCAATCTAGTAATACAAGGAACACTAAGCGTCAATCCACATGACTGCACAACTCGGTATTTCCGAATAACGTTTGAGATCCCAGTACCATGTCCCCAGACTTAACATTTGTTACTGGTTAAAGTATCGTTACTATTATTTGATGACCCCTTACTCGTTGTGTGAGTTAATACTGGGTTTACATTAGAGTATGAACCTTACGTTATACACTTATGATACTTCACTAGGGTTTATTTATCAAACCAAAGTCTTATACTAACTTTAGTATTTTATGTCGTTATAACTATAGTGTATAACTTTATTTCTTGGTACGTGTTTATCTTTGTATGTATGCATTTAGCATAACAGTTTGAATAACTATATCCTTAGCCACAAAATGTTATTTGTGTTACATTTGTTCTATAATGTTATACGGTACGATATTTTATGTGTCACTAGACTTTATTACATGTGGCTTGGCAACTTAGGAATGTACCGGAAATAATATACACATGTGCCACATATGAGCTCATTTATTATATACTTTCATCACTCACAAAACTACCACATAACTTATATTATATTGTAGGTATTTAATTTTATAACACCGAAAACCTTGTGATGAAATATAACCCAAGGTCTTTTCACACTTGTTTAATTATCGGTTACATATATATTGTACATCTAATTTCCTTTCACATCTCAACTCACCGTCCCACCATTTCTACTACAGATTAATAGATTTAGGACTGAATCACCACTTAAGCACCCATGTAAACTAGTTATACTGAACTACAATATCAACGAAATCTGCAACAGCATTTTACATATTCTTTCTTGGTTTTTGTATCTATTCAGTTCAACCTATGTTCCATTCTTTCCCACAGTACCTACACATCTATCTAAAGGTGTTAACAATCACTTAATCTCACGACTAACCCAGTACATCACTCAACTCGCTTCTGTGATCAGTTACACAGAAACAGCACTCACACAAGCTGAAACACAACTCTGATATCCTCACTTCTATCACTTTTCTTTACTCTCGAATTTGGACTTTCTATTTCCCCAAAATGTTATCACATCCAATCAGATGATTTAGTAAAACTTTAAGCTCCTAACACTCTCGATATAACCATTCCTAAAACTCTCTGTACCAAGTTATACAGAAAACAATCAGATACTGGAAATCTGAAAAAAAACACAACCAGAATCTTTTTATCTCCTCTTCGTTCCTTCTCTTAGCTGTTAAAATGTCTTCCAGTCTTTCAAATGGGTATACCAACTTAGGCAATGTACTAGTACTGACTTGGCTCCATCATTAACCCAACACAACATTGTTAAGTCTACCGGAAAACAGAATCCAAATACTAACTGGAAGGAAAAACCGAAACTGTACTGATGCGTTTCTTATTTCGTTTGATGTCTGTTTCCTAAACTGACTTGTACTCCCCCTAGTTCCTTACCTACTTAGCTAAAGGTTTACCGAGATTTCAGACTCACGCACAACCCAAAGCAACTTACTAATGCTACTGGACTTGTGTTCACGGGAAATCAGGACTGCAGAACAGAAAACTGCACAGGTATACTTTCTCTTCCATTTTTTTTTTCTGTTTAACTTACGTTTGATCCTCAATTCCTCACAATGATTTATCCAGTTGTTTAAGTATCCCATTAAGCTTTTAAACCCAAACCAAATCCAAGCAGCTTCGTTACAGACACAGAAAATAACCAACCACTGACTGGAAAGAAAACTGAAACTGACTAAAAACTAAAATCTGAAACTGGTGTTTCTTCACTTTCTGTTTCTCTTATAGTTCACTCATCAGGTTGTATTTTCCCCAGCTTGTTTACCCATTTGGATACATCTCCTAATCCAGTCTGACAATAAGGCAACTCAAGTCAACAATGTCTGCATTCTCTAAAACTCCTTCACAACAGTCTGTAACACCGAAAATAGAACTGGAAACAGAAACTGATATCCCCCCTTGTATCTTGCAGTTTGTTCACGATTTTGGTTGAAGTTTCCCTTAGGTTGCCTAGCTATCTAGTTAAACACCTTAGTACAGTTTAAACCTCAAAACAGACCCACTACCAAGTTGTTTAAGTTTCTGAAGGGTTAATATACAGAAGGCCAGGATTACCGAAATTGGAATCTGACTGATAAGTTCTGTTACATTGTTTTCCTTCTGCTCTTTCTCTCTGACCTGATTTCATACTTCTCAAGGTATTTAGCTCCTTGGATAAGGGTCTTAATATGATTTTTATCCCTTATGTAAAGCCACGATGTTATGGTTAATGCTACTGAGATTCATTGTTCAGAACTGTGTTAGAAAACAGGTTCTGAAACTGATTTCTTTTTTTTCCCTCTATTAGTGCATGTGTTTGATTTTCCATTCTTCCCAAGTTGATGACCCAGCTACCTCAGAGTTCTATTAAAATTCCAAACCCAAACCGAACCCAGGACAACTCGATACAGACACAAAATAATCAATCACTGAACTGGTAAGAACCGAAACTGAACCAAGATTGAAATTCTGAAATTTGTGTTGTTTTACTCTCCTGTTTCTTTTGTTCCCTCATCAGGTTTTTACTTCTCCAATAGTCTAGCCATTCCTTTAGGTGTTTTGCTATTGTCTTAATCTTCACAGCGGCCCCAAGGACCTAGACAACAATTCAGGAGGTTCTTTACACAAACTCAAAGAATTCAGAAATAGAAACAGCAGACCGAAAAGACACTGATACATATATATTTTTTCCCTGTTACTTGGTTGTGCATCAGGTTGGGTTTTGATTTCTTCATGAAGTTCTTATTCTCACTTAGGTGTGTTGGAATGTTCAGATTCCTTAAATCACAATGCAAGCCATCTATACAGAACACAAACATCTTAGGGACTGAAACTGAAGCATCAAATCTGATACTTCCATAGGTTTTCTGAGAATTCTCAATCCTAGCTTTCCCCTTTCTGTTTCCCTCATTACTAACATGTGTAGTTATGTGTTTCACTAGGATTTTAAGTCTTTATCTGACCCCAACTAACCTCACACTTCTTCTGTAATGTAAACACTCACGCAGACCTCACAGCAGTTGAAAATCACACCAGAAACAAAAGCACAGCTGTTGCATCTGTTTCTTGTCCTTTTTGTTGTAATCTGTTTTCATTTATTTTTCTTCAACACCCTCATGTTTAGAGGCTTAGTTAGTTGTACTCGTCAGATTACAATTGTATTGGCAACTCAAGACTACCCAAGGACATTTAGTACACCGAGACCACATGTTACAGATTTGACATATTTATCAGTTTGACAAGTACTCTCCAACATCAGATTGTTTAGGTATCTTTTCTTTTCTTTCAGAGTTCTTTAGCTGTTTAGCTAATTAGTTTAATGTGATTTCATTCTCAAAAGGCAACCCCCCAACAACATTAGCCGCACTATGAGGAGTTAATAAACAGTAATACAAAGCTTTAGAAGCTGAACAAGTTATCAGGTTAGACTTGACAGATTTGTTCCTTTAGTTTCTGTTGTGTATCCAGTTTAAGGATGGCTCACCACTTAAGTGTCTTAGCTGCTTTTCCCCAGGTTGATTCTTGGCGCAAGTGAGACTTCCAGCATTTGGTCACTCGACATCAACGGTCACGTCTTTTTTTTTGACACAGGACTGAGCTGTTGTTAGTGGATCTTGTTACACTCTTTCTGGGTTGAACCTCCAGGTGAAGTTAAGCAAGGGTTGAGGAGAAACGAGTCAGACTGTGAGAAATCTCTCGACATAAAAATAGACGAGAATGAAGAGATTGCTAAAACATAATTTCCCTCTGAACTCCCTATCTTACCTAACAGTCCTTGGAGAGAATTTGGTTTCAGGATTCCTTTTTCCAGCACTCCATCCATGGTTGGCATGCACGGTACGTGTATGGAACAGGAAGAAAATCACAGGAACTTGAGCATAGAGTGTCGGATTCAGATAACCAGAGGACGATCCTCACAGGATCTGGGTTGTGCCTCGCTAGCTCTCTGGACATGTACGAACTGGTGCTTACCAGGAGAGGGAATGATGGTCTGTGTGTTCATGGCTCCAACGACACAAGACAAGGAAACAGTCGGGCGTGGGATTCAGAGGCAACCACTCCACATATAATGTGTTGGTCTACTGGTTAACTTCTTGGAACAGGAACATCGGCACAGGAGGGAGGCTTAGTTGGACTCCCTTGTTATTCTCAACGGAAGCAGAGGGATGTATGGGCAATTGAAGAAAACATGAGTTTGTCGTGTGAGGTTTGGAATGCGGGTGAGTGGATTCCCTGTCTGTTGATTCTGTTTTATTTTTGTTTGATCAATCTCACCGTATCAAGAAAGGATGAGGAGCAGCCGACATGTTTGGCTTCTTTTCTTTCCTGTTAGCTTAATGAGTTCGGTATTAGTTTAAATTTGCGTGGGTTATAGACTGAATTCGAGCTCAGCTCAGACGGTTAAGGTTTCGGGATAGGTATGAGAGGTCTCGGGTTTGAATCCCTGACTAGAGCATATTTGCTCTTTTATTTTTTTTTCCAGTCTTATTATGCCTATTTGTTGCATATAAGTGACTCGTATTAACATGTCACGTTATTAATTGTATGTACATATATGTATGACTATTTTTATTTGTCACTTTTCGGTTATATGTACACGTTATAATCTTGTAGCGTTATGTATATTTACATATATATACCCGTATGTACGTAAATACAGTAACAATAAACTGTTCGTTATGTCACGTTTTTAATTACATCATTATACGGGTATAACTGTTTATAGTAGTGTTCTAATTATATATACAACGTCATAATTTTGTAACGTTGTGTATATGTACGTACATAATCGTTTTATGCTTTAATGTTGTAAGTTATATATTTAAATAGTGTTTAATTACTTAGGGGTATTTCAGTATATCCCTCGTCCATAGGACATTTATATCATACAGCAGGGGGCTGTATATCCCTCGTCCATTAGGACATTTATATTTGACAGTAGGGGGCTGTATATCCCTCGTCCATATGGACATTGATATCTGGCGGTGGGGGCCATCTCTCCCAGTTGAATTATTCCACTCTTGAGTTATTGGTTCTTGGATCTATCTTTCCATTCCTAGTCTTTTGTGACTATCTGAGTCTTTCTACTCCTAACTGGAATTGGTTCTAACTTGAGCATTGGATGTTCACTAACTCATGGTGTGGTTTTTGGATTGACTAACTTTATCTTTCTATTATTTATCTTTATCCTTAACTTGTTATCTTTGGCTTGGTGATTTTAAAGTGCCTTGTTTTCCCTGTTTTACTTTCAAGAGTTTAATTTCAAGTTACTGTTTATTTTGAAGAGTTATGTTTTAAAGATTGCTTTGGAGAATTGTACCAGTTCCATTCCAGGGAACTGACTCACCCCTCCCAGGGTGGGCTGCTTGGTTTCATCTTGCAGGTATAAATTGTTTATACAGGTGGCCACGAAGAGCATGAGTGATTGGGATGGGAATTAGGAATTGTGGAGGGTTACTCTATTTTACTAGTAGTTATGTTATGTTGTTTTTCTCGAGTTCAGACCGTAGCTTTTGTAATTTTATAAGTTGTAATTGGTGAGGTTTGGTGCCGGTGTTTGGGAACCCGATGGTCTGTAAACGCCAGTAGAGATTTTATATTCCGCTGTATTTATTGTAAATAGGGGCGTTACAGTATTAAATGCTACTTTAGTCTTATTATATTATTCCCAACCTATAAAGTTTATTAATCAACTATACTTTTTTTTTGTTACATTAAACCATAGATTATAAGATAACTTATGACAATTTCATAAACACAATTTTTAGACCCACTTACTCTCGTCCAAAAATCCCCAAATTTAATATATAGTAACTATGATTTTTTAGACATATTATAAAATTTTTATTTCATATAAATATCTTGGTTAATTATCTATATAAATTCATAATACTCAAAATTTACAAAAATTATAACTTACGTTTAAAAACTCAAAACCCATATTAATTTACATGAAAATAAACTAGATTTTATAAGGAATCTATGGTTAAAATTTCGTGTCAAAATACATTAGGGAAGGCCATTAATTAAATATAGCAAGTTAGAGTATTATTCTGTATTTATATTAACTTAATCATCTACGTTATAATCTCGGTAGTCCGTTTCTCCTAACTATGATCGGACGGCCCAAATCTTGCGAGTTCATCAGGAAACCCCAAATCGCCACGAACAGAGATTGATTAAATTCTCGCAATCTACCGAATGAAATTCGTTGATTTTTGTTTCATTGGATTCGAAATTCAAAGACGGTTCCAATGGTACCAATTTTATGAGCTATCATGCAGTACACTGGAAATTCGATTATGGATAAACTCGATTAGGGTTCATAGGGGTTTCGATTTGAATTTCAACAAATTCGCTCATCGTAGTACGTAATTGGTTAAATTATCAACCGGGTTCGACCGTAAATGCAACCACGAGTGACAATAACGGAGCAATTTGATCAGAAACTACTTGAGAAGCGCCGATGAGGAAGAATCAAAATCGGGTTCTGGAAAAATTCGAACCTTTAGGCAGTTCGAGTTGCGAACTTTGCAGATCTATAAAATATGTTCTAGACCGAATTAGGTCATGTGTTTGGGCTTAATCGAAAGAGGAAATGTAGCTCTACAATTTGATAGAAACATCTTGATCTAATACGTAATACACAAGAAGAAATCTAAGTCTAAAGTTTCGGATTTATACCTTGTGTTTTTCTGGAAAAGTTATTATTTTATGTGCATGACGAATCGGGAACTTTAGACGCTTCTATTCCCCACGATTAAGAATCAGCCTTGGTAGTAAAAAGGAAAGTTATAGAGGGATTAAAGATCTACAAAATGAGCTATGAAACGTGAATTTTCATTCAAGGATGAAGAAGTTATGATAAGGTGAAGTTACCTTGTCAAATCAGTTTCTGGAAAATCTGGGTTGCAGATTTTCAGGGAGGCAACTTCAGATCGACTTTGCGGAGGATGTAGAAGGAATTAGGTTAATTGTGAGTAATGGTTAGAAAGAGGGTTTGTAGGAGAAGAGAATGAAGAAGACGACATTCAAAAATACCAAGAGACGGCGGAGATATGGAGGTCACAGGCAACGATCAGGTGGTGGCTGAGTAGAGTTAGCCTATTTTCTGGGGAATTCCGGCAATCTGGTATGGCACGCCTCCCGAGGCGCACGTGGCTGAGTCAGCAGCCCTTGCCACGTCAGCAGCCTTCACAATTTTGGCTCTAAACTTCATTATATCATAACTTTGGCTAGGATGATCCGTTTTTAACGTTCTTATTATCAATCTTCTTGGTTTTCCATAACCTTTTTATTGGTATAAGTTTCATGGGCTGGTTTGACCATTCTCAAAAAGTCAACCCTAGCAAGGCTTAAGAAGCTTTAAGGTTTCTATGATTTATATTGACTTTTATGATTCAAATCAATGCTCCAAATATTTCTAAAATCTTTATAATATAATTGGAGTGTCTCAAAATTTTTCCAAGATTTATTGACTCATAAATCTTATTATTAAATTCATAATACCATATAATATTTAGTTTAATTGTATTGTTTAGGATTTAATAAAAGAAATCCCCTAAATTAATTTAGATTAATTTAGGGGTATTTCACCTTATCTCTACTCTCATCATCTTGTACGGTCCCTGTAACATACACAAATAAACCTAATATCAGTAGCAGCGGAATTTAATCCTACGAGATGTCACCGTCGTTGCACACCTTTTGTACAACAAGGCTACTATAAACTACACAAAACACTATGTATGATTAGATACATTTACAACAACATTTATAATGTTTGATCCTATATACGCCCGTAACAAGAGACATTTGTATCCCAAGATACATACATAATAAAAGTATAGATATCTCCCAGAATTACCAACCAAACCTACCCAACCCCGCTCTCCGCTGAGTGTCTTTATCTACACATGTAACACCCCTAATACGCACATGATACTACATGAAATCGCAGCGGAATAAAACAACTAAACAGTAACTAACGCTTCGGTGCTACAACGCCGCCAACCACCCACGTGGTTGACAAGGCAGAACAATACCTTGTACCGGTCTGATGATCAGACTCCCGAGCAAATAAACTAAACCATAATTACGTCATATACAATACCGAGTGTTACATATACAACCATCACTATTAAACATCACTGTAAACTGTCACAACCAAATCCACAACGCCACGGGAGCACAGGCGCATCCCGGGCCAACATCCCAAAAGTATACAAAAGTAAACCTGCACCCTAGGATCTAAAGCCACTCCGCTTCTTCGATCCTCATCCTGCAGTATAAGAAATATGGATCCCCCGAGGGGGTCAGCAACCCTTGGCTGGTATGGCTAACGCGCAGCCCATCGGCTACCGGGATACGCGCAGCTACTTGTCATTATAACATGGCATTCAATTATATACATAGCATAACATAACCTGGAGCATGGCATCAATAGTGCATAGCTCAACAACACATACGCAGTGGATTTTCACTCCACGATAACAAACCACAAGGGTCAAATAACATAAGAGCCTAGAGAGTGATTCACTCTCATGTCAAGCTCGTTAACACACTCATTACCGTTCTGTTACGACGTTACTTATTAACTGAGTACAGATTAGGATATATGGTCACCCAACCCACACACCACACAAACACAGGTTCCCACTAAACCGATCATAAGTCAGAATAGGTAAGCTTTGGAAGAAGCTAGCGGAGATCGCACGCCAAATTAAGGTGAACAATCTTAACAACATAAGAGTCGAATCTGATTCAGATATCTACTCTTAACTTACATGCATGACCGGACAACCGGATTCCTCACTTCCCAGTTAACACTTGTTAGAAGTTCATAGTGGAACTTAGCGACCAACACACAATAGTTGGTAAGACTTGTTAGACACACACACAAGGGAAAGTGAGTCACAACAACACATAACAATAGTATAAACAACTGTAAACTCATTACATGTTTAAATCTTATAACGTTGTAAACACACAGAAAACATACAACACCAAACCGGTGTAAACCGCTAGACAACAGACTGCAAGAAAACCATACCTTGGTCCTTGCCTCGACTGATTTCCACCTTGCGAGAATCCTAAACACATTAGTAATGTCGGTTAATTATTTATTTAACTCAAAGCTTACTAAGTATTTAACATGATTGTATGACATGTTTTGATGCCTATATTACCCTAGGTTACCTTCATTATACACCCTAGGGTTAACTACATATAGTCACATTCTTTTCTTTTTTTTTTTTACAAGTTTTGGTCCGACCGACCCACCGTCCGACCCACAACTGGGTCGGACCCTCCAGTGGTCTTCGGGTCTGAAAAACTTACCTTGACCGACCCATGTCCGACCCAACCTTCTGGGTCGGTCCATTACAGAACCCTTTTACTTCCTCAAAATCATGCCCGTCCGACCCACGTCCGACCCACCATTCTGGGTCGGTCCATGTGCGAACATTTTCCTTCCTTTGAAACTTGACCGACCGACCCATGTCCGACCCACCCTTTTGGGTCGGACCATCACCGAACATTTTCCCAACATTTACAGAGGCTCGACCGACCCAAAAACTGGGTCGGCCCCTGGGTCGGTCGCCTCCTAATCTTACCCAAACTTTGCCAATTTTTACCAAACTTCTCCTAAGGCCTCTTATGCTTCCTAGCAACATTTGGTAACTTTATATCCACATACCATCCATGAAACTCATTTTCTAACTCCTTAAGCCTTTACTTATTTCCTTGTAAAAATTCCTACACTTATGTTATTTCATACTAGGTTTCCTAGATGGTGTTTCTCACCTATGGTAACTACTATCCCAAAATGCTTTCTCCTTGTTTTAACATCATCTCCCAAGCATCATCTCTCACAACTAACTCCTTATATCATTACTTCAAATCCCTTTCTCAAGTTCATACATTCTCCTTAGTTTACCAAAGTTTGCCTAAGTCTTTACTAGTCCCAAAATGACTTTGGTACATACTAAAATCTCAAGCTCATGCCTAAGCCCTTATTACATCCTAAATCACCTTATGCATGTCTCTTACACAAGAACAACACTTAACCATTTTAAATACTCCTTAACTTATCTAACTCATTTTAACACTTAGAACTTCACATTTGTTACCCAAATTTTGACATAGGTTCTCCTAGAACATTACTAACCAAACCATTGTTTTTACCCAACAAACAACCAAGAACACTAAAAATCCATCAAGTACTTATTATACACAAACTTCACTTACAAAGCACTACATCACAATATAGTGTGCACATTTAATTGCATGGCACTTAGGCCCTTAAATGACATGGCTCTTAGGCCCTTAAAATGCACAAATCATAAACACTGAATTTCCACAATATATTTGCCTTTAACCTGCAAATACACTCAACAACACATATGCCTTTTACTAAGCTCTTGGGAACTTTCCTAAGTCATTCACCATTGGCTCTTTAGGTAGTTTAATAAGCTTTATGAGCTCATTTCTCCTAAGGCATTAAAATAACATTAAGTTAGTAGATTTACCTCTTTTGCAAAATAACTTCTTTCTTGTTTCCTTTAGAAAACCAATAGAGTACTTGATTCTTTGACAAGCTCTAAACAATATACAAACATTGAATGAGTATTCAAGCTATAAGCTCCATCTCATTGTAAACCCTAGTTTTACATTGTTTCAAAAATATAATGTAGTTGTTTTAACCTTGCTCTTTGAAGAGTTTGAATATCTAGCAAGAGAGGACTCCACCTAGTCCATGAAGAGTTGGAATGAAGCTAGAACAAAGTCACATAAAAGGCTCCTTCATACATATTTTCGGACATGACAAAAACAAGGAGGAAAGGAAGTTTTTATTTGAGATTCCTTACCTAGAATCCAGGAGAGTAATAATATGTAGTCAAAACAAGCTCAAGCTCCTTCAATGGAGAAACTCCATGGCACCGAAATGGTTGTCTTGAAGTTTGGAGAAGATAGAAATGAAGAGCTTGAGGAGAGGAAGAGATTGGTGGTGTTTGTTTTTGATTTGGACAAGTGAGCAAGGTTTTACAAGAGATCAAGGCTTGTGTTTTAATGGTGGTGGTGGTTCTATCGTGAGAACAAAGAAGAAAGGAAGAAGAGAGGTGGAAAGCCGTGTGAGCAAGGAAAGGAAATGAGAGAATGAGATAGAATTTACTTTATGAAGATATTTATACTTATAAAGTAAAAAGGGTACTTAAGTAGTTTACTTATTTTGTTAACAAGCTAACAAAGGTGGTGTGTCACCAACCTTAAAACCGGCCCCAATAGTAGTGGAGGGTAATTTAGTCTTTGTTTGTCAATTTAAATACTTGTACAAACATATGTTACAAAATAGCTTATAAAAGTTACTATTCATAAACAAGGCACATAGAAGTGAAATTTTTGATTTCCCACTAATATAGACACCCAAATGTGATATTATATAGTACACATATATATTTAAGAGTAATGATGGACATCTAGCCATTCAAAACTCATTTGCCAGACAATTTTTCAAAAATGTGCTTTAAGACTCCAAAGCACATTTGTGTTTAAACTTGTTTTCAAGCTTGGTTTTTTTGGTAATTGATTTAATATGTTCATTAGTGTATAAATGAGGTCTTGGTAAGTTCATTAGGTCTTAACCAAGTTTATCCCAAGCTAGAGCACATTTTGGCTCTTATTGACTTTAAAGCACATTTTGTGTTTCTTTTGTTTAAATTTGTTTACTAATGTTTCTAAGACTCTTTTTAGTCTTAATACACCATATTTAAGTGTTTAAACAATATATTAAGGTTTGGGGTATTTCAATCTACCCCCCTTAAAAGAACTTTGTCCTCAAAGTTCTACTTCCACATATCCTAAATATTAGAACACGGGAACACTTATAAACATACTTCCATATATTACTAACACCACCTTACATAACATTGGACACAAGGTCCATACAACATTATCCACATCATTCAGACACAACGGTCTGTAACATAACAACATAACATAGACGATGTATTCAAATACACGTCGTACACACATAACCGAAACGGCTCTACCCCCCTTAAAAAGGGGTACGCCCCGTACCCTATACACATAAGAACTAAGAAGTAAACAATGACGGGTACTTCGCCTTCATCTTATCTTCCAGCTCCCAAGTGGCCTCCTCAACGTCCTGGTTAGACCAGAGAACCTTCACCAGTCTCACAGACTTATGGCGAGTGTCTCGAGTCTTAGCATCCAGAATCCGTACCGGAGTCTCCACTGATCGCATGGTCGGCTCTAAGGTTAGCCTTTCAGGCTGAAGCACATGAGACGGATGAGACATATACTTCTTCAACTGGGACACATGAAATACATCATGTACCTTGCCCAGCTCGGCGGGTAGGTCTAGTCTATAGGCTACCGGGCCGATCCGCTCCGTCACAACGTAAGGCCCCACATACTTTGGGCTCAACTTGCCTTTCTGGCCAAAACGAAACACTCCCTTCATGGGGGACACTCTCAGAAATACCTGATCGCCCACGGCGAACTCCAGGTCACGTCGGCGCACATCTGCGTACGACTTCTGCCTATCTGAGCTGCTTTCATATTAGCCCTGATCTGGCGAACTTCTGCCTGAACTTGCTCAAGATACTCTGGTCCTATAATGACCGTCTCACTCGACTCATCCCAGCATAATGGCGTGCGGCATGGTCTACCGTACAAGGCCTGGAAGGGAGACATCTTGATCGAAGCATGATAACTGTTGTTGTAACTAAACTCGATCAGATGTAACTTATCAATCCAGCTGGTCTGAAAGTCAAGTGCACAAGCACGTAGCATATCCTCAAGTGTCTGAATAGTGCGCTCACTCTGACCATCGGTCTGTGGGTGAAACGCTGTACTCAATTTCAATTCAGTACCCAATGCCTCTCGTGTGGACTTCCAATATCTGGATAAGAATCTGGTGTCTCTGTCAGATACAATCGTTTTCGGTACACCATGATGTCTTACAATCTCCTTATCAAACACTCTGCCAATCTTGCCACTTTCCAAGTGTCCTTCATCGGAATGAATCGGGCCACCTTGGTCAGTCGGTCAACTATCACCCATATCATATTCAGACCTCCCCTTGTAGGCGGAAGCCCTACTACAAAGTCCATGGAGATATCATGGAACTTCCACTCAGGCACTGGCATTGGCTGTACCATACCACCAGGCCGTCGGTGCTCAAACTTAACCTTCTGGCAAGTGAGACACCTCAATACATAATCACTAACATCTTTCTTCATTCCAGTCCACCAAAAATACCTTTTCATACCTTTATACATCTTTGAAGCTCCGGGGTGAATCGAAGTAGTAGAACAATGGGATTCACTCAATATGCGCTCTTTCAACTCAGCGCTACCCCTAGGTATACACAAGCGGCCATTCAGCCTAATCAGGTCATCATCATGGAGTCTGAAGTCGTACTTCTGACCCTCGAATGTGCCATCAATAAGCTTCTGCCGGATCTCCAGCATGTACTGATCCGTCATCTGAGCACTCCGCACCTCTTCAACCAAGCCAGTATAAGAGACTAGCGAATGGAGAGAGTGTGCTCGGCGACTCAGCGCGTCAGCTACCACATTTGCCTTACCCTCTTTGTATTGCAGATTAATATCATAGTCATTCAGAAACTCAACCCACCTTCTTTGCCTCATGTTCAACTCTTTCTGAGTGAACAAGTACTTTAAGCTTTTATGATCAGAATAGATTGTCACACTCACCCCATACAAATAATGTCGCCATATCTTCAATGCGAAGACAATGGCACCCAGTTCCAAGTCGTGGGTAGGGTAGTTCTCCTCATGCTTTTCAGCTGACGGGAGGCGTAGCTACGACCTTCCCGTGCTGCATCAATACACAACCCATACCTCTGCCTGATGCGTCGCAGTAGACCTCAAAACCATCTGGACCGTCTGGTATAGTCAGGACTGGTGCAGATGTCAGAGCATCCTTGAGACTCGCGAAAGAACTCTCACAGTCAACTGTCCACTCGAATGGTGCATCCTTCTTCATAAGGAAGTCATCGGCTTCGAGATACTGGAGAAGTCCTTCACAAACCTCCTATAATATCCTGCCAGACCGAGGAAGCTCCTGATATCAGTGACTGTCTTCGGCCTAGGCCAGGTGCGCACTGCATCTATCTTTGCCGGATCAACAGCGATCCCGGCATCAGAAATCACATGCCCAAGGAAGATACTTGGTTCAACCAAAATTCACATTTCGAAAATTTTGCATACAACTGGTTTCTCCTCAGAGTTTGTAACACATCTCTCAGGTGGCTTTCGTGCTCACCTCTAGATTTAGAATACACAAGAATGTCATCGATGAAGACTACCACTGACTTGTCCAACTGATCTTGGAACAAGCGGTTCATTAAGTCCATGAACTTGGCTGGTGCATTCGATAAGCCAAATGGCATAACTGTGAACTCATAATGCCCATACCTCGTTCTGAAAGCTGTCTTCTCGATATCACTGTCACGGATGGCAATCTGATGGTATCCGGAACGTAAGTCTATCTTGGAGAATACTGATGCTCCCCTAAGCTGATCAAATAGATCGTCGATGCGTGGTAAGGGGTAACGGTTTTCACCGTAACAGCATTCAGCTCCCGATAATCAATACAGGCGGAGGCTACCGTCCTTCTTCTTCACGAAGAGGACTGGCGCTCCCCATGGTGACACACTAGGGCGGATGAAGCCCTTGTCGAGTAGGTCTCTCAGCTGCTCCTTGAGCTCTGTCATCTCTGCTGGAGCCATACGATAAGGTGCTTTCGCAATGGGTCCAGTGCCCGGTACTAAGTCGATCTCAAACTCAACCTCTCGTGCTGGCGGCATGCCCGGCAGTTCCTTAGGAAATACATCAGGAAACTCCGACACTACCGGCACATCTGGGCTAAACTCAGGGTCTCTCTCTATGTCCTGGACATAGCAGAGGTACACATCACTCCCTCGTCGTAACTCACGATACATGGCCATGGCGGTGATGATCTGAGTCGAAGGCTCCCTGGGCCTCTGGCGGTAAGATATGGTAACCCCAGATGGACTCCGAAGAAGCAGTCGATGCTCGGCACACAGGATTCTGCCCTTGTACCGCTCCAACCAGTTCATCCCGACAATCACATCAAATCCAAGTCCGTCGAACTCTATCAGGTCGATCGGGAACTCTTCACCTCTGATTCGTACAATGACATCTCGGTGGTAGCGGGTACACCTGATCCGCTCTTTCGATGGGAGAGTGACCAAGAAGTCTGGCATCTCTCTCCATCTAACCCCAGCCTCTTCGCAAAAGATAGCGAAACAAATGTGTGCGAGGCTCCAGAGTCGAACAGGATCGATGCATCCACGCCATTCACTGGAAAGGTACCGGTGAGGATTGTGCCGCTCTTGCCGGCTTCTGCCTCATTGCAGACACTCAATGTACCTCCCGTTCCGAGTGCACAGCCTAATTCATTGGCAAACTAATAAGTACTGGGTAACAACACGGTTGATATACTTCAATAACTCCACTTTATTCATTAACACCTCTTTTTTACAACATCGTTGGTTTACATGATTGATATAACTTAACACATACATAACTCCCTTAACATATACTGGCTTAACACATTACAAAGTATACAGGGTTTAGAATTGTCTGAAGGTCAAATTCAAACGTCCGGGTTTCATGTGTGTGGCATTGATCACTGCCGACGGTGCGGTATTCAGTTTGATCTTCCTGATGCCATGATATAGCATCCTTGACTGCCCACCCATGATTAGTACATCTCCTGACTTCAACATTAACTTCTTGGCGAGGTCAGCACGCTTCTGCTCGCCATATACAAATACTGCGGTATCACCAATGGACCAAGACACCACGGGTACTCCCTTACTTAGAGACTCGGGTGACTCGTCCTTATCTTGGTGTAATCCTAACCGTCCACCTTTCTGGTAGAAGTTCACAATACATAAATCTGCTTCCACACTTGGAATTGATTCCGTTTCAACTTGTTGAGCAATTCCCACGGCGTGATTAACGACCGCACGGAACTCCTCAGGTATACTTGGTACCGTTGCTCCATCTTCGGCTCGCACTTCTTGATATGACTTGGTGTAAGGGTTCCAGTCCTTACCCATGCACATCATCTTCAATTGCATTCTTGATCCGTTCGGATATTCAGGTGTGTAGAAACCTCCAGGTTTAGCTCCAAGTTCGTCGCATCGTCTGATGATATGGACTTGTGCTTCCGGTGTCAGGTATCCACTTAAGAGTATCATACCTGGCTGGATAACCTGACATTGCTCCATTGGAAAGTCGGTGATGTTGATGGTGGTCTCTTCAGGGTTTGGTGTGGGTGGGATTGGATAACATATATTGAAGGTTCCTTTCAGTTTAGAATTACTAATTAGGTGTCTTTCACACTATACTTTAACTCCTTACTCACATGATAACACACTTGAACCATACACACATAAGCATGAAATGCGGTATGCAATCACTTATTACATTCAACAGTTTAGGCGGTACCTGGTCTAGAAGAGGGCCCTGGCGCCTCAGACCGGTCCACCACATTCAGGGTGGCCTTGCTAGGTCCCGACCCTTTCCCCTTCTGGGAATCAGTATGCCTCTGATCGGTGGGTGGCTGGTTAGCCGTCTTCGGGCCATCAATAGCTGCTGTGGCCTTACCCTTCCACTGCCCCTTGGGCTTGTTGACTCTGCTGTTGGGGTTCCGGTAACACTCGTGGTCACGGTGCCCCACTTCTCGCAGTATCGACACTGCACCTCATTCCCTTGCAGTCCTTGCCGGGGTGGTCTCCATTGCACCACTTACAGTAATAGTGGCGCTCCGGTCCAGAGCCCGTGCTAGCTGCTAACACAATACACACTCAGTACTATTTCACAACTTATCAACATACACATCAACTTATTACACATGATTAAACAATTACCCTTTGGTGGGTAAGAGCGTAGGGGCTTCGCCGTAAGCATATGTGAGCTTCAGTGGCTCCTCAGCGGTGGTGGTTTGGGCTTGGCCCTTGTCACCCTGGTGCTGACTCTTCTGGGGCTGGGGATAGGATTTCTTCTTCTTCTTTCCTCCCCCGTACCCCTGCGAACTCTGGCCCTCGCTCGTGGCCTTGCGCTTGTGCGCATTCTCCTCGTCCCTCAGACGGACGGTGATCTCCACCTTAGCAGCGGCATGATAGCACTCCTGATTTAGGATGATCAGTCATGCCCCGCAATACATACTCACAAACTCACATTATACTCACTTATAGACTACACATATTCACATCACTCTTTACTTAAATTACCTGCAAGGTAGTATACTCAGCTGGCCCCATCCCATAGCGAAGACGGTGGCTGAGACCGTTGTAGAAACGGTTTACCAGCACCCGGTTCGAGTACCCAGGTCCGGTAACAGGTGGACAAGGCCGGTGAAGGCGGTGTAGTACTCATCAACCGACACCTTGTCCCCCTGCCTCAGACTATCCAGCTCGAGGCGCTTGGCCTCCTGAACGTGCAGGGTAGTATTGGCTCGCAGCAGAGCCGTGTACTCCCTCCAACCAAACTGAGGATCGCCATCCGGTCCTCTCACAGCTTCCACCAATTCTGTGCCGAACCCTTATAGTAAGCGGCAAGACGGACCTTAGCCTCTGGGGCACAGCCAAGGTCTCGTAGGCGGTCTCCAACTCGGAGATGTACGCCCAGCTTACGTGGGTCGGTCTCCCCATGAAATGAAGGGGGTCTCAAGATGCCAATGCCTTGACCCAGTTGGTCTCTCGTGGCGGTGGTGGCGGTGGCTGAACTCCGGGCATCTGCCCCTGCTGGATCGCAGCTACAAGCTGGGGTACCATCTGGGCCACAGCGGCTGCTACAGCCTCAGCCATAACCTGAGCCGTAGTGTTCTCGCCCTGGTCACCCCCAGTACTAGTACCACTTCCGCGGCCTCTACCGCGTGGTCTACCTGACATCTGTATTCACATGAGTATTCATTAGCAATATGCTTACACACTTATCGGTCCAACGATCGTAACGCTTCCCGACAATAAGGTATTTCCACACTTAGTTAGTGGTTAACCTTCCCATAACTGATCACTTAGGTAACTGTAGTTAGGTTTCCTAACTCGGTATATTCCTAAGCTCGGTATTCTAGTCATCAGAGCGATACTTCGCTCTGATACCACTTTTTGTAACACCCCTAATACGCACATGATACTAAATGAAATCGCAGCGGAATAAAACAACTAAACACTAACTAACGCTTCGGTGCTACAACGCCGCCAACCACCCACGTGGTTGACAAGGCAGAACAATACACTTGTACCGGTCTGATGATCAGACTCCCGAGCAATAAAACTAAACCATAATTACATCATATACAATACCGAGTGTTTACATATACAACCTCACTGTTAAACATCACTGTAAACTGTCACAACCAAATCCAACAACGCCACGGGAGCACAGGCGCATCCCGGGCCAACATCCCAAAAGTATACAAAAGTAAACCTGCACCCTAGGATCTAGAGCCACTCCGCTTCTTCGATCCTCATCCTGCAGTATAAGAAATATGGATCCCCCGAGGGGGTCAGCAACCCTTGGCTGGTATGGCTAACGCGCAGCCCATCGGCTACCGGGATACGCGCAGCTACTTGTCATTATAACATGGCATTCAATTATATACATAGCATAACATAACATGGAGCATGGCATCAATAGTGCATAGCTCAACAACACATACACAGTGGATTTTCACTCCACGATAACAAACCACAAGGGTCAAATAACATAAGAGCCTAGAGAGTGATTCACTCTCATGTCAAGCTCGTTAAACACACTCATTACCGTTCTGTTAGACGAACGAGTAACTTAAGTAACAGATGGTTCGGATTTAGTGACCCGAACACACCACACAAACACAGGTTCCCACTAAACCGATCATAAGTCAGAATAGGTAAGCTTTGGAAGAAGCTAGCGGGAGATCGAACGCCAAATTAAGGTGAACAATCTTAACAACATAAGAGTCGAATCTGATTCAGATATCTACTCTTAACTTACATGCATGACCGGACAACCGGATTCCTCACTTCCCAGTTAACACTTGTTAGAAGTTCATAGTGGAACTTAACGACCAACACACAATAGTTGGTAAGACTTGTTAGACACACACAAGGGAAAGTGAGTCACAACAAAACATAACAATAGTATAAACAACTGTAAACTCATTACATGTTTAAATCTTATAACGTTGTAAACACACAGAAAAACATACAACACACAAACCGGTGTAAACCGCTAGACAACAGACTGCAAGAAAACCATACCTTGGTCCTTGCCTCGACTGATTTCCACCTTGCGAGAATCCTAAACACATTAGTAATGTCGGTTAATTATTTATTTAACTCAAAGCTTACTAAGTATTTAACATGATTGTATGACATGTTTTAATGCCTATCTTACCCTAGGTTACCTTCATTATACACCCTAGGGTTAACTACATAAGTCACATTCTTTTCTGTTTTTTTTTTTACAAGTTTTGGTCCGACCGACCCACCGTCCGACCCACAACTGGGTCGGACCCTCCCAGTGGTCTTCGGGTCTGAAAAACTTTACCTTGACCGACCCATGTCCGACCCAACCTTCTGGGTCGGTCCATTACAGAACCCTTTTACTTCCTCAAATCATGCCCGTCCGACCCACGTCCGACCCACCATTCTGGGTCGGTCCATGTGCGAACATTTTCCTCCTTTGAAACTTGACCGACCGACCCATGTCCGACCCACCCTTTTGGGTCGGACCATCACCGAACATTTTCCCAACATTTACAGAGGCTCGACCGACCCAAAAACTGGGTCGGCCCCTGGGTCGGTCGCCTCCTAATCTTACCCAAACTTTGCCAATTTACCAAACTTCTCCTAAGGCCTCTTAATGCTTCCTAGCAACATTTGGTAACTTTATATCCACATACAACATCCATGAAACTCATTTTCTAACTCCTTAAGCCTTTACTTATTTCCTTGTAAAAATTCCTTAACACTTATGTTATTTCATACTAGGTTTCCTAGATGGGTTTCTCACCTATGGTAACTACTATCCCAAAATGCTTTCTCCTTGTTTTAACATCATCTCCCAAGCATCATCTCTCACAACTAACTCCTTATATCATACTCTTCAATCCCTTTCTCAAGTTCATAATTCTCCTTAGTTTACCAAAGTTTGCCTAAGTCTTTACTAAGTCCCAAAATGACTTTGGTACATACTAAATCTCAAGCTCATGCCTAAGCCCTTATTACATCCTAAATCACCTTAATGCATGTCTCTTACACAAGAACAACAAACCATTTTAAATACTCCTTAACTTATCTAATCATTTTAACACTTAGAACTTCACATTTGTTACCCAAATTTTGACATAGGTTCTCCTAGAACATTACTAACCCAAAACACATTGTTTTTACCAACAAACAACCAAGAACACTAAAAATCCATCAAGTACTTATTATACACAAACTTCACTTACAAAGCACTACATCACAATATAGTGCACAATTTAATTGCATGGCACTTAGGCCCTTAAATGACATGGCTCTTAGGCCCTTAAAATGCACAAATCATAAACACTGAATTTCCACAATATATTTGCCTTTAACCTGCAAATACACTCAACAACACATATGCCTTTTACTAAGCTCTTGGGAACACTTTACTAAGTCATTCACCATTGGCTCTTTAGGTAGTTTAATAAGCATTTATGAGCTCATTTCTCCTAAGGCATTAAAATAACATTAAGTTAGTAGATTTACCTCTTTTGCAAAATAACTTCTTCCTTGTTTCCTTTAGAAAACCAATAGAGTACTTGATTCTTTGACAAGCTCTAAACAAATACAAACATTGAAATGAGTATTCAAGCTATAAGCTCCATCTCATTGTAAACCCTAGTTTTTCATTGTTTCAAAAATATTAATGTAGTTATTTTACCTTGCTCTTTGAAGAGAGTTTGAATATCTAGCAAGAGAGGACTCCACCTAGTCCATGAAGAGTTGGAATGAAGCTAGAACAAAGTCACATAAAAGGCTCCTTCAATACATGTTTTCGGACATGACAAAAACAAGGAGGAAAGGAAGTTTTTATTGAGATCCTTACCTAGAATCCAAGGAGAGTAATATATGTAGTCAAACAAGCTCAAGCTCCTTCAATGGAGAAACTCCATGGCACCGAAATGGTTGTCTTGAAGTTTGGAGAAGATAGAAATGAAGAGCTTGAGGAGAGGAAGAGATTGGTGGTGTTTGTTTTTGATTTGGACAAGTGAGCAAGGTTTTACAAGAGATCAAAGCTTGTGTTTTAATGGTGGTGGTGGTTCTATCGTGAGAGAACAAAGAAGAAAGGAAGAAGAGAGGTGGGAAACCGTGTGAGCAAGGAAAGGAAATGAGAGAATGAGATAGAATTTACTTTATGAAGATATTTATACTTATAAAGTAAAAAGGGTACTTAAGTAGTTTACTTATTTTGTTAACAAGCTAACAAAGGTGGTGTGTCACCAACCTTAAAAACCGGCCCCAAATAGTAGTAGGAGGGTAATATAGTCTTTGTTTGTCAATTTAAATACTTATACAAACATATGTTACAAAATAGCTTATAAAAGTTACTATTCATAAAACAAGGCACATAGAAGTGAAATTTTTGATTTCCCACTAATATAGACACCCAAATGTGATATTCTATAGTACACATATATATTTAAGAGTAATGATGGACATCTAGCCATTCAAAACTCATTTACAAGACAATTTTTCAAAAATGTGCTTTAAGACTCCTTAAAGCACATTTTGTGTTTAAACTTGTTTCCAAGCTTGGTTTTCTTTGGTAATTGATTTAATATGTTCATTAGTGTATAAATGAGGTCTTGGTAAGTTCATTAGGTCTTAACCAAGTTTATCCCAAGCTTAGAGCACATTTTGGCTCTTATTGATTAAAGCACATTTTGTGTTTCCTTTTGTTTAAATTTGTTTACTAATGTTTCTCAATCTTTTTGGTCTTAAACACCATATTTAAGTGTTTAAACAATATATTAAGGTTGTGGGTATTTCAAAGACACACCTGTAAAATCATTGATTAGAGGGGTCAGCCCAACGCTGAGTATGATATTATGCAACCCTAGAACCCCTCAGTTTACACTTAGGTTACTTGGTCGGAGTTAACATGCAATCCAAATTATTTCATTCAAGGTTCCAACCTCAGGCATGCATGTATAAGAGGATAATAAAACCAAGTAGTAATCACCAATCATATTATGAACTCACATTGCTTACATCCGTCACAAGTAAGCTCAAATAATATAAACTACACATGTCATTCACAGAGAAAACTCCAACAATATAAGCATATAAGGATTTCTCACGTCATCGACAAATAATTGATAAGCTCCAGTAACGATAAACATATAAAGATTTCACGCATCATTTACAGGTAAGCTCCAATAGTAATAAACATAGATAGGTTAACAATGAACCAGTCTTGCTTATGTTAGTGTTCAAGCCTTCAAGGCTCATGTGTCTTCAATTGCGGAATTTATGAGCTCGTTCGTTATCTCATAATATATACTGAATTCATAAGCATACTGTAGTGGTAGCTTTATCTCATTATTCATTATCCTATAATCCCAATGTATCATCATGATTAGAATGACACATCTCCCTATTATAAGGCGGGACACCTATGGGCAGTAGCCCACACCAGTCGGGGTGACCCGACCAACATCCCATTAGAACTATATGGACTTACCAACATGTAGATGAGCAGTTATAACATCTACTAGTGTACACAACGCGCGGACAAGTCGTACCTGTATTTATCACATAAAATTCAACCCACAATTTAAATAATGGTCACCATCTTGGTTACCTAAGAATTGTGCTTAGGTAACTTATCTTTTGAATACTTGATTCATTAACCTTTGCTGTTTAAATACGGCCTTCCAAAATCTTTGCCTAAGTAAATGTACTTAGGTATTGTATACCAGTATACCATGGATATCAAATCCAACGTTTAACTTGTTTCACTGATCATCATTTTACAAGTTTTCTTCATACCTTATAGTATATAGTATTACTTGTTTTTATGTAAGTTTACATAAATGTTCAAGACACAAAATAGCATAGCATTCCAATGTTGTAACATATCACATGCGAGTACGAACATACTGTCAAATTAACATACCCATCTTCTTGTCACTCATAAACACATCACATGCTAGTATAACCATATTGTAAAATAAACATACATATCTTCTTATCAACCATTCAAACAATCACACAAACCTAAGGTAATCCTTAGGGCATTCAGGTGTCATGATAACATACCTGGATCACGCAGCTTATATATAATGTTCCAATTATGCGCATCCAACCATCCAATCTAGCTATGTACACCAATCATCCAAATCTAGCCATGTGCAAATCATCATTAAACCCTAGATTGGAAAGGACAGGTAATTATTAATTTTTTATCTCTCTTGGTTCCAGGTTTTTATTCATTTATCTGCCAGTTCCACCGTACTGAATTATAAGATTGTCATTTATCATTATAAAAATCTCCTAATGATATGCCAACCCTAAATTAAGTTAATTAGAATATCCACATATTCATTAAGTAACATTCTTGACTTAATCACAATGAATCTGTATAAATTTATCCTTTAGTCGGTCTAATATCAGATAACTATAATCCCTTATGTACATGTTAAAATAAGAAGTGTAATTTAAGTTCTTTTAAACTCCTTATCAACCTAATAGAATTCAGTGAATTAGGCCCATATCCAATGGCACAATTCACTTCCCTTCTAACTCATATTAAATCCTTAGCCTCACGCCTATGGGCTTTACTATTCCATTATATGATACCTGAACAACTCTATTTATTTATATTCTTTTATTAAGTTAATTTATTTATACATGGGTCCAAGACACTAATTGGCTCTATCCCTTCATAACCAAGTCTGTACAAGGACTGCAATTTATATCCTATCAAACTTTTAACCATATTCTGAATTCCATGTGAGTTAGGCTCACTCATAACCAACCAAATGAGAAATAAACCCTTGGATCTCACTAACTTCTTTTTGTTACCCTATTCTTAAAATGGGCTATGTCAGCCCACAACTCTAACTCAATTATACCTATTACTAAATCCTTTTATTTCCTTTGCTAGTTAAGCCAGATTAGTATTTTACTTAAATCTAAGATTCCTAAATAGGCTTTATTCCTTAAGCCCTATTACAACTTCCAATTATATGGATCTTCAATTATTCAAAGTTGGATTTACAATTCCCTGGTTAATGATCTAACTGATTCACTTAGGTCTGGTCAACCTTTCAATTTGGTAAAATGATCTAAGTTTTAGTCAATGATCATCACAGTCCAAAAATTCAGTCAAAGGGTCCATAGGACCATCTATGGTTTTTGGGCCTTCGGTTTGGAATTGGGTTGAAGGCATTCCTCTCTCAAGTATTCCGCCCTCAAGTCAGGAAATCGAACCCACACATCCAAGTTTTTCAAGGCTTCTGTTCGGACATTAAAACCCCTCCTCCATCTCCTGATTGTAAGGTAATGATCCATTAATTTCCATGGCCCTCCATAAAGCACCATATTTCTATCCTCCCTCAGTTCGAATTTCACAGTGAAGTAGCCATTACCAATGAAGAAGACATCGAAGCTACCTTTAGTCTGCCAACGTTGCTTCAATCGTTCAATCATCATTGAGAGAGGGAAGCTTTTACCTAATAATTTCACTATTAGCGCATTCTTCCACGTTCTGTTGATATCCAACACGATTTCTTTAGGGAAACTGATCACTGGGCAAAACGGATCCTCCTTTCCAGACTCAATTTCTTCCTCAAGATTATCATCATCTAACATCTCATCATCCGAATAATCACCCAAAACTGCACCATCCTTACTGCAGACAATCTCACAATATGACGGTTTTCCCCCTTCTTCTTGTCACCAGCAATCCCTGGTACGTTAACAGTATGGAGCGATTTATCACACTCCCACTCAGAGACTGCTCTCTTTTTCCTCACAGATTGGTGTGAGTCGCTTTCCGATCTCTGCGCTTGGAACGAAAAGGCCATCCCAACACCTCTTATCAGTAACGACAGGAAAAGAAATCCAAGGATCCACCACAGGACGCGCGTCTGCAGAAGAAAAGGCAGTTTCCCGGCGAATGGTTGAAGACGGAGAAAAAGGGTGCGATGCGAGTCTACTTACTCACCCTCTTCAATCTCGACCGGAAACAAACAACTTCGGCGAATGGTTGTACGACGGAAAAGCTGCAGAAAATACGATGCGATCTATGCCTCACTACTCACTAGTAGAAAAAAGATTTTAAATGACGCACTTTAAACCACGGTTAAATAAATAACCGTCATTTAAATTCTATAAACCACGGTTATTAACAGAACCGTCATTTATATTGCACGGCCCATCAAAATAAACGACGGTTGCTTATTAACCGTCGTATAAAGTACATATAAACCACGGTTGTTTATAGAACCGTCGTTTATGTTGCACGGCTCATCATAATAAAATGACGGTTTTATCCTAACCGTCATATAAAGTGATTTTAAACCACGGTTACGCTTGAACCGTCGTTTAAAATGTTGCGCCAAAACTTAAAAACCACGGTTTATCTGATAACCGTCGTTTATGTCTCTCGTGACATAGGTTTTAAACGACGGTTTGTGTATCAACCGTCGTTTAAAGTCATTTAATTAAATCCCTCACGCCTCATTTTCTTCTTCTTCATCCCGTGACTCACCCCGTCTCTCCTGTGCGATTCCCGTCGACTGCGATTCGACTCCCACTCCCCCGTCTTTTCCCGTCGCCGTCGAGCTTTGCCCCCCTTCCGCCGTCGCCCTGCTGCTCACGGTCCCCAGCTCGCAGCTCCACTGCCCAAACAGCGCTGCGCCTCGTCTGTTGCCGATTGTTGTCGTCCTCCGAAGCTCCGTCGTAGCTCCTCCGGTGAAGTCGCGCCTTGTCCGAAGCCGCGAACGCTGCCCACCAGTCCAGTCCTCCTCTACCGCCCCAACCTCCTCTCGCCTGAACTGTCTCGCCTCCACCATCGACCGTCGCGCCTCCACTATCCATCGTCGGTCCACCACAACGCCTCCGCGAATGCCCCAACGTCAACCTCCAAATCTCTTCGGTAATTAAACCCTAGTTTAGCAATTTTTTATTAGTGTGGCTGATTTTATGCTTTTGAGGAGTGAATTACAAAATTCTTCATGCCTTGTTGATCGTACGTGATATATATATGTAATTATGTATGTAGAAATGAAGTTTGATGTTGAACTTGATTTGTAAATTTGATTTATAAGGTAAATAAATCAGTGTGGATATTTGAGGTTGTCTGCATTGTGTCTTCTTGTTTACGGAAAAGTATGAACATAAGATGAGTGATATCAAGACATATAATATTACTAAAGAGATTCCAGGTGCTATTTACTTTATTCGTGTTTACGCTTTCGGTGATGATGATAAGGAAGTGGCGTATGGTCAGACTCCAGCTGGGGTTGTGTTAATTTGATGTTGTTGGGATTACTGGTAGAGGTACTTCGATTGACATTGCTGCTGGTGTTTTCTCGGCTTTCTCGGTTGTTTCTTTGGGGTATTTCTTTTATATGGGGAAGAGGAAAGCGAAGATGACGACTGATGCTGTTAATGGATCGACTTAAATTTATCTATGTTTGATTTTGATTTGGGGGTTGTGTTGTGTTCTGTTGTTGTAACACCCCTACCGTTAAATACAACCATTACCGTCCAATCTCCTCGTGCTTCCAGATTCACGCAGCGGATTCATACTTACATACAGTGGGCGATACAATGCCGTTAGTCACCCATGTGACTAACAAGGCTACTACTATTACATACAGCATCGGTCTGATGGACCGGAATATCCGAGTGCTACACAAATGCAAGTCTTACTACATTCACGGGTCAAATACTACAGTTCCCATTCCATACAATCCACAAGTTCAATACAAAATACAATATCGCACACCGAGTTTACTAGGATCCTTATACAAGTATAATACCTCTTCCAAACTCATACACACTCACTAGGAGTCTATCCACTACCCATTCCTCACAAACTACCTAATGTCTAAATACAAGGATGTGCCACCGGTCTCTTACCTCGTCCACATCCGCTTCGGGTACCTGCATACTAAAACGTTCCCCCTAGGGGGTCAGCTTTCGCTGCATATGATAACCGCATACCCCGCGTACTAGTGAGGGTACGCCGACCACTTGGTCGAATACATGCAGTTCATTTTACAATACATACACACATACATGCTTTCATTCATACCAATACAATACTTTACAGGGATACATCCATACAGTTCAATACATACACGGAAGACAATACAAGTCAACCATCCATACTTACCTTCACCGGAATGCGCATACACAATACATACATAATACTTACACAATACATGCACAATACACCATCCTTGTTAGCTCATGTTGGTCCACTCGGGTTAATCGGGTGGAGATTACTCTTTTACTCGTTCCACAGTACTTACACATACATACTCATACTCATACATACTTACTTGCTTACTTACTCTTACTCATGTTAAGTCGTCGGGACCTCCGGCCCGGGGAACTACTCGGTCCCACCACGGGATTTACTTGGTTCACCAATCCAGGATGCTACCCATTTAAGGGATTTGGGCCGTGGACCAGTTTAAGAACCAGGAATCGGATCCAACCTCTTGTGTCTCCTCATCCTCACGCGTGGCCGAAGCTATATCGGACTTCTACTCATTCCAATTTACTTAGTACTTTTGTTAGGAGTTAGGTGGTTAGGAATTAGTAGAAGTCATTCACTCAAGCCACATACACAAATACATTGCTCAATACACATTCATACGAAATACAATATAATACTTGAGTATAATACAAGGTTCGAATACAGTTCATCATCATTCATATATTTCATGAATTATACAAACTAGTGTTCAAGACAATAAATATCAAGAACAACATAAGTCAAGCACAGGTAAGTGCAATATAGTCCGATTCATGCATTTATCTTATTTAGGTGATCAAATAAGCACACAAATCGGGGTAACCAGATTAGGATACAGGGCATGAAGAAATCATACCGTTCACCGTCGTACTTGTATCCCAACGTTCCTCCGGTGTTCATAAATCAAATTCCTATGATATACATACAATCGAATGATTAATCTAACGATCATTAACTTAATTCGATTACTCTTACGTTTCCTAACTCATACTGACTAAGTCTTACCTTCTTTTCACTTATATTTCATTTACTTACTTTTCATTACTCATCCATGGTTTACTTACATATATATATACATATGTATAGGTGGGTATACACACACATATATATAATATATATATATATATATATATATATACTAGTTATAATCCTATAGTTTTTTTTTTGTAAGTTATGGGTCGTCCGACCCACCGTCCGACCCAAGCCCTGGGTCGGACCATTCTAGTAGATTTTCTTCCTTTGAAATTCTTCCTGTCCGACCTAGCACTGTTCCGTCCGACCCATACTCCTCTAGGTTGGACCGTTCCAGAAAGTTTCGGTCCTGTGTCCAAGCGTCCGTCCAGCCCACTGTCCGACCCAGACTCTGGGTCGGACGAAGTTAGTAACTTCGACACGGGAAAAATTTTACCCGTCCGACCCACGTCCGACTCACGGCTCTGGGTCAGACCATTCCAGAAAGATTTATCGTCGTTTCTCAAGGCCCGTCCGACCCACGGTCCGACCAGACTCTGGGTCGGACGGTAGCAGAAAGCTGCTACAGACCTTGTTTTTCTTTCCCAATTTCACCCATTGTTTCCCCAATCTTCATACATACATCCTAACATGTTTTAGTACTATTTAAACATTCTAAATCACCTTAATTCATCCACCGGATCCATTACTAAATCCATCAAACAACTTACGCAATTCCTTCACTTCTTTTCCAACACTTGTAACAGTTTTTGTTACACTTATGCTACAGATTTTGAAACTCAATTCCCACATCCAATACTTCTACTACCAATACCATTACTAGCATCCCAAATACATTTCCAAGCCATTACATTACCTATACCCAAGTCCAACTCTCCTCTTACCAACTCTTGCACACTAATTCTTCCTAGTTCTACAATGCACTTTAATACCCCTTTGCTACAGATTTTGGTTCATACCTCCTCCATACATAATTTCCTCTCCTAATGCCATTTTTAAGGCCTACAATGCATTGCCTTTCCTCTTCAAGTCCAACGCTCACTCCCTAGGTCATGTGCATAAGTTCTCCTAGTTTTTCCAACACCATTCAACAACTCTTGCTACAGATTTTTCATTCTTTCATTCTCTTACCACAACTACTACTCATAGTTATTAAACATCTCTACTAACTCCCATACACCCTTGGTTTTCCCATTCACCATGTCATCCATACATGTACATATTCCTACTAAAATCTCACCATAGTTCACCTACTTTTCTTACTTATCCACACACCTCCTTTCTCATCAATTCATCCCTATTCTAGCCAAACCACAAGGGTTCTGCCAGTACCCATACAAAAACCTTAATACACCAATACTTCCTCAGTTACAATACCAATACATCCTTACTTCCTCAATCCACATTACTAATGCACATACACAATACACTTGGCTCCAAGGCCTACAATTCACATACTAGTTCACAAATACCCAAAATTCCACAATTACATTACCAATACATTCTTTGGGTTCTTTAAATCGGTTTACCCATTCCCATTACTCTAATGCATTAAATTTAGCCTTCAAGAAAGAGCTCTTACCTTAAGCTCTTATTTCCTCTCTCCTTTTCCACCTCTTCTCCTCTCTTCCTTGTACAATTCGGTCCCATGGGGAATGGAGTTGCCAAACTCCATTCCCATCACCCAATGCACACATAAACAAGTGTAATTAAAATACTAACCCTTAAATTAATGCTAGTTCATTGAAGTGCTTAAAGCAAGTTTCTAGGGTTTACCTTTGGGGTGTGTTAGGAGGGGTTTTAGCCCTTGGTTCAAGAAGGTGAATCTACCACCATTGCAAGGTGAAGTTGATGCTCAAAAGAGAGAGAGAAAACAAGGCATTACAATGGGCAACAATCGGTTACCAAAGGAAGGTGAAGAAAACTTGAATCTTTTATGGAGATTTTTACCTTGTTGGAAAGAGGAGACTCCAAGCTCCATAATGGTGTGCTTTTCTCTTCAAATGGGAAAAACCCATGGAGATGAAACTCATCTTTTTCGAATTTTGGAAAAGAGGAATGATAGAGGAGAATGAGGGGATTACAAATATGTATTTATTTTTGAGTTTGGAGCATGAATGGAGCTTGTACAAGGAGAGGTAGTAGAGACAGCCATGGATGGGGTTCCATTTTCGCCCAGCACAGCGAGAGAGAGAGGAAGAAAATCGGTGGAGAGAGGTGAGGAAGAAGAAGAAGAAAAGTGAGAGGAGAGAGAGGGAGGGAAATGTTTTATGTTTTGCTTTTTACTTTCCTCTCTCTCTTCCTTCTCTTTCTTTCTTTCTTTATTACTAGCTTAGAGTGTGTGTGAGTGGGTTGACCCATAAATAAAAACCTGCCCCACCTTATTAGTAAGCTGGAGCGTTTTTCGTCTTTAACAGAAAACGCTCGTTATTTTACCCGGTTTGGTACTATTCACTAACCGGGCCCGTTTTCCGGAATTTTCTCGTTTGATTATTTTTATTGACTATTAAGCCCCATAAATGCTTGATAATTGTTATTTAATGATTTACAATTTTTATGGGTCCGTTTGACCATTTAAAGTCACGTTTTCGGGTTTTCTCGAAAAACGTGCGTTAAAGCTCTATTAGCTTTTTAATACATTATTTGGGTCCGTTTTCTTCGAGAGTTGTTCCCATATATTATTTAGGTCTTATTAAACCTTTAGAATCCATATAATACTCTAATAGAGGTCTCATACCTCCTATTGTTATTTAACGCTTATTTAGCGTTTTTCCGCTTTTTAAGCGTTTATTTATTCTTTTGGATTTATTTTTCCTTACCAGTATTAATTAGGTACCATTAGGCCCTTAAATACGTATTAGATTAATTTTCGGGTATTTCAATCTACCCCCCTTAAGAACTTTGTCCTCAAAGTTGCTCGAGGTCATGGGATTACTATACTTACTCATCCATACTTATTTAATGCCAAAGCCATACATTCTTCCTCCTTACCAACCCAAATCCGTTACTCAAGGTTCCTACATACTATACCATACCATACCATACCATACCATACCATACCATACCATACCATACCATACCATACCAACCATACCATACCATACCATACCATACCATACCATACCATACCATACCATACCATACCATACTAATGTACAATAATTACTCCAATCCGCATTACCACCGACCATCCGGTTCCTCATTACCAATTTATACATACATACAATGCAAAGCTATTCCAAGGCAATGCAATAGACATATAATCCCGCAGGCACTCAGGTCATCTAGACACAGGACCCCTCTATGTCCCGCTGCCCTTGAAATAATACAACATAATATACTGCTACCTTCTCCGATATAAGCTTCTAACAAATACTTAGTCTCCAGTCTATGGAAAATCCTTCCCAGCGGCTACTTAGGAATCCTTCTAAAACATACAACTCCAAATTCCAGTTTATATTCATTACATCTATCCTATGCGTGATTCTTGTGACCACTTGAGGGGAGCTTCAAGAATTGTTTGACCCTGATGTGATCAGCACCAGTGTTGAACTATCTTTCCACTCTAATTTGTGTTCGGTTCCCTTGATCTGATCAGGATCAAGTTCGACTTCCCACATCAGATTCAACCAAACAAATAATTTAATTGTTTTCATTTTCTATCTTTTTACTCTTTCTAGTCGTGATTACGAATTCACACATCTCCAAAGGATGGAATCAGTCCATCAATCATCCTCCCTCTACTTCCCAAATGCTTTACTCCGTGATTCGATACCTAAATGCTCATTTCATCAACCTTCACTACCTCCATCCATTACTCACCATCATCTCCAATATTTTAACCAAGGAATACTATACCTATGAGGTTTAGTTGTCTTCAATTTGCTTCACATAATTTACCTACGATTCCACTACTCATAAACTTCATTCATCTACTACTCTCATTCATTTCGTACTTCTTCAAAGGCTACAATACTTGTGGAGCTCCGTCCACTACTCATTACTTTTCTTTTACTAATACTCTTACATTGGTGTTACAAGATGGGTATATTCATCCTATGGTATTTGCATGTCTAATGCCTAGTTACCATAATTACAATATGAATGAGTACTTATGTTTATTTAACATAGTATCAATCATCAATTTGGTTCTCATTTGTGCTATGCACATTACGGTTTATGTGTTTTATTCACAAAACTTACATTAAGCGGTTTTCACTCTACCCCCCTAAAAGGGATTACGCCCACGTAATCTACCATATGTTATTATTATTAAGCATTGGTTTAATCAATTTGGGCAATCTGAAGCGTTTAGCTTCACTACGGTATACTATACAATATGCTCTGGTCAAAGGGGTCTAACCATACCATGGTTTAGTCTTTGCACCAAGGATTTCTATATGAGTTCATTTAACTCATCATTAATTCGGTTCTAGCCTATTAGGCTTCAAGGCATTAATAGCCATTCTGCTATACTTACTAGGTATATTATCTCCTAGCTAGGGCCCACTAGCTTCTACTGCGCGACCCTGATAACTCGGGTTATTCACCCTTCTTGTTATCCTTAATGTGCTATACATCACCTTCTTATCCGTCTATTATGGGAATAAGGTTTACTAAACAAATGCGGTATTCTTTTACCGTGTTTGAACTCGATGGGTTTAAGATTTATAACCAGCTCTCTGGTAACCTACTGTACATGCTCTTTATGCTTCCATGATTATTTATTAAGTTCCTCCGACTTATTGTCGGGCGAGGTTAAGTCACTACTTAGTTGTAGTGCTTCCTCTGTTGTCAATAGCTTCTGAATTATGCCAGTTCTTCTGGTTCAGTACAAGTGTTCTTTACCTGTATGACCTTGCATTTCTATGCGTCGGTCCTAGTGACTTTCTTACATCTCCTTTCACCTTTTATTCCAATGGAATTCACATCTTGTGATTGATAGTGTGTTTTACACTCTTCGTGCGGTCTGTTGCTAAGAATGCTTGACTGGCTTATGCCTTGTTTGTGGTGAAAAGAAAGATTTACTACTGGTTACATTCTTCATATCCCCAGCCATCCCATTAGATCATTAGTTGTACAAGTGCAATACCAAAACACTCAGTCATATAGAGTGCAGAGGCGTGAACGCTTGACAGTAAGTCACTTATGTGATAGGAAGGAATATTTCTGCCTGTCATCCTACGCTTATACTCCGTGTTATTATCTGTTACTTCCTCATAGCGGTCGCCTGTTGCGCGCCATATTCTTACTCATTGTACAACATTGTTTTTACTGTTTCTGTTACTGTGGTAGTTCCTCTTTACTTATTGCCATTATCATTGGCACCATTTCCTTATGGTGCACATACACTAGGAGGTTCCTAGTTCATATGTATGACGGTTGTCGTAGTATACCGCAATCCTATTATCTTCCCCTGTGGGGATGTTTTATTTCAATTTAGGTTTCATGTGTAGGTTAGCTTACCTCACATTACTTCCTCATTCATAATATAGTTTGCCAAGTAACTTGGTTGACCCAAGATGAAGTGGTTTATCGGGTTACAAGCTCTCTTGAGCGTTGGTCATTCATGGTGTGTAGTGTGCACACACATTGATTGTTTTTGACAATTACTGTCTCTATAATGCTGAGCATTGGTTATAGGCTCTAGCTGTGTAGTTCTACTCGTATGTACATCACCGGGACATCCCAAGAAACTTCGAGGGTTTTCCGGTCCCGTTCTTCAATTGAAGGGTATTTCATCACTGGTAAGTGAAGGTTCTTGTTGAGGGGTTTGTTTCCACTCATAGGTCTCCTGACAAGGTTTACCATGTTGGTGTTTATACAGTGGTTCACCACATGCTTGAGTGCATATGGAGTATGCTTACTCCTTAAGTCGTAATGGTTTGGAAATCTCATTTCCTTATTCCATCGCCCCTTGGCAATATTTATGAGCGTAGGCTTTACTGTTATAATAGATGGAAGCCTTTCCAAGGGTTCACATCTTCACCACATTGGTGGTCTTTGGCTAACGAGGGGTACCTTCCCTGGGTTTCTCGTAGTGTCCAAGTGTGGACTAGGCCAATGTTGGCATCATCATGATTCTTATGCCCCTGTGCTACCATTGCTACAGAAGGCATGAAGGAAAATTAAGGGTTTGTCTACTGTATACTAGGGTGATGCTCTAGTGACAGTGACATTGAGATAGCCATCAGTTCAAGCCACTCATAAAGTTGGGTTTGAATTGATGGTCTAGTTGTTGATTTCTTGTCGTATGAGGCAATACCTCTCGCAAGTCTTGCTAACAACTGGTGCAGGTTTTGCAACCGTTTAAGTTTATATAACGTATTTGGTTTACGGCTTCTGAGCCTTATTGCTGCGAGCTATGCTCCTTGCAAGCTGCTTATACATGTTTCCACTCCATGTATACCCCATAGGTTGGAGGTATTGCTGGGCTCCGTGGTAAGTCGTGACATCACGCTTCCATTCATAGGAGACCCTTTTAAGCAATCTGGTGTAAATTCAGGACTTCCGGTAATTTAGGGTATTTCCTGTTAAGTGAAATCCCTTCGGTATCCTAACCGAATATTCATTCTAGCTCATGTGCTTTTATCATGACGCTTGTTCAATTGTTGTTATCTCAGACACCCTTAAAGGATTGCTCCTGAGTGCTGTTAAATTATGCCGTTACATCCGGCTAACATTTATGATATGTTATCACCATACCGCCTTGTGGTATTGTATTTGAGTTATTCCCTTTGGGTTATGACGTCTCCCGTCCTTGGGTAGACTGTTTACACTTGCTCCTAGTGCTTAAGACTAGGTTTGACATCCCCTTCAATGATGGAGTATACTTGTGGTAATCTTGGGGTTGCTCTTGGGAATTCCGCCCCGTTTGTTGAGCATTGTTAGGTTCACATTAGGCATTCGCCTTACTGTGTTTAGGCTGGGTATTCCATCCAGCTGTCAGGTAGTTTCTTGGATTATTTGAGACATATCCAATGTCTATACTTACTAGTATGTGCTCTTTGCACTTCCTAGTTCTTATTCCTCATCTTCAGATGGATTCTCTGAGTTCCTTTATACTTGATCGTCTGAGGTGTCCAGCTGTTTTGATTTGAACTCACTCATGGTCCGTAGAACGGAGTTGACTACTTCCCGTGTGTTGCACAGTACATGTATACATACGTGGGGTACCTTGTTGATACGTTACCACTTACCTAACTATATGTCAGGCCCGCAAGCTCCTTCGGTGTGCGGTCGTCCCACATCCCGTAACGGGTACACTCGTAGTGTTCGTCACACGCCTAGGTGAAGTATTCTATTGTCAACTCCTCTTGTATCATTCTTTGATACTCACCGTAATTCTGTTGGTTTGGTTTTAAAATCCAAGGTTTAAAAGAAAAGTTGTGGTTTGAAAGGAAAATCTGGGTTTAAAATTGTGGTTCAGTGTTAAAAGGAGTCTCTCATGGCATAGCCATGCTTGAGATCTTGACTAAGTCTGGCTTCTCGCAGACTGGTATGTTCTAAATACAGTGGTCGGGCCGTTAGGCCTTTCCAAGGTTCCATTCTTTCAGTGTCAGGATTTGTGATCCAGTAATTGCTTCATTGTAGTCACGGTACGTTACTATGTACCTATGGCGTGTTAGAGTTCCTTTACGTATCTCTGTCCTTACTGCACTTGCCGTGGCAAGTGCGTGGTACTGGTGGTTTTGGGTAATCCTATACCAATCTTGGTATGGTTTATGCTTGTATTTGATAGTCTTATTGACTCTTCCCTTGATCTTATTGATTTATGATTGGGATACTCGATCCTTTTAAGTAGCTTCTCATTGATCTTGACATGGTTGTCTTGGTCGGGGTACTTCTCCAATCCTTAGGAATCCCCATTTATTTAGTTTTATGTTTTCCCTTGTTGCTCGTTCCCACTGGTTTACCGTGGTTATTGAGCCTTAGCTTGTTTAGGCACTACCCTTGTAGTCCTATCGTTTCATATCCCGTGGATATCCTTGTAGCTGTGTAAGCTATGTCGGCCAGGTATTGTAACCTTTTGGCATTGTAGTTTGGAGTTAATAACTTCTGACTATGTCCTTAGTCAGCTGGTATACCACTGGTGGTATTATCTAGCTACTGCTGTCCGCAGACTTGTGTCTCGGGTACCATTACTATTCCTTTTCCATTTCGTTGCACGGTTAGTGCTTCTTTCCTGCTGTTGGTTGTCTAGCCAGGTTTCGCGACTACTAAGCATGTCGCCCCATGCTGTTGTAAGTTGCAGCCTCCTCGTGGTTGGAGTGCTCATCCTACCGCTATTAAGTGCGGGTGTTCTTGTTCAACCGGGATCCATACCCGGGACTCCCAATTCTTGGAATCTACCATATGTCGGTTCTTGTTTACTGTGTGATTGCTTCACAACTGCCAGATCGGGTTTTCCCCGGTATGAGAAGGCTTTTCTTCTCCCTGGCGTCTTTTCGAAAATCATACAAGGGGTTTGTGGAGGGCGGGTCTGGTGTTGTAGGTATCCGGTACTCACCGGTAGTTCCTAACTAGCATCTCTCTAATGCTAACACTCAGCCCTTAGCCCTAAGCACCTAATTCCTAACTCGGTATTTCCTAAGCTCGGTATTTCCAGTCATCAGAGCGATACTTCGCTCTGATACCACTTTTTGTAACACCCCTACCGTTAAATACAACCATTACCGTCCAATCTCCTCGTGCTTCCAGATTCACGCAGCGGATTCATACTTACATACAGTGGGTGATACAATGCCGTTAGTCACCCATGTGACTAACAAGGCTACTACTATTACATATAGCATCGGTCTGATGGACCGGAATATCCGAGTGCTACACAATGCAAGTCTTACTACATTCACGGGTCAAATACTACAGTTCCATTCCATACAATCCCAAGTTCAATACAAAATACAATATCGCACACCGAGTTTACTAGGATCCTTATACAAGTATAATACCTCTTCCAAACTCATACACACTCACTAGGAGTCTATCCACTACCCATTCCTCACAAACTACCTAATGTCTAAATACAAGGATGTGTCACCGGTCTCTTACCTCGTCCACATCCGCTTCGGGTACCTGCATACTAAAAACGTTCCCCCTAGGGGGTCAGCTTTCGCTGCATATGATAACCGCATACCCCGCGTACTAGTGAGGGTACGCCGACCACTTGGTCGAATACATGCAGTTCATTTTACAATACATACACACATACATGCTTTCATTCATACCAATACAATACTTTACAGGGATACATCCATACAGTTCAATACATACACGGAAGACAATACAAGTCAACCATCCATACTTACCTTCACCGGAATGCGCATACACAATACATACACAATACTTACACAATACATGCACAATACACCATCCTTGTTAGCTCATGTTGGTCCACCCGGGTTAATCGGGTGGAGATTACTCTTTTACTCGTTCCACAGTACTTACACATACATACTCATACTCATACATACTTACTTGCTTACTTACTCTTACTCATGTTAAGTCGTCGGGACCTCCGGCCCGGGGAACTACTCGGTCCCACCACCGGATTTACTTGGTTCACCAATCCAGGATGGTACCCATTTAAGGGATTTGGGCCGTGGACCAGTTTAAGAACCAGGAATCGGATCCAACCTCTTGTGTCTCCTCATCCTCACGCGTGGCCGAAGCTATATCGGACTTCTACTCATTCCAATTTACTTAGTACTTTTGTTAGGAGTTAGGTGGTTAGGAATTAGTAGAAGTCATTCACTCAAGCCACATACACAAATACATTGCTCAATACACATTCATACGAAATACAATACAATACTTGAGTACAATACAAGGTTCGAATACAGTTCATCATCATTCATATATTTCATGAATTATACAAACTAGTGTTCAAGACAATAAATATCGAGAACAACATAAGTCAAGCACAGGTAAGTGCAATATAGTCCAATTCATGCATTTATCTTATTTAGGTGATCAAATAAGCACACAAATCGGGGTAACCAGATTAGGATACAGGGCATGAAGAAATCATACCATTCACCGTCGTACTTGTATCCCAACGTTCCTCCGGTGTTCACAAATCAAATTCCTATGATATACATACAATCGAATGATTAATCTAACTATCATTAACTTAATTCGATTACTCTTACGTTTCCTAATTCATACAGACTAAGTCTTTACCTTCTTTTCACTTATATTTCATTTACTTACTTTTCATTACTCATCCATGGTTTACTTACATATATATATACATATGTATAGGTGGGTATACACACATATATATATATATACTAGTTATAATCCTATAGTTTTTTTTTGTAAGTTATGGGTCGTCCGACCCACCGTCCGACCCAAGCCCTGGGTCGGACCATTCCAGTAGATTTTCGTCCTCTGAAATTCTTCCTGTCCGACCCAGCACTGTTCTGTCCGACCCATACTCCTCTGGGTCGGACCGTTCCAGAAAGTTTCGGTCCCGTGTCCAAGCTCCGTCCAACCCACTGTCCGACCCAGAGTCTGGGTCGGACGAAGTCAGTAACTTCGACATAGGAAAAATTTTACCCGTCCGACCCACGTCCGACTCACGGCCTGGGTTGGACCATTCCAGAAAGATTTATCGTCGTTTCTCAAGGCCCGTCCGACCCACGGTCCGACCCAGACTCTGGGTCGGACGGTAGCAGAAAGCTGCTACAGACCTTGTTTTTCTTTCCCAATTTCACCCATTGTTTCCCAATCTTCCTACATACATCCTAACATGTTTAGTACTATTTAAACATTCTAAATCACCTTATTCATCCACCGGATCCATTACTAAATCCATCAAACAACTTACGCAATTCCCTCACTTCTTTTCCAACACTTGTAACAGTTTTTGTTACACTTATGCTACAGATTTTGAAACTCAATTCCCACATCCAATACTTCTACTACCAATACCATTACTTGCATCCCAAATACATTTCCAAGCCATTACATTACCTATACCCAAGTCCAAACTCCTCTTACCAACTCTTGCACACTAATTCTTCCTAGTTCTACAATGCACTTTAATACCCCTTTGCTACAGATTTTGGTTCATACCTCCTCCATACATAATTCCTCTCCTAATGCCATTTTCAAGGCCTACAATGCATTGCCTTCCTCTTCAAGTCCAACGCTCACTCCCTAGGTCATGTGCAGAAGTTCTCCTAGTTTCTCCAACACCATTCAACAACTCTTGCTACAGATTTTCATTCTTTCATTCTCTTACCACAACTACTACTCATAGTTATTAAACATCTCTATTAACTCCCATACACCCTTGGTTTTCCCATTCACCAAGTCATCCATACTTGTACATATTCCTACTAAAATCTCGCCATAGTTCACCTACTTTTCTTACTTATCCACACACCTCCTTTCTCATCAATTCATCCCTATTCTAGCCAATCCACAAGGGTTCTACCAGCACCCATACAAAAACCTTAATACACACAATACTTCCTCAGTTACAATACCAATACATCCTTACTTCCTCAATCCACATTACTAATGCACATACACAATACACTTGGCTCCAAGGCCTACAATTCACATACTAGTTCACAAATACCCAAAATTCCACAATTACATTACCAATACATTCTTGGGTTCTTTAAATCGGTTTACCCAATCCCATTACTCTAATGCATTAAATTTAGCCTTCAAGAAAGAGCTCTTACCTTAAGCTCTTATTTCCTCTTTCCTTTTCCACCTCTTCTCCTCTCTTCCTTGTACAATTCGGTCCCATGGGGAATGGAGTTGCCAAACTCCATTCCCATCACCCAAAGCACACATAAACAAGTGTAATTAAAATACTAACCCTTAAATTAATGCTAGTTCATTGAAGTGCTTAAAGCAAGTTTCTAGGGTTTACCTTTGGGGTGTGTTAGGAGGGGTTTTAGCCCTTGGTTCAAGAAGGAGAATCTACCACCATTGCAAGGTGAAGTTGATGCTCAAAAGAGAGAGAGAAAACAAGGCATTACAATGGGCAAAAATCGGTTACCAAAGGAAGGTGAAGAAAACTTGAATCTTTTATGGAGATTTTTACTTGTTGGAAAGAGGAGACTCCAAGCTCCATAATGGTGTGCTTTTCTCTTCAAATGGGAAAAAACCCATGGAGATGAAACTCATCCTTTTTGAATTTTGAAAAGAGGGAATGATAGAGGAGAATGAGGGGATTACAAATATGTATTTATTTTTGAGTTTGGAGCATGAATGAAGCTTGTACAAGGAGAGGAAGTAGAGGCAGCCATGGAGGGATTCCATTTTCGCCCAGCACAGCGAGAGAGAGAGAGGGAAGAAAATCGGTGGAGAGAGGTGAGGAAGAAGAAGAAGAAAAGTGAGAGGAGAGAGAGGGAGGGAAATGTTTTATGTTTTTGCTTTTTACTTCCTCTCTCTTCCTTCTCGTTCTTTCTTTTCTTTCTTTATTACTAGCTTAGAGTGTGTGTGAGTGGGTTGACCCATAAATAAAAACCGGCCCCACCTTCTTAGTAAGCTGGAGCGTTTTTCGTCTTTTACAGAAAACGCTCGTTATTTTACCCGGTTTTGGTACTATTCACTAACCGGGCCCGTTTTCCGGAATTTTCTCGTTTAATTATTTTTATTGACTATTAAGCTCCCATAAATGCTTGATAATTGTTATTTAATGATTTACAATTTTTACGGGTCCGTTTGACCATTTAAAGTCACGTTTTCGGGTTTTCTCGAAAAACGTGCGTTAAAGCTCTATTAGCGTTTTAATACATTATTTGGGTCCGTTTTCTTCGGGAGTTGTTCCCATATATTATTAGGTCTTATTAAACCTTTAGAATCCATATAATACTCTAACCGAGGTCTCATACCTCCTATTGTTATTTAACGCTTATTTAGCGTTTTCCGCTTTTTAAGCGTTTATTTATTATTTTGGATTTATTTTTCCTTACCAGTATTAATTAGGTACCATTAGGCCCTTAAATACGTATTAGATTAATTTTAATCCCTATATTTAAGTTCGGGGTATTTCAGTTGTTGTGTTTACGGAAGATTCAAATTTTTCTTTTTAAGATTTGTAAATTTTTCTTTGGCCAAGCATTGTCACTTTGCTTAAGATTTAATTAACCTATAATCTCTTCACACAGTGTCTTGACCATTTTCACTGTATTAAAATATGAAATGAACCTCTTATGATAAAAAAATAAAACGGGACAAGGGGGAAGCGGTTGCACGGCCCCATCTCTCCAGGGTTGGTATGTCATAATTAAAGTGATTGTAGATTGTGGACAAATGTAAGAAATTTTTGGGAGTGATGTAACCTCAAAATGTAAATAAATCTGTATGGATCCGGTTTCAAGATCTATTTTTCTGATGGTGCTGGCAGAAACTATATTAGAGTTGTATCCCCTATTTTTTCCAACTCAAGATGTAGAAAATAAATTAGAAATCATTGTCTTGGACAGGGATGGATTCTACTGGTCGTTTTTTTTTTCATTTGTAGATTATATGCTTTATCCAGTTGTTCCATACTTTTTTTTGCATTTTTGTTGTATTGAAGCATTTTTCGTTTTGTTTTCTTCATATATGCAGAAAAGAGTTGAGGTGCCCCCAAAGTTCAGAAAGTTTCTGAGTTATTTTTTATTATTGGTGTAACGCCCCTAAAACCAGCCTAAGAGTTAGAGGCATTACACGCCACGTATTACTACCTAATAACGCAAGGCTCTTGAAATACCCCGAACTTAAATATAGGGATTTAAAATTAATATAATACGTATTTAAGGGCCTAATGTTGCCTAATTAATACTGGTAAGGAAAAATAAATCCAAAAGAATAAATAAACGCTTAAAAAATGGAAAACACTAAATAAGCGTTAAATAACCATAGTGTAACGACCCCAAAACCACCCTGGTTGAGAGACCGTTACACGCCGCGCGCTTATTACCTAAGACAACGCAAGGCTACACTAGCGAACTCCCAAAACAGAACTGAAACTCATATATTACCAAATAGACGAATACAACATGTCTTTTCATTACACAGGCGGAAGCCAAACTGAATTACAAAGCATATCCTAAATACAACTGGGCCCCAAAGCCAAACAAACTAAATACAAAACTCCAATGCCAAAACGAAAAGTAAGAGCTGAATCTCCAAGCACGAACTAAAACCTGCAAATCAGACGGAGATAGGGGTGAGCAAAACTATTGCTCAGCAGGTGATAAACTTCATCAGCTGAGCACGCTCAAAACATAATCTGAACATACATACTTATACATATACAGAAGCGCTTAGCCAGAGCTAAACCAAAGTCAAAGCAGGAGACTTTCAAATAGGCAGAAGTCTAAAACAGAAGAGGCTAAGCAGTGGTCAAAATATACACTTAATAGCAGAAGGAAAACTGAAGCTGAAAGCTTGACGAAATCAGAAGCTTAAGAACCTCAGAAGCTTAAACACGATCAGAAGCTTAGCAAAATCAGAAGCTTAGCAAAATCAGAAGCATAGCAAAATCCGGGACTTATCAGAAGGCGGTAAGCACACAGCAGACCGTCTCAAATCAAATACAGATAGAGAGCAGACGAAGCAGAGCGCTTATAAAGCAGAAATACCCAGCAGACAGAAAGCACACAGCAGTCCGTCGACGTTTGAAAACAGACAGAGCAGACAGAAACAGATCACTTAGTAAACCAGAGGCTTTCAGAAGACAGAAAGCACGTAGCAGTCTGTCAGAAATCAGAAACAGTTAGAGCTAACAGAAAACAGAACTCTTAACAATCAGAAGTGGGACACTAGCACCAAGCATAACACTCAGAAAGGGTCGAAGACCCATGGATCTAACAGATCCCTCGACAACGCAGAAATGACCCGAAGGCCAAAGGGTTCGTCAACCCCACAGAACAGATTGGGCATGACCCACACTCAGAATGACGTCTACATGGTATACCACGGAATAGCTCGACCCAGCCATTCACGGCTCAGAAGCAGAGTAACTAGGTCCCAAAATAGAGGCTTAATCCAAACAGGTCGAAGCTTAATACAGAGCAGAGCGGAAGTCTTAACCAGATCAGAACAGAAAGCGAAAGCCTAGCAAAATCAGAGAAGGAGCTTACCAATGGAAGGCCTTAGCAAAACAGAGGTCGAACCCGATTAGTAAATACGAAAGCAAGCAAACTGAAGTCAGAGGTTGAATCATATTTTCAGAGCAAAACAGAGTTCAAAAGATTAACGGAGACCTTAAAACCAGAAAACACTTAAAACCAAGCTAAAACACCTGAAAACAGATAGTACTCGGAAAGAGGAATCCAACACCGCAAACGGCACTCAAAACGGAGCTCGAACGAAGAAGTTATGGTGAAAACAGAGGGGTGTCCGAACTTGTGTCCGGACGTCGAAGTTCGGACGCAAGTCGAACTCAAATCCGCAGAAAATTTCAAGGTGTCCGAACATCCAAGTTCGGACGGATGTTCGGACGTCCTTCGGAAAATAACTCGAGGAAAGTCCGAACATGTGTCCGGGCTTCAAAGTTCGGACGCATGTCGAAGAGAAAATCAGAGGCGCAAAACAGGGTGTGTCCGAACTTCCAAGTTCGGACGGAAGTTCGGACACAGAGAAATTCTCAGAAAATCCAGACGCAACAGAGCGTGTCCGAACTTCCAAGTTCGGACGGAAGTTCGGACGCGCCGAAAAGTGCAGTTTACAGAGGCGATTTTCACACGAACAAAAGCACAAAACAATGCCAAATTAACATATGTTTGCAGCAACCAACTTTGGGGATTTAAGCCATTGAATGGCAGTAAAACAGACAAAATAAACACACACACGAAGTTAATCAAACGATTTAATTTACAGAACGAAACTCTTAAATCAGAAGCACTCAGAGTTTGCAAAACAGAAGGGAATCACAGAGGTAGATTCGCCATTGTCAAAATATACTTATATATCAACATACGCAAAACACAACGATTCCCACGGGGTTGTAACACATCAAAACGCAAATCCGGAACACACACAAAGTTACACAAATCAGAAACCACGCAAACACATACGGAAAACAACAAAACCAAAACCCCCGTGGGTGAACGCACACAACCGAATCCATCTACCACCTACCTCACATCCGTAGCTAAGCCATCTCTGCGGACTCTACGAATCGTCTTCCCGAATCTCCAACCGAAAGATAATCCCTCGAATTGAACCGCTCCCAAAATATACAAAATCAGAATTAGAAAAGAGAAGAGGAAGCCTCAACGAAGAAGAGAATCAGATCTACAACCCAAACCTGACTGACGACTGACAGACGAGCAGAATTCCACTGGCGGATCTCCAGCGATTATCAATCAAAAGGAATTGAAGAAGAAGATGAGCAAAGGGAGGAGAAGTTGAGAGCGATGAGAACGTCGAGAGAACCGTCAGGGTAGTGGAAGGAGGAATAATAACGTGAATAGAAGTTTTAGAAAGGAAGAGAATAAATTAAAGAATTAAGAAGTCCCTTCCCTAAAAATAAATAAATAAATAATAGAAGCATGTTATTTCTAATTCTCCTTCCTCAAGCTATGACATAATGTTTAAGGAATGTCATAAACACTCTAGTATAAGGTACAATTTAATCTAAACTCCCTTTGCGAATCAGAAGGAATATGATAAAATAAAAAAAAAATCTGGGGCATAACACATAGGAGGTATGAGACCTCGGTTGGAGTATTATATGGATCCCAAAGGTTTAATTAGACCTAAATAATATGGGAACAGCTCCTGAAGAAAACGGATCCAAATAATGTATTAAAACGCTAATAGAGCTTTAACGCACGTTTTTCAAGGAGACCCGGGAACGTGATTTTAAATGGTCAAACGAACCCGTAAAAATTATAAGTCATTAAATAAATATTATTAAGTGTTTATGAAAGATTAATAACCAATAAAAATAAAGAAATGAGAAAATTCCGGAAAACGGGCCCGGTTAGTGAACAGTACCTAAACCGGGTTAAAATAATGAGCGTTTTCTGTAAAAGACGAAAAACGCTCCAGCTAGTATAACTGTAGGGGGCCGGTTTTTAACAGTCAAATAACTCTCTCACACACACATGTAACTAGCTAATTAAACAAGAGAGCCAAAAGCAAAAAAGCAATAAAGTAAAAGGATTACTTTATGCCTTTCCTCTCACCTCACTCTCACAACTCACTCACCTCTCTCTTTCCTCTCCCCCTCCACCGATTTCTCCCTCCTCTCTCTCTGGTTTGGGTGATTTCATGGAGCTCCACAAGCCTCCCATGGCTTCTCCTCTTCCTCCACATGCTCTAGCTTCATTTGAACTCCAAAGGTAAAAATAACTACATATTTGAACTCCCCTCATCCTCCTCTACACTTCTCTCTTTTCAAAATCCAAAAATGAGGAAGTTCATTTTTGTGGGTATACCCCATTCAAAGAGAAAAGCACACCATTATGGAGCTTGGAGTCTCCCCTTTCCAACAAGGTAAAAATCTACATGAAAAACTCATGTTTTCTCCACCTTCCTTCATAACCGATTTTTGCTCCATTTGTAATGCTCTATTTTTCTCTCTCTTTGGAGCATAATATCAACCTTGCAATGGTGGTGGATTCACCTTCTTGAACCAAGGGCAAAAACCCCTTCTAAAACTCTCCAAAGGTAAACCCTAGAAATTTCATTTCAAACACTTCAATGAATTGACATTAATTTAAGGGTTAGTATATTAATTGTAGTGTTTGTGTTCATTGGGTGATGGGAATGGAGTTGGGCAACTCCATTCCCCACATGGCCTATTTGGGCAAGAAAGGAAGAAGGAGGAGAAATGAGAAAGAAAGAAGGAATTATAAGCTCAAGGTAAGAGCTCTTTACTAATGTTAAATTTTAGTGCATTTGAGTAATGGGAATGGGTAAACCAAACTAAGGAACCCAACTAATGTATTAGTAATGTAATTGTGGAAGTTTGAGTAATTGTGCAATAGTATGTGAATTGTAGGCCTTGGAGCCAAATGGTTGTGTATGAGTATTAGTATTGATGTTTGATGGAGTATTGGTGTTTTGGGAAGGATTTATATTTGAATTGATTGCTGGTAGACCCTTGTATGGGTGTGGCTAGATTAGGTATGAATTTGGTGAGAAAATGTGTATATGGATAAGGAAGAAATGTAGAGGAACTATGGCAAAATTTTGGTAGGAATATGTATATGTATGGATGACTTGGAGAATGGGAAAAACCAAGGTGTGTATTGGAGTTAGTAGAGATGTCTAATGACCATGGAATGATATTTGAAGTATGGGAGTACTAGGGTGCAAAATCTGTAGCAAAGAGTGCAAGGAATGCCTTGGAGAAACTAGGAGGAACTAGAGTATAAGACTTGGTAAAGTAAATGTTGGAACTTGGGTATAGAAGGTGCAAATTGCTTGGAAATGAATTGTCATGGTGAGATGAGTTATTTAGGATGCTAATAGTGGCATTGGTTGTGAAGTAATGGATGGTAGAATGGAGTTTAAAAATCTGTAGCAATGAAGAAAGAAAATAGGTATAAGTGCTGGAATGAAGTGAGGAAAATTGTGTAAGTGGATTGATGGATTTGGTAAGGAGTTTGGTGGATGAACTAAGGCAATTTGGAGGGCCTAGGTAGTGTTTAAACATGTGGGATTACATGTAGGAAGATTGGAGAAACAATGGGCAAAGTATAGAACTGAAAACAGAAATAAAATACAAATACTGGGCCGGACCGACCTTGGGACCGAACTTGCAAGGTCGGTCGAGCCCAGATTTACAAAGACGGGAAAGCTTCTGGAATGGACCGAACTTGCGACCGGACTTGCAAGTTCGGTCGGCCAGAAAAATTTCCATCTTGTAAGCTACTGGAATGGACCGACCTTGCGACCGGACTTGCAAGGTCGGTCGGGCTAAAATTTTCCATTAAGTAACTCACTGGAATGGACCGACCTTGGGACCGAACTTGCAAGGTCGGTCGGCCCTGGAATTTTCACCCGATGTAGCCTACTGACTTGGACCGAACTTGCAAGATCGGTCGCAAGTTCGGTCGGGTCAAAACTTACAAAAAAAAAACTATAAGACTATGGTCAGTATATGTATGTATGTATATGTATACCCACCTATACATACGTGCACATATATGTAAGTATACCATTGTTAAGCAATGAAAAGTAAGTAAATAAAATGTAAGTATAGGAATGTGAAGACTTAGTAAGTATGAGTTAGGAAGCGTAAGGGTAACCGAATTAAACTAATGATAGTTAGATTAATTGTTCGATTGTATGTAAATCATAGGATGTGATTTGTGAACACCGGAGGAACATTGGGATACAAGTACCACGGTGAAAGGTATGATTTCTTCATGCCCTGTATCCTAATCTGGTTACCCCGATTTGTGTGCTTATTTGATCACCTAATAAGATAAATGCATGAATCGGACTATATTGCACTTACTTGTGCTTGTTTACATTGTTCTTGATATTTGTCTTGAACAATAGTTTGTATAATTCATGAAACATATGAATGATGATGAAGTGTATTGTATTTTGTAGTGTACTTGTATATTGTAATGTATTTTGTATGGATGTGTATATGAGTCTTGTATTGTATTATTGTGGCTTGAATGAATGACTTCTGCTAATTCCTAACTACCTAACTCCTAACTTAAGTGAGTAAACCGGAATGAGTAGAAGTCCGATATAGCTTCGGCCACGCGTGAGGATGCGGAGTCACAAGAGGTTGACTGCAATTCCTGACTCTTAAACTGGTCCGCGGCCCAAATCCCTTAAATGGGTAGCATCCCGGATTGGTGAGTCAAGTAAATCCCGGAGGTGAGACGGAGTAGTCCCCAGGGCCGGAGGTCCCGACGACTTAACTTGAGTAAGAGTAAGAGTAAGTAAGTATGGATCCGTAAGTATGTATGAGTATGAGTATGTATGCGTATGTATGAAGTAACGAGTAAAAGAGTAATCTCCACCCGATTACCCGGGTGGACCAATGAAGCTAACAAGTATTGTATGTTGTGTATGTAATGTGTATGTGTAATTCGGAAAAAGGTAAGCATGTATTGGATGGGTTGTGTTATACTTCTTGTATGTAATGAAGTGTATGTATGTGTGTATGCCTTGCGTAATGTATTGTAATATTGTGTATAAGAGCATGTATGCATGTATGTTTGTATGAAAACGAACCGCATGTATTCGACCAAGTGGTCGGCGTACCCTCACTAGTACGCGGGGTATGCGGTTATCATGCGCAGTGAAAGCTGACCCCTAGGGGGAACGTTTTTAGTGTGCAGGTACCCGAAGTGGATGTGGTCGAGGTAAGAGACCGGCGGCACACCTTGTACTTAGAAAGTAAGTAGCTGTGAGGAATGGGTAGATGTAGACTCTTAGTGAGTATGTATGAACTTGGAAGAGATATTATAATTGTACAAGGATCCTAGTAGACTCGGTTAAGTATATTGTATTGTATGGATTATGGAGGAGAGGAGTAAGTATTGAATGGAGCATTGTTGTATTTGTTTAATGAATGGAGTATGTATATATGATGTGTAGTACTCGGGATTCCGGTCCATCAGACCGATGCTGTATGTAGAAGAAGTAGCCTTGTTAGTCACGGGGGGTGACTAACGGCGTTGTATCACCCACTGTATGTAAGTATGTATCCGCTGCGTGTATCTGATGTGTAAGGAGATCGGACGGTAAGCAATGTATTAATGGTAGGGGTGTTACAAAAAGTGGTATCAGAGCGAAGTATCGCTCTGAAGACTGGAAATACCGAGTTTAGGAATACCGAGCTAGGAATTAGAAGCTTAGGGCTAAGGGCTGAGTGTTGGCATTAGAGATATGCTAGTTAGGAACTACCGGTGAGTACCGGATACCTACAATACCAGACCCGCCCTCCACAATCCCACTGTATAACTTGGGAAAGGACGCCAGAGAGAGGATAAGCCCTCTCATACTCGGGAAAACCCGATCTGGCAGTAATGGGTTATTCCTACAAGAGGAAGGAACCGGACATATCGTAGATTCCAAGAAATGGAAGATCCGGGGAGGGATCCCGGTTGAACCACGACACCCGCACTTAATAGCGGTAGGAAGGGCACTCCAACCACGAGGAGGCCACAACTTACAACAGCATGGGGCGACGTGCTTAGCAGTCGCGAGACCTAGCTAGTCAACCGGCAGCAGGAAAGAAGCACTAACTATGCAACGAAATGGGAAAAAGGAGTAATAACAGACCCGAGACACAAGTCTACGGGATAGTAATGCTTGAATAATACCACCAACGGTATGCTAGCTGACTAAGGACTTAGTCGGAAGCGGTTAACTCCAGAACTACGACGCCATTAAGGTTGCAGTACCTGGACAATATAGTTCAGACAACTACAAGAATGACCATGAGATATAATCCAATAGAACTACGAGAGTAGTGCCTAAACAAGGAAGGCTCAGTGACCACCTCAGATGTGTGGGGACGAGCCACAAGGAACGACAATAAACCAAATGGAACGGGAATCTCCACGGAATGGAGAAGTACCCAGATCTACGACAGCCACGTCTAGACCACCAAGAAGCTACCTAAAGGAGCGAGTATACCAATTGTAGATCAATAAGATCAAGGGAAGAGTCAACAAGACTATCAAGTACCAGTGAAAACCATACCGTGACCGGTGTAGGTTACCCAAAAAAAAACCACCAGTACCACGCACTTGCCATGGCAAGTGCAGCAAGGACAGGAACATACAGAGGAACCCTAACACGTCACAAGTACATAGTAATGTGCTATGACCATAATGAAACAATTACTGGATCACAAATCCTGACACTGAAAGAATGGAACCTTGGAAAGGCCTAACGGCCCGACCACTGTATTTAGGACATACCAGTCAGCGAGAAGCTAGACTTGGTCAAGACCTAAAGCATGGCTATGCCATGAGAGATTTCTTTTAACACCAAATCATTGTTTTTAAAATCCAAAATTTTTCTTTCAAAACCACAACCTTCTTTTAAAACCTTGGATTTTAAAGCTACCAACGGAATTACGGTGAGTATCATAGAATGATACAAGAGGAGTTGGCAACAGAATATTTCACCTAGGCGTGTGACGAACACTACGAGTGTACCCGTTACGGGATGTGGGACAACCGCACTCCGAAGGAGCTTGCGGGCCTGACACGTAGTCGGGTAAGTGGTAACGTATCAATATGGTACCCCACATATGTATACATGTAGTGTGCGACGCACGGGAAGTAGTCAACTCCGTTCTACGGACCATGAGCGAGTTCAACCAGAACAGCTGGACACCTCAGACGATTAAGTATCAAGGAACTCAGAGAATCCATCGGAAGATGAGGAATAAGAACTAGAAGGTGCAAAGAGCACATACTAGTGAGTATAGACATTGGATATGTCACAAATAATTCAAGCGATCACCTGACAGCTGGGAAGGATACCCAGACCTGGCACAGTAAGGCAAAGGCCTAATGTGAACACAAAAATGCTCAACAGACGGGACAGAGTTCCCAAGAGCAATCACAAGATTACCATAAAGTAAAATCCATCACTGAAGGGAATATTAAACCTAGTCTCAAACACAAGGAACAAGTATAAACGGTCTACCCAATGACGGGAGACGTTATAAACCTAAAGGGAATAGCTTAATACAATACCATAAGACGGTATAGAGGACAACACATGTTATAAACATTAGCCGGATGTAACGGCATAACTACCAACACCCAGGAGCGATCCTTGAAGGGTGTCTGAGTTAACAACGGTTGAACAAGTGTAATGATATGAGCACGGAAGCTAAACGAACACTCGGTTAGGACGCCGAAGGGATTTCACTTGACAGGAAATACCCTAGTCAACAAAAGGCACTGATCAACACCAGATTGCCTAAGAGTCTCCTATGAACGGAAGCATGATGTCACGACTTACCATGGAGCCCAATAATATCTCCAACCTATGACGGTATACATGGAGTGGAAACATGTGTAAGCAGCTTGCAAAGAGCATAGCTGGCAGCGATACGGCTCAGAAGTCGTAAACCGAATACGTTATAAAACTTAAACGGTTGCAAAACCGGCACCAACTGTTAACAAGACTTGCAAGAGATATTGCCTCGTACGACAAGAAATCAACAACTAGACCATCAATTCAACCCAAAACCTCGAGTGGCCTGGAGTAATGGCCAACTCAGTGTCACTGTCACTAGAGCATCAGTCTAGTATACAGTTGACAAGCCTTTAATTACCTTCATGCCTTATGTAGCAATGGTAGCGCAGAGGCATAAGAATCATGATAATGCCAACATTGGCCTAGTCCACACTTGGACACTACGAGAAACCCAAGGGAAGGTACCCCCTCGTTAGCCAAAGACCACCAATGTGGTGAAGATGTGAACCCTTGAAAAGGCTTCCATCTACTATAACAATAAAACCACGCAATAGATATTGCCAAGGGGTGATGGAATAAGGAAATGAGATTTCCAAACCATTACGACTTAAAGGAGTAAGCATACTCCATAAGCACCCAAACACGTGGTGGACCATTGTGTAAACACCAACATAGCAAACCTTGTCATCAGACCTATGAGTGGAGACGAACCCCTCAACAAGAACTTTCATTTATCAATGACAGAGTACTCTTCAACTGGAGAACGGGACCAGAAAACCCTTGATGCTTCATGGGATGTCCCGGTGATGTACATACAAGAATAAAACCGCACAGCTAGAGCCTATAACCAATGCTCAGCTTTGAGAGGACAGTAATTGTCAAAAACAATCAATGTGAGTGCACATTGCACACCACGAATGACCAACGCTCAAGAGAGCTTGTAAACCGGTAAATTGCTTTATCCTTGCTCAACCAAGATACTTGGTAAATTGTATCACAAATGATGATAGAATGTGAGGCAAGTTAACCTACACATAAAACCTAAGTGGAATAAGACATCTCCACATTGGGAAGATAATAAGATTGCCGTATGCTACGACAACCGTCATACACACAAACACAGGGAACTCCTAGTGTATTTACACCATAAGGAAATGGTGCCAATGACAATGTCACTAAGTAAAAAGGAACTACCACAGTAACAGAAACAGTAAAAGCAATGTTGTACAATGAGTAAGAATACGGTGCGCAACAAGCGACCGCTATGAGGAAGTAGTTGAGAAATGACACGGAGTATAATTATGAGAGGACACACAGAAATATTCCTTCCTATCACATAAGTGACTTACTATCAAGCGTTTACGCCTCTACACTCTGTATGACTGAGTGTTTTGGTATTGCACTTGTGCAGCTAATGATCTAATGGGATGGCTAGGGATATGGAAAATGTAAACCGTAGTAAATCCTTCTTTTCACCAGTGAACATGGCGTAAGCCAGCTAAGGAAGCTTAGCAACAAACCGTGCGGCCTAAGGCCAAAGAAGCACGAAGAGTGTAAACACACTAACAATCACAAGATGTGAATTCCAGTGGAATAAAGAGTGAAAAGAGACTTAAGAAATTCACTAGGACTGACGCATATCAATGCAAGGTCATACAAGTAAAGAACACTTGTACTGAACCAGAGGAACTGGTATGATTCAGAAACTATGGACACCAGAGGAAGCACTACAACCAAGTAGTGACTTAACCTCGCCCGACAATAAGTCGGAGGAACCTAGTGAATAATCATGGAAGCACGATGAAATACCCCTGAATATTTACTCACATAAAATCATAAACGCGGGGAGACTATCCTAAAATAACGCGTTATATAATTCGGACATAAAATAACGTACATAAATTAAATCTAGTATATACATATGTCCGAACGCGTGACGACGTTACATACTAATAAAGTCGCGTACTTAAATATGTACTAATACGAAAACTACATGGGCGTAACGTTACGATATCGTAACGTTGTAATAAAATGATAACGTCGCGTAACCTTGTAACAAATAAAGAAATAAATATAACGTGGTATATTATATGATGTTACATATGTAAATAAGCAAGTATAACTTATAAAAAAAAAGAAAAAGAAAAAAAGAAGCAAAGACGCTCCCACTGGGTTTCAAACCGAGACCTCCCGTACCTTTCCTGAGTGTTTAAACGGTTGAGCTATGCTTGTATTCAGCAACTAATTCACACGAATTGAAACTAGTATCAATAAGTGAAGTAAATACAAGAAGAAAAAAAATAACCAACTCGCCTTCTTCTTCTTCCTCGTTTCAGCACTCGATCAGACAACAACAAAAGAAACAGAAACCAAGCTTGAACGACAGAAGCGTTAGTTTATTCAGATGCCCATGATCTCCTTGTAACTTGGAACCACTCAGCCCTAACTCTATCCTAACATCTCGCCTTCTCAGTAGAATCAAAAAAAAAAATTATTACAACGAGACAGACTTGCTGTTACCAAGTTCTGAATTTGAGCACAGACAGGAAATTATTCTCGGGCTTAAAACGAGACATTACAAACCTTCACCCACAGTCTTGGAACCTGCACCAGCAACAAACAGAACACCTCAGCTTTCACTCTTTTCACTGCGGCCACAACTTAGAAAAACATGCCCTCCTGTCGCTATCTGTTGATTCCAACTGCAGTAGGTTAAACAAGGTGCAAGCTTCCCTTCTTGCGCATTCCCTTGTAGTCCATTACTGCCTCTGTTGTTTCCAGTTTGAACCACAAAACGTAATCACTCTAAACCTCTTCTTTTCATCTCTGGGTGCCACCGTAGGAAGCTTCAAGGCCAAGGAGGCTTGCAGTAACACTGATTCATTCGCTTCCTTTTTCTCAACTGAGAACATGCTACAGCCAAACCAAACAGCAGCCGCATCAACCGGGAACAAGTATGTACAGCATTGTCTTCCTTCTTTTCCTTCCTGCATTTCTGAACCTAGCTAACAGAAGGGAACACACATTTCTCCACACATGTCATTTTATTTCAGTGTCCTTCCTCTCTACAATCTGAACCGTGTTCTTCCTCTCTGCAATATGAATCGACAACCAAGAACATACATGTTCTACACCCCATTCACCTCTGCTTGTTTCAGCGCTTGCAGAAAGAAATCACTGGAATCTGATGTGCCATTCATTCTCTGCATGTGATGCACCCTGTTGAGTCTTTACATTCTATTCACGGTAAGTGTACTACCTCAACCAGTGAACAAAAAAAAAAAACAAGAACGATAAGAACCAGCATTCTGGTTTGGGAATCAGTTTCAGGTAAACCAGAGCAGACCCTCTTTAATTGCTCCTCGATTCTCTGCTGTCCCAGATTGTGAAGACTACTCAAACAACTCTACCTGTCTTCCTGTCATGCATGCAGCCCTCTAAGATCCCTCGAACTTGGCCTGGATTAAAACTACTCAACTTCTCCGCTGGACTATCACCAGAAGGTAAAACCTCTTACGGAACAAAGCCCAACTACTCCATACTCATCTTTTATTTCTTTTCCTTTCTGGTTTGTCAAGAATGACATATGAGTAATCATTCCAGTGGAGGTCGAGAGCTCAAGGGCCTAGGAGCTTACACTGTGTCAAAGAATTACCAGGAGAAACCAACTCCAAAGCAAGAAACTAACTCAAGGTATTAAGCTACATTACCATTCTGCACAGATTCTAAAACTCACTGCTTTCTGTATAACTATAATCCAGTAGGGTTTGCTGAGATTCTATGAAAATGAGGTTGAAGCCACTAAATATCTAACCCCCCTAATTAACTTACACACACACCTGGGGAAGACCAGGACCTAGATCGTGAACAGAAAGGAAAAACTTAACAAAAAATGCAGCAGCTCATACCTGTCTGGTTTCTGTCTTTCTTTCGGTTTACAGGTTCTGAGTAAGGGGTTTAATGAGTGCAGGCCTTACTGTCTGAGGTCTATTCCTTATAGGATGTCGTGGGGGAAACACCTAATGGAATGGGAAAAGGACTTGGGTAAATCAGAAACCAAACTAAAAGAACAGAAGAAAACTGTAACAGAAAAAAAAAAAACATATACATCGACTTCAGTTCTGAAAATTTTGTGGCTCCTGGTGTCTATTATGTAGGGTACTCCGCTATGTTGAGTGCTAGCAATTCTGGTGCATTGGTTGTGATTAATGTGCCGTGATTTCAGTGTTAAGCCACTAACTAGGTGGGTTCAATTCAAGGGAAATGAACTAGTAAGTAAGACCCAGAAAGAATCTGGTTGTAATCTGTTTTAGAAAAACAGCAGAATAGCAAATGAAGTTGAGTTACGGTTGTGCTTTTCCTAGTGCCAGATAGTTATAGTATTACCCTATGATCGTAACTAGCAATTCAGATGCATGGAGAGCAACCCACGTAACAGTTACTGCAGTATTAAACAACTAGCCAAGTGGGTTCAGAGAATTCTGTACAAACCAGATCACTGAACAAGTAAAAAAAACGAGAAGAAGAAAAAAAAACATACCTGTTCAGGAATAGGACATAGCAGTAACATTAATAAAGTAGTTTTGGGATTTGTTTGGAGTTAAAGTCAGACCCGAGAACAACCAGAAAAAAAAATGGACATCAGTGTCACGTTTCAGTTTCAGGTTCTTTTGCAATACTTACCAGCTCTGTATAAAGAAGCTCTAGGAAGACTAATGGTGCGCTGGGTTTGTTTTGAAGTTTGAAAACTGTATTGAAACAGGTAATCAAGTAACTAGATAATGAGGGAAAAACCGGAAACCAAATCAGTTATCAAAAAAAAAAAGAGAAAACCGCAGAAGTATGCCAACCCTGTACAGCAGCCTTATAGCTTCAGTTCGTATCAGGATTAGGACATTCAACGGCTTTGACAAGTTACCGTGGGTCTGTTTCTGAGGATAAAAAAAAAAAACTATGTTAGAACTCTTAATTAAGGAGCTCAACAGATTGAGGGAAATAGAAGTCTGATCAATAAACAAAAAAGAAGACAGGGCTGTGAACAAACAGGAAGGAAATATAAGAGGAGGATAAACCAATTAGTTTCAGTTTTTGCAAGTTTTCTTGTTTCAGTATAAGAGTGTATCTGTGGGAGTCATAGGGTTATTTGGGTTGTCTTGGAGTTTAAAACGTTACTAAACCACGTAACTAAGTAGGTAAGTGCTTGAGGATAAACTGGGAGTCAGACTGATGATCCAAATTAAGGAATAAAAAACTCAAGTCTTCAATCTGCAACATTGTCGTCTCTGTAGGATGAATTTGCAGTGGCATTAGCCATGTTTCTGTGAGTATATTTTGAGTTAAAATCATACTAAAACATCTAACCAAGAAGCTAAACAAGTTGGGGAAGGTTAAGAAATGGTTTAAGTAACAGAAAACGAAACAACAGAAATGAACAACAGCAGTGCCTAAGTTCAGTTTCAGCCTCTTTCTGTTTTCTGTGTAAAAGACTTCCAGGGTGGTTAACCTTGTTAATTTGGGTCTATGTCGAAATGAAAAACTGGTGATACACTTAACTAGGTGGGCTATCAGGTTGAGGAGAAATTCAAAGGCAGATTTATGAACACAATAAGAGCAACAGAAGAGAGCACATCAGATTGTTTGTTTCAGTTTTCTAGAATTTATGTTTCAGTATAAGGACTGCACCAGTGAGGTTAATGGGACTGTCTAGGTAGTTTTGGGTTTAAAACATAACAAGAACACTTAATTAAATAAGTGAGTACTTTGGGATGAATTAAAAAAAAAGCAGTCTACTAACAAACCGAAGAGAAATTATCTGTTGTATGTTTCAGTTTTCGTTAGTTGCTGTTTTTATACAGCAGTTAGGTGAGTGTCTTCCTGGGTTAGTCTTGAGTTTAGAACGTTGTTAAACACCCATATTCAGTGGGGTAAATACTATGGGGAAAGAATAAGCCTCAGCTAAAGTAACTAAAAACAAGAATCACAAAGATACATAGAGGTTGTTACCTCAGTTTGCAATGATGTCGTGGTTCTGTATAACTGGTTTACAGAAGCATTATGAGTATGATGCTGGCTTAATAACGAACCTAAAACAGACCTAACCCATCTGATTATGTGTGATGAAAAGTTTGAGCAGTGTAAACTATGGTTGGTACATTAGAAGAGAGGTTAAGTAAGATTAAATACCGGAACTATGTTGTAATTCGATGACCTTGGGGGCTTCTGTGTAAATGGGTTTGAGGAGTATTCTAAAGACTATATTACCTTGATAATAGGTTTAAAACATTGTTAACCTATTTAGCTAAGGTAGCTAAGAAGGGAATACCCTCTAGGCAAGCTAAATCTACCTTAGGAAAACTTGTTACAAACTAGCACTTCGAATACTCTAAAACGTTATCTAGAGGAAAGGACTTAGTTAACGTGTGAGTTAACTATGTGAATGTCCTAGGAGTGAGATAAGTCTAGGATTAATGCTTGGGGAGTTCTAAAGTTAGAACAAATTGCACATTCCATGACTCACCTAAGGAATAACACCCCGTATAAACGAGATAAACTAGAAAAGTGTCATCACATGAAATAATAAACTGACACATTGTTTTAATTAACGCTAGGGCCGTAGCGTACTCCGACCGGGACCCGTGTGTGAGACGACAGTTGGCTCTGGATAAGGTATGGACATGTGTGGTTTGTATGTTGCCGTGTTACACGGCTTGTGTGTTGTGTGCTCTGTGTGAAAAGACCTTAAGATTAAAGCATGAAATTGGATTGCTTGTTTATCTTGCCTATGTGATTGTTATATCATTGTTGTGTATCATTGCGCGCACACAGTAGTTTAGTCCCTTTCTCGTTTATGGAACTTGAGATGAACTACTACGAATTATGAAAACAAAGAAAACTCTATAAGGGGAACTCCTCTCTAAACCATTGAGGATTACCATGACACCCACTATGGTGTCTATTCATTAATGATAATGAAGAGCAAGTCTCCTTGGGTGAGACATGACGAACCACGTAGACAAAACAAAAGAACTATACAAAGAGGCGAATCCTCTTTAACTTTAGAGGACCGCTAATGACACCCACCATGGTGTCGAGATTATAATGATAATGAAGCGAAAAGTACCAACTGTGAAACATGAGAACAACCCGAGAAGACAACAGCTCGGGCCGCGCGGTATGGAATATTCGGGAGTTGGTATCTGCATCAGATCCTTCGACCGTCTATGATGGAATATATTTTGGTAAAGCACATCCCGGAGTCCAGAGGTGACTTCCGCGCTCTCGACCCTGGGTGTCGGGAATGGGGGAGTGACAAGTTGGTGAAGCACATCCCGGAGTCCAGAGGTGACTTCCGCTTCCTTGACCCTGGGTGTCGGGAATGGGGGAGTGACAAGTGGTGAAGCACATCCCGGAGTCCAGAGGTGACTTCCGCTTCCTTGACCCTGGGTGTCGGGAATGGGGGAGTGACAAATTGGTGAAGCTTATCCTGGAGTCTAGAGGTGACTTCCGCTTCCTCGACCCTGGGTGTCGGGAATGGGGGACTAGCTATGGAGGAGACGTCCTCCAACGTGCGGTGATAAAAGAATTCACAAGTAACCCTTGAAGAAACAAGGAATGATTAGCACCTACATAATAAAGCCTCGGGATCTAATCTATATCCCCTGACTCGGTGCCAGAGAATAGAGGAAAACATGTGTAACGAAACCAAGCAAATAAGAAAATTCACAAATGTGATCATTTAAGTAACAAGGAATGAATAGCACCTATATTATAAAGTCTCGGGATCTAACCTACATTCCCGGACCTCGGTGCAAGAGAAGAAAGGAAAACATATGTAATGAGAACAAGATAACAATACGCAATCTCTTGAATGATCCCATAGCGAGGATTGACGGACGGTATAATGTACCTACGCACACGTCCTATAATTACTTGACTGTTGTTGCTACACTAGCAGCTTATTATGCTGGACTGCGTGTTTGACATTGTTATGCTACTAGCAAGTTGTGCTTGGTTGCTTATTGATATTGCTGTGCTACTTGCAAGATGTGCTTGGTTGCTTGCTGATATTGCTATGCTACCGATGAGTGTGTATGATATCATGATGTACTGATGTGTGCTTTACTGCTTTATCATAGCATGTAAAATGGACTTAATAATATTCGACCAATTAGTCGTGTGGCCCGGTAACATGCGGGCTTCACACGTTCATACTCAGCGTAGTTTGCTGAGTCCTTTACACCCAATTTTTTTCAGGTCTTGTGCCAGACGATAACGGAGAGTAGGCAAGGGTGACTATCATAGGGGTAGTTCACATGGCAAGACTTTTAGTAGTATGCTTTTAATATATGAGTTGTACTTCCGGTTTATGTTGTTGGATTAAGAACTTATGTTGTAGACTCTCGGTACTTGGTTCGTAATTCCTGTTCGTACTTGGATTTGGTTAAGGTTTAGATTCCAGTCATACAGACCTTAACTTGGAGTTGGTAATGAGGACTGTCAACCACGTGGGTGGTTGGCGTCTGTAGCACCCGAATAGAGTTCGAAACCGCTGCGTAGACTCCTCCTACTAACTTAGGCGCGTTGTTTAATTGTTGATCGTGATTCGGGGGGTGTTACAGAAAGTGGTATCAGAGCGTAGTTGCGCTCTGATGACTGGAACAAGAGAGAGTACCGAGTATAGGAAAACCTAAATTTGAGAAAGGGGGGGGGTTACGGGTTAGTTGTGAGGCTCGTTAGTTAAGGTCCATTTCAATCCGTAGGAAAACGCTGGAGAGGTAGAAAGCCTCCTCACACTCGGGAAAACCCGATCTGGCGTTTACACAATGGCATATAATCAATCCGGTAAGGAAAACTAGGTACCCCTATCTTTTCATCAATGTTTCAGCTTAGTGTAGGGTACGGGGGCGTACCCCTCTTTTAAGGGGGGTAAGCGCGTTTTGTTTTGTGTGTGAGATGATTTATTATGTTGTATTCCTACAACCACTCGTGGTTGGTTGGTAGGGTTGTGTGTTTGGATTGTGTGTGAAAATATATGTACGCTATGTATAAACGAATGTCGTGTGCCTTGGTTTGCACTTTAGCATGTTATACATTGCTAGCTTCTTGGTCTACTATGAGAACTGGTGTGAGGCCACTGATGTGGCACGGTGCTTAGAAGCACCGAGCATTATAATTATGGACTTAATCCTTTGGGTATCAATAATGAGTGCGGGACTGGATCCCTAAGATTACTAGGAGTAGAAAATATAAGTTAAGGAAGTAAGACTTCGGGACGAAGTCTCTTTTAAGGGGGGTAAGTTGAAATACCCTGAATATTTACTCACATAAAATCATAAACGCGGGGAGACTATCCTAAAATAACGCGTTATATAATTCGGACATAAAATAACGTACATAAATTAAATCTAGTATATACATATGTCCGAACGCGTGACGACGTTACATACTAATAAAGTCGCGTACTTAATATGTACTAATACGAAAACTACATGGGCGTAACGTTACGATATCGTAACGTTGTAATAAAATGATAACGTCGCGTAACCTTGTAACAAATAAAGAAATAAATATAACGTGGTATATTATATGATGTTACATATGTAAATAAGCAAGTATAACTTATAAAAAAAAAGAAAAGGAAAAAAAGAAGCAAAGACGCTCCCACTGGGTTTCAAACCCGAGACCTCCCGTACCTTTCCTGAGTGTTTAACCGGTTGAGCTATGCTTGTATTCAGCAACTAATTCACACGAATTGAAACTAGTATCAATAAGTGAAGTAAATACAAGAAGAAAAAAATAACCAACTCGCCTTCTTCTTCTTCCTCGTTTCAGCACTCGATCAGACAACAACAAAAGAAACAGAAACCAAGCTTGAACGACAGAAGCGTTAGTTTATTCAGATGCCCATGATCTCCTTGTAACTTGGAACCACTCAGCCCTAACTCTATCCTAACATCTCGCCTTCTCAGTAGAATCAAAAAAAAAAAATTATTACAACGAGACAGACTTGCTGTTACCAAGTTCTGAATTTGAGCACAGACAGGAAATTATTCTCGGGCTTAAAACGAGACATTACAAACCTTCACCCACAGTCTTGGAACCTGCACCAGCAACAAACAGAACACCTCAGCTTTCACTCTTTTCACTGCGGCCACAACTTAGAAAACATGCCCTCCTGTCGCTATCTGTTGATTCCAACTGCAGTAGGTTAAACAAGGTGCAAGCTTCCCTTCTTGCGCATTCCCTTGTAGTCCATTACTGCCTCTGTTGTTTCCAGTTTGAACCACAAAACGTAATCACTCTAAACCTCTTCTTTTCATCTCTGGGTGCCACCGTAGGAAGCTTCAAGGCCAAGGAGGCTTGCAGTAACACTGATTCATTCGCTTCCTTTTTCTCAACTGAGAACATGCTACAGCCAAACCAAACAGCAGCCGCATCAACCGGGAACAAGTATGTACAGCATTGTCTTCCTTCTTTTCCTTCCTGCATTTCTGAACCTAGCTAACAGAAGGGAACACACATTTCTCCACACATGTCATTTTATTTCAGTGTCCTTCCTCTCTACAATCTGAACGTGTTCTTCCTCTCTGCAATATGAATCGACAACCAAGAACATACATGTTCTACACCCCATTCACCTCTGCTTGTTTCAGCGCTTGCAGAAAGAAATCACTGGAATCTGATGTGCCATTCATTCTCTGCATGTGATGCACCCTGTTGAGTCTTTACATTCTATTCACGGTAAGTGTACTACCTCAACCAGTGAACAAAAAAAAAAACAAGAACGATAAGAACCAGCATTCTGGTTTGGGAATCAGTTTCAGGTAAACCAGAGCAGACCCTCTTTAATTGCTCCTCGATTCTCTGCTGTCCCAGATTGTGAAGACTACTCAAACAACTCTACCTGTCTTCCTGTCATGCATGCAGCCCTCTAAGATCCCTCGAACTTGGCCTGGATTAAAACTACTCAACTTCTCCGCTGGACTATCACCAGAAGGTAAAACCTCTTACGGAACAAAGCCCAACTACTCCATACTCATCTTTTATTTCTTTTCCTTTCTGGTTTGTCAAGAATGACATATGAGTAATCATTCCAGTGGAGGTCGAGAGCTCAAGGGCCTAGGAGCTTACACTGTGTCAAAGAATTACCAGGAGAAACCAACTCCAAAGCAAGAAACTAACTCAAGGTATTAAGCTACATTACCATTCTGCACAGATTCTAAAACTCACTGCTTTCTGTATAACTATAATCCAGTAGGGTTGCTGAGATTCTATGAAAATGAGGTTGAAGCCACTAAATATCTAACCCCCTAATTAACTTACACACACCTGGGGAAGACCAGGACCTAGATCGTGAACAGAAAGGAAAAACTTAACAAAAAATGCAGCAGCTCATACCTGTCTGGTTTCTGTCTTTCTTTCGGTTTACAGGTTCTGAGTAAGGGGTTTAATGAGTGCAGGCCTTACTGTCTGAGGTCTATTCCTTATAGGATGTCGTGGGGAAACACCTAATGGAATGGGAAAAGGACTTGGGTAAATCAGAAACCAAACTAAAAGAACAGAAGAAAACTGTAACAGAAAAAAAAAAACATATACATCGACTTCAGTTCTGAAAATTTTGTGGCTCCTGGTGTCTATTATGTAGGGTACTCCGCTATGTTGAGTGCTAGCAATTCTGGTGCATTGGTTGTGATTAATGTGCCGTGATTTCAGTGTTAAGCCACTAACTAGGTGGGTTCAATTCAAGGGAAATGAACTAGTAAGTAAGACCCAGAAAGAATCTGGTTGTAATCTGTTTTAGAAAAACAGCAGAATAGCAAATGAAGTTGAGTTACGGTTGTGCTTTTCCTAGTGCCAGATAGTTATAGTATTACCCTATGATCGTAACTAGCAATTCAGATGCATGGAGCAACCCACGTAACAGTTACTGCAGTATTAAACAACTAGCCAAGTGGGTTCAGAGAATTCTGTACAAACCAGATCACTGAACAAGAAAAAAAACGAGAAGAAGAAAAAAAACATACCTGTTCAGGAATAGGACATAGCAGTAACATTAATAAAGTAGTTTTGGGATTTGTTTGGAGTTAAAGTCAGACCCGAGAACAACCAGAAAAAAAAATGGACATCAGTGTCACGTTTCAGTTTCAGGTTCTTTTGCAATACTTACCAGCTCTGTATAAAGAAGCTCTAGGAAGACTAATGGTGCGCTGGGTTTGTTTTGAAGTTTGAAAACTGTATTGAAACAGGTAATCAAGTAACTAGATAATGAGGGAAAAACCGGAAACCAAATCAGTTATCAAAAAAAAAAGAGAAAACCGCAGAAGTATGCCAACCCTGTACAGCAGCCTTATAGCTTCAGTTCGTATCAGGATTAGGACATTCAACGGCTTTGACAAGTTACCGTGGGTCTGTTTCTGAGGATAAAAAAAAAAACTATGTTAGAACTCTTAATTAAGGAGCTCAACAGATTGAGGGAAATAGAAGTCTGATCAATAAACAAAAAAGAAGACAGGGCTGTGAACAAACAGGAAGGAAATATAAGAGGAGGATAAACCAATTAGTTTCAGTTTTTGCAAGTTTTCTTGTTTCAGTATAAGAGTGTATCTGTGGGAGTCATAGGGTTATTTGGGTTGTCTTGGAGTTTAAAACGTTACTAAACCACGTAACTAAGTAGGTAAGTGCTTGAGGATAAACTGGGAGTCAGACTGATGATCCAAATTAAGGAATAAAAAACTCAAGTCTTCAATCTGCAACATTGTCGTCTCTGTAGGATGAATTTGCAGTGGCATTAGCCATGTTTCTGTGAGTATTTTGAGTTAAAATCATACTAAAACATCTAACCAAGAAGCTAAACAAGTTGGGGAAGGTTAAGAAATGGTTTAAGTAACAGAAAACGAAACAACAGAAATGAACAACAGCAGTGCCTAAGTTCAGTTTCAGCCTCTTTCTGTTTTCTGTGTAAAAGACTTCCAGGGTGTTAACCTTGTTAATTTGGGTCTATGTCGAAATGAAAAACTGGTGATACACTTAACTAGGTGGGCTATCAGGTTGAGGAGAAATTCAAAGGCAGATTTATGAACAAATAAGAGCAACAGAAGAGAGCACATCAGATTGTTTGTTTCAGTTTTCTAGAATTTATGTTTCAGTATAAGGACTGCACCAGTGAGGTTAATGGGACTGTCTAGGTAGTTTTGGGTTTAAAACATAACAAGAACACTTAATTAAATAAGTGAGTACTTTGGGATGAATTAAAAAAAAAGCAGTCTACTAACAAACCGAAGAGAAATTATCTGTTGTATGTTTCAGTTTTCGTTAGTTGCTGTTTTTATACAGCAGTTAGGTGAGTGTCTTCCTGGGTTAGTCTTGAGTTTAGAACGTTGTTAAACACCCATATTCAGTGGGGTAAATACTATGGGGAAAGAATAAGCCTCAGCTAAAGTAACTAAAACAAGAATCACAAAGATACATAGAGGTTGTTACCTCAGTTTGCAATGATGTCGTGGTTCTGTATAACTGGTTTACAGAAGCATTATGAGTATGATGCTGGCTTAATAACGAACCTAAAACAGACCTAACCCATCTGATTATGTGTGATGAAAAGTTTGAGCAGTGTAAACTATGGTTGGTACATTAGAAGAGAGGTTAAGTAAGATTAAATACCGGAACTATGTTGTAATTCGATGACCTTGGGGGCTTCTGTGTAAATGGGTTTGAGGAGTATTCTAAAGACTATATTACCTTGATAATAGGTTTAAAACATTGTTAACCTATTTAGCTAAGGTAGCTAAGAAGGGAATACCCTCTAGGCAAGCTAAATCTACCTTAGGAAAACTTGTTACAAACTAGCACTTCGAATACTCTAAAACGTTATCTAGAGGAAAGGACTTAGTTAACGTGTGAGTTAACTATGTGAATGTCCTAGGAGTGAGATAAGTCTAGGATTAATGCTTGGGGAGTTCTAAAGTTAGAACAAATTGCACATTCCATGACTCACCTAAGGAATAACACCCCGTATAAACGAGATAAACTAGAAAAGTGTCATCACATGAAATAATAAACTGACACATTGTTTTAATTAACGCTAGGGCCGTAGCGTACTCCGACCGGGACCCGTGTGTGAGACGACAGTTGGCTCTGGATAAGGTATGGACATGTGTGGTTTGTATGTTGCCGTGTTACACGGCTTGTGTGTTGTGTGCTCTGTGTGAAAAGACCTTAAGATTAAAGCATGAAATTGGATTGCTTGTTTATCTTGCCTATGTGATTGTTATATCATTGTTGTGTATCATTGCGCGCACACAGTAGTTTAGTCCCTTTCTCGTTTATGGAACTTGAGATGAACTACTACGAATTATGAAAACAAAGAAAACTCTATAAGGGGAACTCCTCTCTAAACCATTGAGGATTACCATGACACCCACTATGGTGTCTATTCATTAATGATAATGAAGAGCAAGTCTCCTTGGGTGAGACATGACGAACCACGTAGACAAAACAAAAGAACTATACAAAGAGGCGAATCCTCTTTAACTTTAGAGGACCGCTAATGACACCCACCATGGTGTCGAGATTATAATGATAATGAAGCGAAAAGTACCAACTGTGAAACATGAGAACAACCCGAGAAGACAACAGCTCGGGCCGCGCGGTATGGAATATTCGGGAGTTGGTATCTGCATCAGATCCTTCGACCGTCTATGATGGAATATATTTTGGTAAAGCACATCCCGGAGTCCAGAGGTGACTTCCGCGCTCTCGACCCTGGGTGTCGGGAATGGGGGAGTGACAAGTTGGTGAAGCACATCCCGGAGTCCAGAGGTGACTTCCGCTTCCTTGACCCTGGGTGTCGGGAATGGGGGAGTGACAAGTTGGTGAAGCACATCCCGGAGTCCAGAGGTGACTTCCGCTTCCTTGACCCTGGGTGTCGGGAATGGGGGAGTGACAAATTGGTGAAGCTTATCCTGGAGTCTAGAGGTGACTTCCGCTTCCTCGACCCTGGGTGTCGGGAATGGGGGACTAGCGGAGGAGACGTCCTCCAACGTGCGGTGATAAAAGAATTCACAAGTAACCCTTGAAGAAACAAGGAATGATTAGCACCTACATAATAAAGTCTCAGGATCTAATCTATATCCCCTGACTCGGTGCCAGAGAATAGAGGAAAACATGTGTAACGAAACCAAGCAAATAAGAAAATTCACAAATGTGATCATTTAAGTAACAAGGAATGAATAGCACCTATATTATAAAGTCTCGGGATCTAACCTACATTCCCCGGACTCGGTGCAAGAGAAGAAAGGAAAACATATGTAATGAGAACAAGATAACAATACGCAATCTCTTGAATGATCCCATAGCGAGGATTGACGGTATAATGTACCTACGCACACGTCCTATAATTACTTGACTGTTGTTGCTACACTAGCAGCTTATTATGCTGGACTGCGTGTTTGACATTGTTATGCTACTAGCAAGTTGTGCTTGGTTGCTTATTGATATTGCTGTGCTACTTGCAAGATGTGCTTGGTTGCTTGCTGATATTGCTATGCTACCGATGAGTGTGTATGATATCATGATGTACTGATGTGTGCTTTACTGCTTTATCATAGCATGTAAAATGGACTTAATAATATTCGACCAATTAGTCGTGTGGCCCGGTAACATGCGGGCTTCACACGTTCATACTCAGCGTAGTTTGCTGAGTCCTTTACACCCAATTTTTTTCAGGTCTTGTGCCAGACGATAACGGAGAGTAGGCAAGGGTGACTATCATAGGGGTAGTTCACATGGCAAGACTTTTAGTAGTATGCTTTTAATATATGAGTTGTACTTCCGGTTTATGTTGTTGGATTAAGAACTTATGTTGTAGACTCTCGGTACTTGGTTCGTAATTCCTGTTCGTACTTGGATTTGGTTAAGGTTTAGATTCCAGTCATACAGACCTTAACTTGGAGTTGGTAATGAGGACTGTCAACCACGTGGGTGGTTGGCGTCTGTAGCACTCGAATAGAGTTCGAAACCGCTGCGTAGACTCCTCCTACTAACTTAGGCGCGTTGTTTAATTGTTGATCGTGATTCGGGGGTGTTACACACGAATAGCATGTGCGCTAGATTACCAGAGAGCTGGTTACAATCTAAAACTAATTATAGTTCAAACACGGTAAAAGATTACCGCAATTGTTTAGTAAACCTTATTCCCATAATAGACGGATAAAAGGTGATGTATAACACGTTAAGGATAACAAGAAGGGTGGATAACCCAAGTTATCAGGGTCGCGCAGCAGAAGCTAGTGGGCCCTAGCCAGGAGACAATATACCTGGTAAGTATAATAGAATGGCTATTAACGCCTTGAAGCCGGTTGGGCTAGAACCGAATTAATTATGAGTTAAATAAACTCATATAGGAATTCTTGGTGCAAAGACTAAACCATTGGTATGGTTAAGACCCTTTGACCAGAGCATAGTATATAGCATACTATAGTGAAGCTAAACGCTTCGGATTGCCCGAATTAAATAACCAATGTTTAATATTAACATATGGGTGATTACGTGGGCGTAATCCCTTTTAAGGGGGGGTAGAGCGAAAACCGCTTAATGTAAGTTTTATGAATAAAACACTTAAACCGTAATGTGCATAGCACAATGAGAACCAAACGGATGATTGATACTATGTTAAATAAACATAAGTACTCATTCATATTGTAATTATGGTAACTAGGCATTAGACATGCAAATACCATAGGAGGAATACACCCATCTTGTAACACCAATGTAAGAGTATTAGTAAAAGAAAAGTAATGAGTAGTGGACGGAGCTCCACAAGTATTGTAACCTTTGAAGAAGTAGTACGAAATGAATGAGGATAGTAGATTAACGAAGTTTATGAGTAGTGGAATCGTAAGCAAAACATTTGAAACAATTGAAGTCAACTAAATCTTATAAGTGTAGTATTCCTTAGTTAGAATATAGGAGATGATGGTGAGTAATGAATGGAAGTAGTAACAGTCGATGAAGTGAGCATTTAGGTATTGAACCACGGAGTAAAGCATTTGGGAAGTAGAGTGAGGATGATTGATGGATTGATTCCATCCTTTGGAGATGTATGAATTCGTAATCACGACTAGAAAGAATAAAAAGATAGAAAATGAAAACAATTAAATTATTTGTTTGGTTGAACCTGATGTGGGAAGTCGAACTTGATCCTGATCAGATCAAGGGAAACCGAACACAAATTGGGGTGGAAAGATAGTTCAACACTGATGCTGATCACATCAGGGTCGAATGATTCTTGAAGCTCCCCTCAAGTGGTCACAAGAATCACATAGGATAGAATTAATGAATATAAATTGGAATTTGAAGTTGTGTGTTTTAGAAAATTTTTAATTGGTAGTAGTGAAAGAATTTCCTTTAGTATGGAGAATGAGGATCTGCTAGAAGTGTGTACCGAAGAAGATAGTAAGGTAGTATGTTGTATTATTCCAAGGGCAGCGGGACATAGAGGAGTCCTGTGTCTAGATGACCGGAGTGCCTGCGGGATTGTATGTGTATTGCATTGCTTTGGGGATAGCTTTGCACTGTATGTATGTATGAATTTTGTAATGAGGAACCGGATAGTTAGTAGTAGCGCGGATTGGAGTAACTATTGTATATTGGTATGGTATGGTATGTAGGAACCCTGAGTAATGGATTTGGGAATTGTAAGGAGGAAGAAGGTATGGCTTTGGTATTAGACACGTAAGAATGAGTAAGCATTGTAAACCCATAACCTCGAACAACTTTGAGGACAAAGTTCTTAAGGGGGGTAGATTGAAATACCCGAACTTAAATATAGGGATTTAAATTAATCTAATACGTATTTAAGGGCCTAATGTTGCCTAATTAATACTGGTAAGGAAAAATAAATCCAAAAGAATAAATAAACGCTTAAAAAACGGAAAACGCTAAATAAGCGTTAAATAACCATAGGAGGTATGAGACCTCGGTTAGAGTATTATATGGATCCCAAAGGTTTAATAAGACCTAAATATATATGGGAACAGCTCCCGAAGAAAACGGATCCAAAAATGTATTAAATCGCTAATAGAGCTTTAACGCACGTTTTTCAAGGAGACCCGGAAACGTGATTTTAAATGGTCAAACGAACCCATAAAAATTATAAGTCATTAAATAAATATTATTAAGTGTTTATGAAAGCTTAATAACCAATAAAAATAAAGAAACGAGAAAATTCCGGAAAACGGGCCCGGTTAGTGAACAGTACCTAAACCGGGTAAAATAATGAGCGTTTTCTGTAAAAGACGAAAAATGCTCCAGCTAGTATAACTGTAGGGGGCCGGTTTTTAACAGTCAAATAACTCTCACACACACATGTAACTAGCTAATTAAACAAGAGAGCCAAAAGCAAAAAAGCAATAAAGTAAAAGGATTACTTTATGCCTTTCCTCACATCACTCTCACAACTCACTCACCTCTCTCTTTCCTCTCCCCCCACCGATTTCTCCCTCCTCTCTCTCTGGTTTGGGCGATTTCATGGAGCTCCACAAGCCTCCCATGGCTTCTCCTCTTCCTCCACATGCTCTAGCTTCATTTGAACTCCAAAGGTAAAAAATAACTACATATTTGAACTCCCCTCATCCTCCTCTACACTTCTCTCTTTTCAAAATCCAAAAATGAGGAAGTTCATTTTCGTGGGTATACCCCATTCAAAGAGAAAAGCACACCATTATGGAGCTTGGAGTCTCCCCTTTCCAACAAGGTAAAAATCTACATGAAAAACTCATGTTTTCTCCACCTTCCTTCATAACCAATTTTTGCTCCATTTGTAATGCTCTATTTTTCTCTCCTTGGGAGCATAATATCAACCTTGCAATGGTGGTGGATTCACCTTCTTGAACCAAGGGCAAAAACCCCTTCTAAAACTCTCCAAAGGTAAACCCTAGAAATTTCATTTCAAACACTTCAATGAATTGACATTAATTTAAGGGTTAGTATATTAATTGTAGTGTTTTGTGTTCATTGGGTGATGGGAATGGAGTTTGGCAACTCCATTCCCCACATGGCCGATTTGGGCAAGAAAGGAAGAAGGAGGAGAAATGAGAAAGAAAGAAGGAATTATAAGCTCAAGGTAAGAGCTCTTTACTAATGTTAAATTTTAGTGCATTAGAGTAATGGGAATGGGTAAACCAAACTAAGGAACCCAACTAATGTATTAGTAATGTAATTGTGGAAGTTTGAGTAATTGTGCAATAGTATGTGAATTGTAGGCCTTGGAGCCAAATGGTTGTGTATGAGTATTAGTATTGATGTTTGATGGAGTATTGGTGTTTTGGGAAGGATTTATATTTGAATTGATTGCTGGTAGACCCTTGTATGGGTGTGGCTAGATTAGGTATGAATTTGGTGAGAAAATGTGTATATGGATAAGGAAGAAATGTAGAGGAACTATGGCAAAATTTTGGTAGGAATATGTATATATATGGATGACTTGGAGAGAATGGGAAAAACCAAGGTGTGTATTGGAGTTTAGAGATGTCTAATGACCATGGAATGATATTTGAAGTATGGGAGTACTAGGGTGCAAAATCTGTAGCAAAGAGTGCAAGGAATGCCTTGGAGAAACTAGGAGGAACTAGAGTATAGACTTGGTAAAGTAAATGTTGGAACTTGGGTATAGAAGGTGCAAATTGCTTGGAAATGAATTGTCATGGTGAGATGAGTTATTTAGGATGCTAATAGTGGCATTGGTTGAGAAGTAATGGATGGTAGAATGGAGTTTAAAAATCTGTAGCAATGAAGAAGAAAATAGGTATAAGTGCTGGAATGAAGTGAGGAAAATTGTGTAAGTGGATTGATGGATTTGGTAAGGAGTTTGGTGGATGAACTAAGGCAATTTGGAGGGCCTAGGTAGTGTTTAAACATGTGGGATTACATGTAGGAAGATTGGAGAAATAATGGGCAAAGTATAGAACTGAAAACAGAAATAAAAATACAAATACTGGGCCGGACCGACCTTGGGACCGAACTTGCAAGGTCGGTCGAGCCCAGATTTACAAAGACGGGAAAGCTTCTGGAATGGACCGAACTTGTGACCGGACTTGCAAGTTCGGTCGGACCAGAAAAATTCTCCGTCAGTAACCTTCTGGAATGGACCGAACTTGCGACCGGACTTGCAAGTTCGGTCTGCCAGAAAAATTTCCGTCTTGTAAGCTACTGGAATGGACCGACCTTGCGACCGGACTTGCAAGGTCGGTCGGGCTAAAATTTTCCGTAAGTAACTCACTGGAATGGACCGACCTTGGGACCGAACTTGCAAGGTCGGTCGGCCCTGGAATTTTCACCCGATGTAGCCTACTGACTTGGACCGAACTTGCAAGATCGGTCGCAAGTTCGGTCGGGTCAAAACTTACAAAAAAAAAAACTATAAGACTATGGTCAGTATATGTATGTATGTATATGTATACCCACCTATACATACGTGCACATATATGTAAGTATACCATTGTTAAGCAATGAAAAGTAAGTAAATAAAATGTAAGTATAGGAATGTGAAGACTTAGTAAGTATGAGTTAGGAAGCGTAAGGGTAACCGAATTAAACTAATGATAGTTAGATTAATTGTTCGATTGTATGTAAATCATAGGATGTGATTTGTGAACACCGGAGGAACATTGGGATACAAGTACCACGGTGAAAGGTATGATTTCTTCATGCCCTGTATCCTAATCTGGTTACCCCGATTTGTGTGCTTATTTGATCACCTAATAAGATAAATGCATGAATCGGACTATATTGCACTTACTTGTGCTTGTTTACATTGTTCTTGATATTTGTCTTGAACAATAGTTTGTATAATTCATGAAACATATGAATGATGATGAAGTGTATTGTATTTTGTAGTGTACTTGTATATTGTAATGTATTTTGTATGGATGTGTATATGAGTCTTGTATTGTATTATTGTGGCTTGAATGAATGACTTCTGCTAATTCCTAACTACCTAACTCCTAACTTAAGTGAGTAAACCGGAATGAGTAGAAGTCCGATATAGCTTCGGCCACGCGTGAGGATGCGGAGTCACAAGAGGTTGACTGCAATTCCTGACTCTTAAACTGGTCCGCGGCCCAAATCCCTTAAATGGGTAGCATCCCGGATTAGTGAGTCAAGTAAATCCCGGAGGTGAGACGGAGTAGTCCCCAGGGCCGGAGGTCCCGACTTAACTTGAGTAAGAGTAAGAGTAAGTAAGTATGGATCCGTAAGTATGTATGAGTATGAGTATGTATGCGTATGTATGAAGTAACGAGTAAAAGAGTAATCTCCACCCGATTAACCCGGGTGGACCAATGAAGCTAACAAGTATTGTATGTTGTGTATGTAATGTGTATGTGTAATTCGGAAAAAGGTAAGCATGTATTGGATGGGTTGTGTTGTACTTCTTGTATATAATGAAGTGTATGTATGTGTGTATGCCTTGCGTAATGTATTGTAATATTGTGTATAAGAGCATGTATGCATGTATGTTTGTATGAAAACGAACCGCATGTATTCGACCAAGTGGTCGGCGTACCCTCACTAGTACGCGGGGTATGCGGTTATCATGCGCAGCGAAAGCTGACCCCCTAGGGGGAACGTTTTTAGTGTGCAGGTACCCGAAGCGGATGTGGTCGAGGTAAGAGACCGGCGACACACCCTTGTACTTAGAAAGTAAGTAGCTGTGAGGAATGGGTAGATGTAGACTCTTAGTGAGTATGTATGAACTTGGAAGAGATATTATAATTGTACAAGGATCCTAGTAGACTCGGTTAAGTATATTGTATTGTATGGATTATGGAGGAGTAAGTATTGAATGGAGCATTGTTGTATTTGTTTAATGAATGGAGTATGTATTATGGATGTGTAGTACTCGGGATTCCGGTCCATCAGACCGATGCTGTATGTAGAAGAAGTAGCCTTGTTAGTCACGGGGGTGACTAACGGCGTTGTATCACCCACTGTATGTAAGTATGTACCCGCTGCGTGTATCTGATGTGTAAGGAGATCGGACGGTAAGCAATGTATTAATGGTAGGGGTGTTACAGCTCTAAAGCAAACATTCGCAAACAAGGCCCGAAATAACACTTCTATTAATACCCATAAAATAATTATACTGAATACATTAAACCATAAGGTAATCCTCAAAACAGAAATTAAACGTCAAAAGAAAGTAAGGCCCGAGGGCTACAGTCATACAATCGAATGTCTAACAAAAGAATGTCTAATAAGTCAAGCTCCAGATACTAAGATGATCCTCACTGATCAATCTGCAAAAATGATAAGAGTAGGGGAATGAGCACACAATTATGCCAAGTAAGCTGCGACCGTCATCAGTGAGGTCGCTCAAAACAATTGGAAACAGAAGAGAAGCAGAGGTTAGCACAAAACCATAGTTCTCAAAAACAGTTAGAGCATTACTGAAACGAATACAGAATGGAACACCAGAGTTCCCACTTCAAAAATAACCAGAGTTCACAAACAGATGGGGGACACAGTACAATGCACACACTCAGAAGGGTCGAAGACCCATAGATCATAACAGATCTCTCGGCAACGCAGAAATGACTCAAAAGAGCCAAAGGATTCATCAACCCCATAGAACAGAAAGGGTATGACCCACACTCAGAATGACGTCTACATGGTATACCACGGAATAGCTCGACCCAGCCGTTTACGGCTCAGAAACAGAGTAAAGTGTCCCAAAACAGAAGGTTTGCAAAAACAGAAGCAACCTTGCATGAAATCATGCCAAAACACTTATAATTAAGTAGTAGGGACTTAGAGGAGTCCAACGCCATAAACGGCACTCAAATCGGAGTTCAGACGGAGAAGTTATTCAAAAAACAGTACAGTGTCCGAACTTGGGTCCGGACGTTGAAGTTCGGACGCAAGTCGAGACTCAGAAATCAGAATTTGCCAAATGTCCGAACTTGTGTCCGAACATCAATGTTCGGACACAAGTCGATTTGAAATCAGACAGAGAGTTTCAGAAAGTTCGAACATCAAAGTTCGGACAGATGTTCGGACGGGTTTACGAGAAAAGTTACGCGGAAGGTCCGACCTTGTGTCCGGACGTCGAAGTTCGGACACAGGTTGAACTAAAATTAGAGGAGAAACCAAAGGAGTGTCCGAACATCAATGCTCGGACGGATGTTCGGACATACCCCGAATCTTGAAAATCAGAAGGGAAAAACACACTGTCCGAACTTCAAAGCTCGGGCGAAAGTTCGGACAGTGCGAAAACTGTAATCTCCAGAAATCGAACAGAGCAGAAAAACAATGCAATTCGACACTACGAATTGCCAAGTCAGTACACACACCAAATCAGTCATAAACACAAAAGACCACGGGGTTTTAACCATTCCAAAAACGCAATAAAAAGGACAACACAATCAGAACTCGCACCCAAATCAGACAATAAACCTTTTAATATCCCCATGGCTGAACTCCCAAACCGAATCAAGCAACCACCTACCTCAATAATTGACAGATTAATCTCGAATCAGACAGTAGAGCCCAACCACGTAGAATCCCGAAATGCAGACCGACGATGCAAACCAAAAACGTTGAATTCACAGAGAAGAACAACCCTCAAATCAGAACGTCGAAACGCAAAATCCGAACGGTCAAGACAATGGATGCCAACCCTTACCTGAATCCGACCACGATTTCGTAGAGGACACCAACTGATAGAAGAATTCGACAAGGGCAGAATGGAATCTGACCCCTAATCAGATTGCAAAAGAAGAACTTGGGTAAGGGGAAAAACATCCCAAATTCAGAACTGAAACGGAACGAGAAGCTCTGATTACCTTAAACCGAACCAGACCTTGTAACGTAGTAGAGGTCGATAGCAGAATCTGAATTGCAGAAGAACAACAGCAGCCTTGAGAGAGAGAAGAAAGAACGCTCGTTCAAACCACGATGAGAGACGCTCCTCACGATGGACTGACGTGATTACCAATGATCAGAAAATGAAAAGAAAATAAGGAAACCTTTTCCTTATAAATCAGAAAAATCAATTACCTTAATTAATTAGCCGAAAGACTTCCTTGTCCCTGACAATTAAGATAACACCGCTGACGTCCCGACTGATTGCAAATAATTAATCCAACTTAGATACAACAATATAAACCGGACATAATATAAGGTATGAACTATGGGTTATAACATCACCTCCCCCTTAAAAGAATTTCGTCCTCGAAATTGACTCACCTTACTGCTCGAAAAGGGAGGGGAACTTGACATGCAGCTCGTCCTCGAGCTCCCAAGTCGCTTCGCTCTCTGACTGATCAGACCACTGAACCTTAACCATAGGCAGGGTCTTGCTACGAAGCTGGCGAACATCTCTAGCCAAAATGCGGGTAGGCACCGCCTCATAACTGAAGTCCTCTCTCAACTGAAGCTGACTATGATCAATCACATGGGATGGATCATGCAAGTACTTCCTCAACATCGAAACATGGAAGATATTACGCACAACTGACAAAGATGGAGGCAAGGCTAGACGGTATGCCACAGGGCCAATCCACTCCAAGATCTCAAAAGGTCCTACAAACCTCGGGCTAAGCTTCCCACGCTTCCCAAACTGGACAACTCCCCTGACTGGAGAAACTCTCAAGAAGACATGGTCACCAACGTCGAACTCAAGCGGTCTGCGCCTCTGGTCTGTATAACACTTCTATATACTCTGAGCAACAAGTAGACGCTCCCGAATCATTCTGATTTTCTCTACTGCACCCTGCACCAGCTCGGGTCCAACCAAGACCCTCTCCTTCAGGTCATCCCAACAGATGGGAGACCTGCACCTCCTACCATACAACGCTTCAAACGGAGCCATACCGATGCTCGCCTGAAAGCTGTTGTTGTAAGCAAACTTGATCAGAGTCACGTGCTGATCCCAACTACCTCCAAAATCTAGGACACATGCGCGAAGCATGTCCTCCAAGACCTGATTAGTCCTCTCTGTCTGGCCATCCGACTGAGGATGGTAGGCTGAACTGAAGGCTAGATTCGTGCCCAAGGCCTTATGCAAACTGCGCCAGAACCTTGAAACAAAGCGCGGATCACGATCAGAAACTATAGAAGCAGGCACCCCATGAAGCCTCACTATCTCATCGAGATACAAACGAGCCAAACGCTCCAAACTGAAAGTCTTCTTCACAGGCAGAAAGTGGGCAGACTTTGTCAGTCGATCAACTATAACCCACACAGCGTCACAGCCCGAAGAAGTCTTGGGCAAACCCATGACAAAGTCCATCCCCACACTCTCTCACTTCCACTCAGGAATGGGAAGGGGCTGAAGCAAACCCGCTGGCCTCTGGTGCTCAGCCTTCACCTGCTGGCAAGTCTGGCACTTCGAAACGAAATCGGAGATGTCGCGCTTCATCCCAGACCACCAGAACGACTCCCTGAGATCTCGATACATCTTCACCCCTCTAGGGTGAACTGAGTATGGCGCTCCATGAGCCTCCTGAAGTATCTCTCTACACAAAACTGCATCGTCTGGCACACACACTCGACCTCTAAAACGCAGACAACCATCACTGAAGACACTGAAGTCTGAACTCTGCTCTGAAGACAGCCCCTCTCTGATCCGACACAAAGCTGAGTCTGCCTCCTGACCAACCCTGATCCGGTCGACCAACAAAGACTGGACCTGAAGCGCTGCTATCATACTGGCACTGTCTGGTCTGACTACGCAAACACCCATATGCTGAAGTTCTATAGCGGACCTCTGAACTCCTGTCAAAGCACAAGCTACACCCGGGGCACCTCTCCGACTCAAAGCATCTGCTACAACGTCCACTCTACCAGGATGGTAGAGGATCTCTAAATCGTAGTCGTGAAGTAGCTCCAACCACCTCCTCTGCCTCAAGTTCAGTTCCTTCTGAGTGAACAGGTACTTGAGACTCTTGTGGTCCGTGTAAACCTTACACGACGCCCCATACAGATAATGCCTCCAAATCTTAAGCGCGAATACCACAGCTGCCAACTCCAGATCGTGGGTAGGGTAGTTCTTCTCATAAGGCTTAAGCTGCCGTGAGCCGTAAGCCACTACCTTACCTTGCTGCATCAAAACACATCCTAGTCCCCTATAGGACGCATCACAGAAGACCTCGAATCCCTCGGTCCCAGAAGGCAAAGTCAGAATCGGTGCTGTAGTCAATCTCTTCTTAATTTCCTGGAAACTCTGCTTGCAAGCCTCGCTCCACTCATACTTGATCTCCTTCCTCAGCAGACGAGTCAGCGGGGATACAATCTTAGAGAACCCCTCAACGAACTTCCTGTAATACCCAGCTAACCCAAGGAAGCTATGAATCTCAGCAACATTCGTGGGCCTCGCCCACTCCATCACTGCTCTAATCTTCTCGGGACTACATGTCCCAAGAACACTACACGGTCGAGCCAGAAGTCACACTTCTTCAGCTTAGCATAAAGTTCCTGCTCCTTCAGCGTCTGCAACACAATCCTCAGATGCTCCTCATGCTCCTTCGCGCTCTTGGAGTACACCAAGATGTCGTCTATAAAAAAAACCACGAACTGATCCAGATAGGGTTTGAAAACCCGGTTCATCATATCCATGAAGACTGAGGGAGCATTAGTCTATCCAAATGGCATAACTAGGAACTCGTAATGACCATAACGAGTCCTAAAAGCAGACTTAGGCACGTCCTCGGCCTTAATCCTCAACTGATGGTATCCTGAACGAAGATCTATCTTCGAGAAAACTGTGGCGCCCGCCAACTGGTCAAACAAGTCATCAATGCGAGGAAGGGGATAGCGATTCTTGATGGTCACCTTATTCAGCTCCCTGTAGTCGATGCATAGCCTGAAGGTTCCATCCTTCTTCTTCATAAATAGCACCGGCGCTCCCCAAGGCGAAACATTAGGGCGAATGAAGCCCTTATCCAGCAACTTCTGTAGCTGAACCTTCAGCTCCTTCAACTCCGCTGGACTCATACGGTAGGGGGCTCTAGAGATGGGCTGAGTCTCTGGCGCTAAATCAATGGTGAACTCCACCTCCCTCTCTGGTGGAAGTCCGGGTACGTCATCCTGAAACACCTCAGGGAACTCCCTGACAATCGGGATGCTCTCCAAGCTAGCTCCCTCACGTACCTCCGGCAGGTAGCACAAAAAGCCCTGGCAGTGCTTCCTCAAGAAGCTGGATGCCTGCATCGCTGACACAACCACAAGTGCACATGGAACTGCATTCCCAGAGAAAAAAAGCGAGTCTCGTCTGGCAAATCAAATATCACTCTCCTAGCTGCACAGTCTATGTGGGCATGGTGCTCTGCTAGCCAGTCCATGCCCAAGATCACATCAAAACAGGCCATCCGCATTGGGATGAGGTCAGCATAAAAAGTCTTGCCCCGGACTACTATGGGACAAGCCTTACATACAGAATTTAGCACACAAGGGGCAACCCCACCTACTGGACTATTCACACACAGGTCTACCTCACTAGGCATAGCAGTCAGTCCAAGGTCACCCAACAAATCACAACAGATAAAGGAGTGCGTAGCTCCAGAGTCAAACAGGCAAAATACATCCTGCGAATGGATCTGGAGGATACCTGAGACAACACGATCACCAGCTCGATCACGCTCCCCCGCCATAGCATAAACTCAGGCCTAGGTCTGAGGCTTTTTCTGGTCGGACCTCGCCCCTGAATCTGAACCGGTGCCTCTATCTCCTGCGCCTCTACCGGATGCCTGAGGGCACTGAGCAATCCGGTGCTCCATCGACCCGCACTTAATGCAGACACCAGTCTTCTTGTAGCACTCCCTACCAGGATGGGAGTGACCACAAGACCCACACTTCGCCCCAGCTGACGAAGATGAAGAAGCTCCCCGACGATCTCCATAAGACTGCTTCTTCTGAGGAGGAGCAACCTCCTTCTTCTGAGACTCTTCAGCACGTCTCTTCCCTTTGTGGTCCTTGCCAACCTGCCTACCCTTGATGTCGGTCTCTACCAACAGAGCGACATTCGCCACATCTCTGAAGGTCCGGTGACGAAGAGGTGTCACAGCGGACCTGATATCTGGTCTGAGCCCGCTCTCGAACTTACGGGCCTTCCTGTGCTCATCCGGCTCAGGTGCATACTTCGAGAGAGTCACGAACTTCCTCACGTACTCCTCGACTGACATATCTCTCCCCTGGCACAGCCGGTTGTACTCATTAATCTTCTGGTCCTTGTAGACATCCGGATAGAACTGCTTATTGAACTCCAAGCAGAATTGATTCCAGGTCCAAGGCTGGGGATGCTTACCCATCACCATACGCCACCACTCCTTCGCCTCCCCCTTAAAGAGGAACGTGGCGAAGTCCACCTTCTGATCGTCCTCTGAACCCATCACTTTGAGCAGGTCCTCCACCTTAGTAATCCAATGGATCGCCTCTTGACGGTCGCCACAGCCGTCGAAGGAAGGCGGCTTCAGCTTCATAAACTCTTGGAGGGCTCTAACTTGGCCTCCCACAGCATTAGCCCCGGCTGGGCCTGCACCACCAGCTCCTCCACCAGCTCCCCCAGCAGCTGCAGCCATTGTCTGCATGAGCTGCACCACAAACTGCTGCACTGCCTCTGCAGCATCTCCCTGAGGGGTCACTGGTGTTCTACGAGGAGGCATTCTGAGATACACAAATCCAAAACTTCTTAGAACTGACTCAGACTTCAAGAACTTGTCACAACTGATCCCCACACAAGCGAACACACCCACAGACACCAAAGAAAGCCAAACCTAGCTCTGATACCACTAAATGTAGCGCCCTTAAAACCGGCCTAAGAGTTAGAGGCATTACACGCCGCGTATTACTACCTAATAACGCAAGGCTCTAAAGCTAACATTCGTAAACAAGGCCCGAAATAACACTTCTATTAATACCCATAAAATAATTATACTGAATACATTAAACCATAAGGTAATCCTCAAAACTGAAATTAAACGTCAAAAGAAAGTAAGGCCCGAGGGCTACAGTCATACAATCGAATGTCTAACAAAAGAATGTCTAATAAGTCAAGCTCCAGATACTAAGATGATCCTCGCTGATCAATCTACAAAAATAATAAGAGTAGGGGAATGAGCACACAATTATGCCCAGTAAGCAGCGACCGTCATCAGTGAGGTCGCTCAAAACAATTGGAAACAGAAGAGAAGTAGAGGTTAGCACAAAACCATAGTTCTCAAAAATAGTCAGAGCATTACAGAAACGAATACAGAATGGAACACCAGAGTTCCCAGTTCAAAAATAACCAGAGTTCACAAACAGATGGGGGACACAGTACAATGCACACACTCAAAAGGGTCGAAGACCCATAGATCATAACAGATATCTCGGCAACATAGAAATGACTCGAAAGAGCCAAAGGGTTCGTCACCCACAGAACAGAAAGGGTATGACCCACACTCAGAATGACTTCTACATGGTATACCACGAAATAGCTCGACCCAGCCATTCACGGCTCAGAACCAGAGTAAAGTGTCCCAAAACAGAAGGTTTGCAAAAATAGAAGCAACCTTGCATGAAATCATGCCAAAACACTTATAATTCAGTAGTAGGGACTTAGAGGAGTCCAACGCCACAAACGGCACTCAAATCGGAGTTCAGACGGAGAAGTTATTTAGAAAACAGTATAGTGTCCGAACTTGGGACCGGACGTTGAAGTTCGGACGCAAGTCGAGACTCAGAAATCAGAATTTGCCAAATGTCCGAACTTGTGTCCGGACATCAATGTTCGGACACAAGTCGATTTGAAATCAGACAGAGAGTTTCAGAAAGTTCGAACATCAAAGTTCGGACAGATATTCGGACGGGTTTACGAGAAAAGTTACGCGGAAGGTCCGACCTTGTGTCCGGACGTCGAAGTTCGGACACAGGTTGAACTAAAATTAGAGGAGAAACCAAAGGAGTGTCCGAACATCAATGCTCGGACGAATGTTCGGACAGTGCGAAAACTGTAATCTCCAGAAATCGAACAGAGCAGAAAAACAATGCAATTCGACACTACGAATTGCCAAGTCAGTACACACACCAAATCAGTCATAAACACAAAAGACCACGGGGTTTTAACCATTCCAAAAACGCAATAAAAAGGACAACACAATCAGAACTCGCACCCAAATCAGACAATAAACCTTGTAATATCCCCATGGCTGAACTCCCAAACCGAATCAAGCAACCACCTACCTCAATAATTGACAGATGAATCCCGAATCAGAGACAGCAGAGCCCAACCACGTAGAATCCCGAAATGCAGACCGACGATGCAAACCAAAAACGTTGAATTCGCAGAGAAGAACAACCCTCAAATCAGAACGTCGAAACGCAAAATCCGAACGGTCAAGACAATGGATGCCAACCCTTACCTGAATCCGACCACAATTTCGTAGAGGACACCAACTGATAGAAGAATTCGACAAGGGCGGAATGGAATTTGACCCCTAATCAGATTGCAAAAGAGAACTTGGGTAAGGGGAAAAACATCCCAAATTCAGAACTAAAACGGAATGAGAAGCGCTGATTACCGTAAACCGAACCAGACCTTGTAACGTAGTAGAGGTCGATAGCAGAATCTAAATTGCAGAAGAACAACAGCAGCCTTGAGAGAGAGAAGGAAGAACGCTCGTTCAAACCACGATGAGAGACGCTCCTCACGATGGACTGACGTGATTACAAATGATCAGAAAATGAAAAGAAAATAAGGAAACCTTTTCCTTATAAATCAGAAAAATCAATTACCTTAATTAATTAGCCGAAAGACTTCTTTGTCCCTGACAATTAAGATAACACCGCTGACGTCCCGACTGATAGTAAATAATTAATCCAACTTAGATACAACCATATAAACCGGACATAATATAAGGTATGAACTATGGGTTATAACAATTGGAAATTGCACATGCCATTTAGCTCGTTATCAATAAGATTGAAGGACATAATTATATGTTAATATTTTTCTTTTCTTTGGCGATTTGAAGGTTGCTTCAAAGGGAAATTGCATTGTTCTCCCGCTGCCTGAAGGTCGTCTGTCACCCTGCCACCATCGCCCTGTCAACCTCTGCCACCGTCGGCGCTCTACTTCTGCCCCATCGTCTTCATCCTCCACCATCGCGGCCCATCCACCGCTGGAGTCACTCCCTCATCGCCACTCCGATAATTAATTTGTAAAATTTTAGCATTTATTTGCAGCCCAACTCCATTATTATTGTTTGTTAATTGGTTAGTGTCTTGATCCCGCCCTTAATATATGACAAAGGTCTTATTTTTATCCCTAAGTGTCTGTGTGTTTTGCTGCGAATGATGCTTAAATGTCTGTGTGTTTTACTGAGAATCACTTGAACCTTGATCTGATGCTGCTATTGTGTTTGTTTTTGCCGAAAAAAGTGTGGGGTATCTAAAAATACGCAATGGTCATGCCAAAGTTTTTCCAGAATTTAACCTTATTCTAATTTTATTGAATAGGTGTTACTACGGTTGAATAATCCCTCTTCCATCCCATTTCCGAGTTGACCATCACTACTCACTAGGTTAGTATTTTAAAAATGATTCAAAAACATGGTTTGTTCAAAATTTATTCGTTTGTTCATTTGTTCAATTATTCATATTTTTTTAATTATAACCTTATCATAATATCATTAGGTGTTACTACACCCAGTTTCTTCTTCCTCTACCTCCCGCTAGCTGACCATCAGTACTCATCAGGTTGATATTTAAATGTTTCAAATTTATTCTTGTTTTTCTATTAAACAATGGAAAATCAATTCAAACATAGAATTACTCACAATTTTAATTTTTTTCATCTCTTGCACAATATCATTTTTGATTGTTTTTATAACTTTTAAGATGAACTTGTCATTTCTTGATTGAAGTCGCAGTCTTGAATTTCTGACGAGATCGGTTATCACCCTAACTGCTGCCACGCACGTTAACCTCTGCCACGGGCTTGCCTGATCTGAACCCACGGTAGTATTCTGGCATAGTGCTAGCAATTAATTTCCTTTTTCTTGTGAACTAAAACTTACTTATTTTATATTCAATTGATTAATTATCTTGACCTAAACCAAAACATCCCAATGATTATTTTTTAATATATCTAAAGCTACATTTTTCTGTAGTTGTTACCTTCTCATTGCACTAACTATTTTCTTGAACCGGCGATTTCCAGGTTGCTTCGAGCTCGACCGGAATCAGACTGAAGACGCGAGGGGAGCAAACAGATCGAACTGGTATAATACTCGAATTTAATTATGATTCTGGAAGTTCTATATTTTAGTGGCATGCTTATTAATTTGAGTGATCTACTACTCTAAACTGCTGCTGCTTGACATAAATATAATATGCACGCTTCCCATTCTGATGATGTCTATTGTGTGCGTTTTGCTGAGAATGTTGTTATTGTGTTTGGATTTACATATATAAAAAAGTGTGGAGTACCTAAAAATACGTAAAGATCATGCCAAATTTTTTCCAGAATTTAACTTTATTCTAATTTCATTGAATAGGTGTTATATACTACGCGCAAGAGCATTTTCCTACTTCTCCTTCTTCTGTGTTGTCTGCGCTAGTTGACCATCCAAAACTCATCAGGTTGGTATTTAAAACGTTTCAATTTATTTTTGTTTTTCTGTTAAACAATGGAAAATCAATTCAAACATAGAATTACCTGTCTGAGATTTACCTGATAGAGGTATGTCTTAGATAGTCCCTGTTGGGACTGTCCAATGACCTTTGATCTCACCATCTAGGTTGTGAATGAGTTAATAATATACAGTAGTTCAGTGGCAGCATTACCCTAGTGTTCTTCTAGTGTACATATATATGTGAATTGAAACGATTCATATATATATATATACACTAGGAGAACTGTAGGGTAATGCTGCCGAAATTATCACTGAACTACTGTATATTATTAACTTGTTCCTAGGTGAGATCGAAGGTGATTGGATAGGTTTAGGTTGTTAAATCTGTAAATAAAAAAGAGGAGATCAATGGAACGAGTTCACGACATCTGGTGTGTGTTGAAAAAGGAGATGGAGCGCTCAGTGATGTACAGTGACAGATTGGACATCAAGTACCTAGAAGGGTCAATAAATTTTGCAAAGTCCTTGTTGACAATCTTAAACCAAGGGATAAGGGATATATTCGATGTCCTTGTGTCGATTGCAAGAACGACTTCAAATACCGAGGTGTGGACAAGATTAAGGATCATCTGATTCGCAGAGGGTTTACAGAAGATTATGAAGCCATAAAAATACTGCATGGTCAACATTCAGTACAAGTGTTTGAATGTGCTGATAACGTCGTTGCAGAACAATCAGAAATGGATGCTTCACACGATTTTGGGGATACTCAAGATGATTCACTAGTAGTGATTCAGATGAGGAGGACCTTAATGCAATGATGGAAGATGTTGAACAACATTTTTCCAACAAACCCAAAACATTGAAAATCTGATGCAAGCATCAAGGAACCGTTGTACATGGATGTGATACGCAAAAGCAAAACAAATTGAGCGTTGTCCTAAAACTATTCAATCTAAAGGCGAGACATGGATGGAGTGATGTCAGTTTTACAGATCTTTTACAACTGCTGAAGGATGTACTACCAAAGGACAATGTTATACCCACAACAACTTATGAAGCAAAGAAGTTAATGTGTCCGATGGGTATGGAATATAAAAAAATACATGCTTGTCCAAATGGGTGTATGTTGTACTGGAAGGAGAATGAGTTGGATGACCATTGCTCTGAATGTGGGGAATCACGTTATGTAAAAAAGGGTGAGAGAAACCACATAAGCACTAAAGTGGGTTCTCCTGAGAAGGTGTTGTGGTATCTACCGATAATTCCCTGATTCAAACGTTTGTTTGCAGTTCAGAAAGATGCTGAGAACCTCCGATGGCATGCTACCCATAGAAAGGATGATGGTAAATTGAGACATCCAGCCGATTCACCACAATGGAGAAACATTGACAGAATATACCCTCAATTCGGTACAGACCCAAGGAACTTAAGACTTGGTTTATGCACTGATGGGATGAACCCTTATGGCACTTTGAGCAGTATACACAGTACTTGGCCTGTTTTATTGACAATATACAATCTGCCGCCATGGTTGTGTATGAAACCCAGACATATTCTCCTCTCTCTGTTGATATCGGGTCCAAAACAACCGGGAAACAAAATTGATGTGTTTTGCAACCACTTATTGACGATTTACAATTGTTGTGGAATGAAGGTGCGACAGTGTATGCATACGGTATGGAAAACTTCACGCTCCGGGCTATGTTGTTTTGTACAATCAATGATTTCCCTGCATACGGCAACCTCTCGGGATACACAATTAAAGGAGCACTAGCGTGCCCTATATGTGGAGATAGAACTTGCAGTATACGGTTAAAACACAGTGGAAAAAATGTGTACATGGGCCATCGGAAATTCCTCCCAAAGGTCACAAATACCGTAAGATGACAAAAGAGTTTGATGGAAAAACCGATCATGCAGTCGCACGACCACCACTATCTGCTGCTGAGACTTACAATCAGTTGAAGAATGTTGTGAACAACTTCGGTCCACCAATTAAAGCCACTGAAAAGAGCATCTGGAAGAAAAAATCAATATTTTGGGAACTTGAATATTGGCAACATTTAGAGGTGAGACATTGCATTGATGCTATGCACGTGGAGAAAAACATTGGTGAAAGTGTAACTGCGACACTACTAAACGTGAAAGGAAAGACAAAAGACCATTTGAAGGGTAGAAAAGATCTGGTTGAATTAGGTATACGAGAAGAACTCGTGCCACAACAAAGAGGGAAACGAACATTCTTGCCTCCCGCTTGTCATACATTATCCAAAGAAGAGAAAATAAGTTTTTATAGTTCTCTTCGTCATATTAAAGTGCCATCTGGTTACTCATCGAACATATCAAGTTTGGTATCAATGTTTGATCTTAAATTGGTAGGGATGAAGTCTCACGACTATCATGTGCTGATGCGGCACTTACTTCTGGTTGCTCTCCGTGGGATCCTTCCAACTGATGTCAGGAAAACTATTACAAATTTATGTGTTTCTTCAAAGGAATTTCGTGTAAAGTGCTTGATGTGGAGACGCTGGATAAACTACAGAATGACCTTGTGATCACCATGTGTCAGTTGGAAATGTATTTTCCTCCTTCGTTTTTTGATATTATGGTGCATCTACTTGTTCATCTTGTTAGAGAGATCAAACATTGTGGTCCGTTATACCTTCGATACATGTATCCGTTTGAGAGATATATGGGTATACTGAAAAAGAAAATGAAAAACCGTCGGCGTCCAGAGGGAAGCATAATTGAAGGGACAGTAACAGAGGAGTAGTTGACTTCTGCACTCACTACTTACACGGTGTTGATGTTATTGGATTACCGAAAAGCAAGACATGATGGCAGGCTTAAAGGGGTTGGTACCTGTGGGAAAAAATTATGCAGAGTTGATATTGATACATTGAACAAGGCACATCTGGTTGTGTTGAATCACTCTAAAAGTGTTGAACCGTATTTCGATGCACACCTAGCCTACCTCAAAACAAAACACCCAACGATGAGTAATGCCAAATTAAAAAAGAGCAGAATGCAACATTTGTTAAGTGGTTCAGACAGAAGGTGCTGTATGAAGATTCAAGGAACGTGGATGAAATGATCCAGTTGTTGGCACTGGTCCAAATCTCGATGTATTGTCTTATGAAGGATATGATGTAAATGGATTTTCTTTTTACACTAAACATCAAGATTGTAAATCGACAAACCAGAACAGTGGTGTGCATCTTATCACTTCACAAGACATTTTCACAGGAACAAGTCGTAATACACTGAAGAACGAATATTATGGTGTTATTGAAGATATTGGGTCTTGAATTACACTAGTTATGAAACTTGCGTATTTCGTTGCAAATGGGTGGACAACAAACAGGGATATCGTGAGGAGGATCATGGTATGAAGCTAGTTGATTTAACGACAGCGGCTCCTACTGATGAACCCTTTATTGTTGCATCAAAGGCAAAACAAGTATTCTACTGTCGTGATCAGTGTAATCCCAGATGGTCTATTGTAATGCAGAGTAAAAGATCGATAGTTGGGATTGATAATATTGTTGATGAGGATGAATACGACTGTGAAGATGAAACAGATGTACCTATTCGGTTGCCGATGGAGGTGGATAATGTAACTAATTTTGAATATCGAAGGTCCGACCACAATGAAGGATTGTGGATTGAACGATGAAATGTTATTTTGTAAGTCTGGTTGACAATATTATATATTTCATTTTTGTCATGTTTCAACATTTGATTCAGTAGATGTTGTATTAACCTTGTTAATTATTGATTATTTTTCAGATTATGGATCCTGACGATAGAGTCGAAGAGGACTTACTGTTGGGGTTGGATGATATTGACGACCACGTCCCTGCTGAAGAACCACCAGCTGCATCTACTTCGCAAAACCCTCGGAAGGGACGTGGACCGACCCGTGGGTTGAAGGTGAAGAAGGATTCTCCCATCGATTTGGTCTGGGACAAGTACCTCTGACATTCTGGTGGGTCGAAGCAGCAGTTTGCTTTTACTTGGGATTGATGGTAAAATCCCATTGCTCGATTAATAAGGATTGGAAGATCAAGAAAAGGCAGACAAAGACATCATGTGGCAGATGGTGCAGAAGAAGTACAAAGTCGCGGATGAACTTCGGACGAAGATTGAATCACTTCTAGCGACATCGCTGCGACAGTTCAAGCATCGGTTGGTAGATGGTTGGATTACCAAACCGGGCTCCAAAGGTCACCGCCGTGGGTAGTGTATGATGGTATGATCACGGAGGAGGACTGGAAGATATTCTACGACCATCGCAGACTGAAGAGTTTAAGGTACTTTTACAATTATTTTTCTTAATTATTTAAGGAATAAAATTTAACAAATATTTTTTTATTATGTATAACTTACAAATATACAAATTTTGTAACAGTTACGTCAAGAACAAGCGAGACGTAACCGGGCGAAGAATATATATAAGCACTTCATGGGGCGAGCTGGATATACGGGGCTTGGAGAAGTGGAAGAGCGAGGGCTTACTGACGAAAACTAATGAAGACGGCACTCAGTCAGTTATTGATAATGTTGACGATGCAAGTAGGGTGCAGACATTTATGCTGGGTCGCATGAAGAAAAATGACGAGGGAGTATATGTGTTCCCGCAGAGCGAGACTGCTGAGTTGGCTTCAAAGATTGTAAGTATATATTTTTAAAAGTTGTTGTTTACTAATTAGTAAGTTCATTTATAATATTTTTGTAATTTAAAATAGTCTGGATCTACTGAGCGATGGGAGATGGTTCCGGCCCCTCTATCTCAGGATGATCCACTGAATAAGGCCCTTGGGTAAAAGGATCATCCAGGGCGAGTGCGGGGGCTTGGAGGGGAAGTTCGCCAAAAAGACGTTTTCTACGTCTCGATCGAGAGTACCACAGGCTGAATGATAGAGAGAATGGTGGATGAACGGGTGCAAGACCGGTTGCAGGAGTCGGAAAGATGTCACGCTGAGGAGCGGCAAGCCTACGAGGAGCGCCTGTGAAGACTTGAGGCTTTAGTATTGGGCCAGGTGCATGGTCTTACACCGACACCTACTCCTACACCGGTGTCTGCTCCTACCGCGACGCGGATACATCGACAGTGGCCGCGATCCTACACCGGCACCTACTGCTACACCGACGTCTGCTCCTACCACGACGGCGGATACTCCGATGGATGATCCTACACCGACGTCTGCTCCTACCACGACGGCGGATACTCCGATGGTCGATCATCCTGCACCTTCTTCTACCAGAGACACATTTCCTTATCAAAACCTTCGGTTTGTTCTTTTTTTCCTTAGTTATTTTAACATTACTTTTAAAACAATATAATTTATTAGCTTGCTTACTGTTGTGAGTTGATGTAGGTGGCTAAATCATCATCTGTTTCAAGTGTTGGATGGTGGGACTGTGCATGTTGCATACGGTCGGGTTTTACAGACCGGACCGACACTGTAGTACATTTCAAGCCCATCCCACCTCTCCACGCTCGTGTTGGTAGACGACCTTGTGAGGCCATGAGGACTCTCCGCTTCCGTTGGAGTGGAATCAGTGGAGTAAATTAGTCAAGCACTCTTCAGTTGTTCCATGGCCATATTCTCTCATTGATGTCAGTGCAAGGTAAACTATTTACATGCTTACTGTTTATTTTTTAACTTGATTGTTGACTGATATGTTTATTATTTAAATTTTGTATACTATTAGATTGATAAGGAATTAAGACCGGTTAAGAAGAGGAAAGTGGATAAGGGGAAGGAAGTGTGAAATCAAATGAGGAGAGTCAGAGTGTGAGAAAGGAAGTGGTAAAACCTTTCGATATGACTCCTAGGAGATCCCCCATTCTGACACCCAAGTTCTGAAGAAGTTGACAGTCACAAAGAATGTTGTATGACTTTTTCATGACGAAGGAGCAGTCTGTCACCAACTTCAACATGAAAGTGTCTCAGCATGTTTTCCACTCCCCGAGCCCAGAGATCTGATGATTACCGTGAGCGATCTAAGAGAATTTTTGATGGGAGACCTGCTTAACATCTCTGTGATTCAGGCCTATTGTGGTAAGTATCTTTTAAATTATTAAATTATCTTTCATTTTTTAAGCTATTTAACATATCTTTTGAAAAAATGTTGTTTAGGTGTTTGACTACTAGACTGATATCGAACAAGAGATTATCTTCATCTTTCTTGTGTCCGCAATTGATGTCAGCAAGTCAGGCCGCATTGGATGCAAGGATGTGCACAGCACGTGAGGCAGGGATTTTGTGCTGCGGTGCGAAGAAGAAGCAAATATTTGCTGATCCCATATCATCAGATGTAAGTACACAATAACTGGAATTTTTTGCTTCCTAATTTTATGTGATAATTAAAATATTGTTCTACAAAACATTCTTTGTTTTACTGTGGTAGCAATCATTGGATGTTGATGGTGTTGTGTATCGACACCTCATGCTTGTTGATACTAGACCCATTGGGCGCTGATGACCTTCGAGAGATCGCTGTAGAGAAATATTTGAAGGAGTGAGTATTTAAAATTTTAATGCATTTGTATTTATTTTAAGCTTGTCCTGATTATTGACAATAAATGGCTTCATTTTAAAATGTGTATTTATGCAGGGGCCATAAGCTTGGTTTAAGTGATGAGAAGAAACCATTCTCCATCTTGGACTTCCAATACATACGTGTAAGTAATCATTTAATTTATGCATTTTTGTATTAAAGTTAAACGTTTAATTTTTGATCTGTCTAAAGTTGGTAATCCATGGATGGTGTGATGACAGTGTCCTAACAGCCTGATTCACGAGCTGTGGCTATTATGTGATGCGGTACATGTTCGAGATTGTACAAAATATTGACACGCTTGATGATGATGACAAGGTAACCCATACCAATCAAAGTTTTAGTTAAAGTTATTGCATTTTAAATAAAATTGTGTACTAATGATGATCAGTTTCTTTTTATGGACAGATCGTTTCTTTTTCACAAAAGCAGGGGCACGTATTCCAAAGTGGATCTCGACTTTGTAAGAGATCATTTATCGCAGTTTTGGTGTAAAATTACTTGAGCGTTTCTTAGATCTTATCCTAGTGTAGTTAGACTTACACTTTTGTTTGTGCTGAAGCAACGTAGACTCTCAAAGTTTGTAAAGTTCAACTCTCTCTTATTTTTGAAAGTTTGAATGGGTTTGTTTGCAATTCGTTTTCAATGTTGCAATTCAAATGGCAACTTGGTTTATGGTCATATAGTGTGGTTGGTTATCAAAGGGCAATACCAGTTGGATGCCCTGTACAGGTTGTATATGTTGTAAATTGGGTTGTGTTGGAAAACATGTGTAGAGGCTAAAAAACAAAAAAACTAAAAAAAAAAAAAAACCACTTAAAAACCGTGGTTTAAAACTCAATGAACAGTTATAAACCACGGTTTATTAAAGAACCGCGTCGTTTTTAGGACACTTTATACCACGGTTATGGTCGATCACCGTCGTATATAATGCGCTTTATACCACGGTTCTGTAAGAGAACCGTCGTATAAGGTCCGTGAGACCGCGTCAGAAAGCGGTCTTAAACGACAGTGCTTTCAAACCGTGGTATATAGTCTAGCTTTTAAACGACGGTTTTGAACCGTGGTTTATAGTTATTTTCTATATGCGACGCGAGTATTAACCACGGTTTCTAACCGTGGTATATAGACAAAAAAACCGTGGTTAAAAACATTTTCTGCACTAGTGACTTGCCCTCTTCAATCTTGACCGGAAAAGCAAGTTTCGCGACAGAGCTTCTTCAAGGAGAAGAAGCCCTAATTTTTTCAGAAAATGGCAGCGCCTTTTGACTAATCGCTTAGTGATTGAGTACCGTGATGAGATTTCGATTATTAAACCACAAGATTCTTAACACATAATAAGTTTGGCATAATAAAGTGAGTCTTAATAAAATGTAACAGAAGTAACACTGAACTCACACGACGAGCACCTAGCCCTGCGGCGCGGCTCACTTGGTGGTATACCGTCAATGGCAATTAATTAATTCTAATGAGATCATCAATAAAGGGAATGACGTCGGTTATAGCATTGTTACTATCGTATCATAATCAAGGTATGTTGTGGAGCAACACCATGAAAATGGGATGGTCAGTCAAATCTCCAATCAGAAGAAGTCGCGTAGTGTGGGGAGCTTGATCTCTCCTTGACTACGAATTGGAATGGTGAAGTTGCCGAAGATCGGGAGGTCAACTATGAGTCCGATCTCCAGCTCGTAGTCAATATCCCAGTCCTTAGCAACATCTCTCACCAAACTAACTATTATGCTGTGCGGTACTTTCATTGGCACCTCCAGAGCCGTCTTTTCGTTGCCGGGAATTGAGCCTGGGTCTGGGATGTTGCCGGACAGGATCACACTACAAATTGAATAGACAAGATATGGTTTAAATTATCTATTTTCTGTTGTATAGAGATAGATCAGGAGTTTATCGACAAGTTAGATCTCTAACTAAACGTGAAGCAGAGAACATGGTAAAGTAAACACACCGGCGTGATGGATTGAATAGGCATAAAATTAGCAGCAAGGAAGAGGGATATTAATTTTACCGGCCGTCACTCTTGAGAATGTAGGAGATCTCGCAGATAGGGATGGAGCGGGAGTAAGGGTTGGTGACTCCAACCTTTGCCTGGTACGTAACTCCTTCACGAGATAGAGCTTTAAGACTGAAGTCGTCGACGCTCGCCTCTGGTTTCCGGAGTTCCCCTACCTTCTCAGTTACGAAGTTCTTCGCCTTGTCTAAGAATCCTGACATCTTTTTTTTTTTTTTTATTCTTCTCCCTTTTCTTATCGTTCGTAGTAATGTAGTAGATGACGACTCTGATCCAAGGAGGCGCCTAGCTTAGTTATATAGTTCACGATTAAAAGGGGACGTCAATATTATCTAAATTGTTTTTTAAGGAATATTATCTTAATTGTTTTTTTAAGGAATATTATCTAAATTGTTAAATTAAATTCAACTGAAAGAAAGGAGTTTGGCTGGCGTGGTGATGGTGGTAGTCTGGTGGAGACGTGTGCGACTTCTTCTCTTTTGATCTTGGATTGTTGACTTCGTGTGAGCCTGTGTGTGCGTTTCATTTCCCGCGTTGGGAGATCTTCTGCGCCTCCGTATGGGGCGCAACTCCTTTGCCGCGTGCAAGAATGTGTAGAGTGCTGCAACCAATAAGAATTAAAAAAAAAATTCTTGAATGTTATTTTACATCGCTAATAAAAGTGTAAGTGCGAGATCAGTCTAGCTCGGAAGACACTATTTTTTTTTTGAAATAATAGTTCAGTCCTGGTTATCTAACTTGTATAGAATCATTATGGATAAAATAAATCGCATTTTTAGAGTGTAATAATACAATTGTGAATTGTGATGTTGTGTTATAAGTAACTCTAATATCTATTTTATTTTATTAAATAATTTTAAGTTAAAAAACATTTTTGTTTGTTTGTGTTTTACTATATTGTATACATTTATGTGTTATTTTAAAATTAAAATACATAATAAATTAAAAACCTCTTGATATATCATGTCTTGCTTTTTTAGAACATAATCGTTCAAATTACAATAATTTTGATATTATATATTTTATAAATAATAAACTAGTACTAAATTAAATTCCGGTTATTACTAATTTTTTAAAAAATACTTTATATTACAATATCTTATAATTTAATACACTTAAACAGTTCAATTATAAAATTGTACTATAATATTTCGAGTATATAAATTGATTTTTGGACATTTTTATTTAGTGCTATAAATAAACTAAATCGATTGTTAAAATAGAAACACAAAAAAATAAAATAAAAAGAGTAATATTTCTTGATATTACATCACCTCTTTTTCTTATAGGAAGAAGGTCAAAACAAATATATAATTTTTACTATACATGTTTTCCCTCTAGGTCTAGTTCACTCAACCTGATTATTCTTTATACTTTCCATATATTTCACATCTTGGCAATATATCATTTTTGTCAATTCAATGTCAACATTGTCTAGAAATTATACTTTATATCATCAGTATTGTATGTGTTGATGAAACATTGACACATGAGGGATAAATGACTGAGAATCTTATGAGTAAGTAGTTTAGGAAGTTATCATAAAGCGTATTGTTGCACGTTTGTGTATCAAGACGGTTACTTATTAAAACTAACAAAGAATACATTAAGTTACACTTTGAAAAAGAAAAATGAAGAAAATGGAAGTGGTAGAGGAGAAAAGAGACATGTCCGAAAAATCATAAGGGGAAATCTGATTAGAAAAGCACTAAAGAAACTTTATTTTAAAGATGCTTAGACAGTTAGATGTTCTGATAGTTTGTAACATGCACATGTATGTATTGATTATGAATTATTGGAACACATGAATTACTTTGACAGTTAAACAAATTGTAGTTGCTATAGTTCTTGGTGAAGAACAAAACTTCATTTACTTCTATTGTAAAAACATGTACTTGTTGTGTATCTATATGTAACTGTGTTATTCTAATTCTTTTAATGTTTTCTCATTAAACTATGACTTCTTGTAGCAAATTTCCCACATATTGACTAAAAACAAAAAAAAAAACAAAATCATTGCAAAAGATTGATTTCAAAAATGAAATGTTCCATGTCATTTGTATTTGGTTAACTTGTCACTTGTATTTGGTTAACCTGTCACTTGTATTTGGTTAAGCTGTCACTTGTATTTGGTTAACTTGTCACTTGTATTTGTTAACCTATCACTTGTATTTTGTTAACCTATCACTTGTATTTTATTAACCTATCAATTGTATTTCATTAACATGTCACTTGTATTTCGTTAACCTGTCACTTGTATTTGGTTAACCTGTCACTTGTATTTGGTTAACATGTCACTTGTATTTCGTTAACCTGTCACTTGTATTTTGTTAACCTATCACTTGTATTTTATTAACCTATCAATTGTATTTCGTTAATCTGTCACTTGTATTTCGTTAACCTGTCACTTGTATTTGGGTTAACCTGTCACTTGTATTTGGTTAACCTGTCACTTGTATTTGGTTAACCTGTCACTTGTATTCGTTAACGTGTCACTTGTATTTCGTTAACCTGTCACTTGTATTTGGTTAACATGTCACTTGTATTTGGTTAACCTATCACTTGTATTTCATTAACCTGTCATTTGTATTTCGTTAACCTGTCTCTGTATTTCGTTAACCTGTCACATGTATTTCATTAACCTGTCACTTGTATTTCATTAACCTGACACTTGTATTTCGTTAACCTGTCACTTGTATTTCGTTAACCTGTCACTTGTATTTCGTTAACCTGTCATTGTATTTCGTTAACCTGTCACGTGTAATTTATTAACCTGACTTTTGTATTTCGCTAACTTGTCACTTTTATTTTGCTAACATGTCACTTTTATTTTGTTAACTTGTTATTTGGATATTGTAGTTATTGACAGTCAGCTTGACTTATTTTGACCGTTAAACAACTTGTAGCTGAATTAGAGAGAACAATATTAGCTGCTATAGTAATTGGTGAAGAATAAAACTTCAACTACTTCAATTGTAAAAAATAAATACTTGTTGTGTATCTGTTTGAAGCTTTGTTATTCATATTTTCGGCGATTTAAAAATTATTAAGTTTTATAGTCTAGGGTCATTCGTGCTTTTAAATCTGCTTCATTTACATCATTCTACAAGTATAATGATAAATAAGTCCTTGTTAAAAAAAGTGCACTAAGACATTTTATACGGTTACATTTAGGAATGAAGTGAAGACAAACACAAAAATTAAAAAAAAAAAGAGAAGTGTTATTTGCAGTCACCAAATTACTTTATACAGTCAATTTTTCATGCATAAAAGACTGTCATTTGTTAGCAAGCTACAAGCCCCTCAGATGTTGGGTGGCTAGAGCACCCACAACCGGTTGGAGGTCAGAGCTCCTATATTCCTCGGTGGCGCAAATTTGGTTTATTTTTTTAGTCTGGTCATTGGTGACATTATAAAGTATAGAATGAGAAAAAATTACCCTACACCACACACCCTAACCACCCCCGGAAAGTTTAAAACATCGAAGGCTAATTCAAGGGTTTTTATTAGAGGGTTTAGGGTGACACTAATAATCTGTCGAGCCATTATCGACATTGTAAAGTATAGAACAAGTTAAAAAATATTATCCTACATCACACACTCTAAAAGCCACCATAGGAAAGTTAAAAATGTCAAAGACTTATTTTAGGGTTTATAGTCTAGGGTTTTTAGTCTAGGGTTTTGGGTCTAATGACCCTAAACCACACCCTAAAAATATGTCGAGTTAGTGGCGAGATTATAAAGTAGAAAATGAGTTAAAAAAAGATTACCCTACTCCACATAGTAAAAACCACCATAGGAAAATTAAAACATTGAATACACACCCTAAAAACTACCTTAGATAGTTAAAACTTCAAAAAATGCATTTCAAGGTAGTAGTCTGCAGGCTACAGAAGGAATAGGCGATGGGTGGTTATACCAGCCTAGCCGCCGGTCAATTGTATATGTCCTACCCGCTGGCTGACAACAACAGAGGTAGCCACTGGGCGGCTGTCCCCTGTGTAGCCAATCGTCGGTTGTGTCAAGCTGTTTTACAATTACCTTGAATCTTGCATTTTGGCATCTTGATATTCATTAAACTGTTGTTGCCCATATCTATCACTTCTGCCTCTTTTGACGGGTCGTTGTAACAGTTTTCTTTTAATTTTTGCTAACAAAATATTTTTTTTAACAAAATGGAAAAAGAAAAGAAAAGTGACTCAATGAAGTAATGTGGTAACTGCAAATAGCTTTGTAGAATTTTATGTATAGATGCTATATATTACGTCAAGTGTATGGCTTATAGTTTATATGTCTATGACATATATTTCTATGTATAGATGTCATATATTACTTCATGTTTATGGATAATATTTTTTATAATTATAGCATTCATATTTATGTATAAAAGGCATATATTATTTAGTGTATTTGACTAATATTTTATATACTTATGGCATATATATTTATGTATAGATAACATATATTATTTCATGTGTTTTGCTAATGTTTTATATACCTATGATCATATATATATATTTAGCCATACCCTAGGAATGTTAAAGCGTTAAAGGTAATCTGCCTAGATAATTGAAACATTACGCAAGTGTATAACGATCACATAAAGATATCCCAGTGAACAACCTTACCCTAAGATGTTAAACTGTTTAAACTTTATTTTATGGTTTGAAGTCTAGGGTTTATGTTCTAGCGATCATAAACCACAAACCCTAAAAATTGTCGGGATAATTGAACCATTACTAAGATGTATAATGAATCACATAAAATACCATATGGAGCAACCATATCCTATGATTGTTAAATTGTTGAAGGTTTATTTTAGGGTTTGAAGTCTTTGGTTTAGGGCCGCTCCCTAAACCTTAAACCACAAGCCCTGTAAACTTGTTAGGATAATTGAAACATTATAAAGGTCTATAATGGATCACATAAAGTGTAGAAACCTACTGTGTGAGAGATTCGAACTGATATAATACAACGACTATAGAAGTAAACGAAAACTCAGATTATAACTCAGAAACACGTATCGCACTCGATACACAATGGGCACGTGGTATGATCACCACACAACCTATACACGAGATCTAACCTCTCAACACGTTAAGAGTACAATCCACTCTTAACACCTCACACTCAAAATATACTTCGCATTACTAATAACGTTTCAGTATGAAACTAACCTCACTCATGTGAATCTCTACCGCTCAAGCCCTATGCGGCGTATGGCCTTCTACTGTTTTCTGTATCTTTCTCTTTTCGAAAGCTTCACCCTAACCCTAGAGTTACCGTCTCATATATAGATACCGAGACTATAGATTACAGCTCATAAAACATAGATTTTATTTATCTTTAACAGATATATAAAATCCTATTCAAGATATTCTATCTTCTTTCTTTGTTTCCTCGGTTTAAGACTGGCGCGCAGCTTCCGGTATTGTCTGTTTGTTCTCATCAATATGGAACTGAGTTTGCCGATCAAAATAACATCAATAATTTCCCCCTTTTTGATGCGGCAAACTGTTGAAGTCTTGAACACATTGTATTGATTCCCCCTGAATCTTAAATTACAGTAACTTGGCATGAAATCTCATTCTACTGTCGGCTGTTCCCCCTCAATATCACATCTCCTTCTGCTTATCCTGTACTCAGTGTAAAACTCACAACCTTTTGCGCATTAAATGTGATATGACAGCAAGTAAAAGATGTTAAGAAACAAGTAGTGAGCCAGAATCTCTACATAAGCAATTTGCGTCATAATCCAACCTGAACCAGAATGTTAACAGACAGAGTAATAGAAATATAGCCCAAAAACCAAAACGTCATACGCTAGCCATAAACGCACCACAATACACTAGCCATAAACGCACCACAAGTCTAAACATGCACCAGCTGTTTGTGCACCAACCCATTTGTCTAAAAAAAACAGAATACAAGAACTTCAAAGACTTCCAAATACTCTTCCCCCTTTTGCCACATCAAAAAGAGACAAAAAGTAGCAGAAATAGTAAGTATCAATTGGGGGAGGGGTAGGATGCAATCCAACTGGAATCACTAGAATTTCTCAGATTGTTTCAGAGGAGGAGTTAGTCGCGGACATCATAAAATTGATCTTGTCCTCCAGAACCTGCAGCCTGTCCATTAATCGCTTTTCCATCGCCACCATTGAGTCTAGGACTAATTGCACCAGAGAGGAAGTGGAAGTAGTAGCATGGTCAGGCTTCTCCTCATGCTGCCCTGCTTGTTTGAATTGCCAGCCTGTTGCTGTCAGTTCCAAGCCCATCTTGGAGAGAGTCACAACAGCCAGATAATTAGTTGGTTGAGCAGCAATGAAATAAGCATCATCTTGAACAAGATTAAAGTGACGAAGAACCTTTGTAATCCAGAAGGGGTAAGGAATGGAAGGCTTGGAGCTATTCACGATGGACCGCAAGTGAGAGATTATAATTCTTGGCAAGGAGAGATGAATCTTTTTATCTAAACACCACATTAATCCTAAATCGACGGGTGTAACCTTATCACGCATATCAGAACGTGGAAATATTGATTGATAGGCAAGCAAATGTAACAATCTTGGGAGCACACCCAGGTCCTTTTGTTGATAATGCTTCAGTCTAGAACTAGCACGGGTCAAACCAAAATGTTGCACCACGTCAGAGTGCGGTGCGACATCCACTTTCTGAGCATTGAACTCAGCCAATCCGTCGAGAGGTACATCAAGAATCATAGCAAGCCATGCCGGAGAGATTATCATCTTGATGCCAGCAACCTCAGTCTTAAACTCGTACGGAGACACAAATTCTAAGTTCATAACAAACGGAAATAGTAACTCCGGGTAGTAAGTGGTTTCAGAGTTAAATAATTTTTCCCAACCTTGAAATTTCACAATCTCCATTAAAGATTCCAAGGAGTTCTTTTCTAGCCAGTCACAATCTACTAACTTCCCAGGAAGAATATCGGATTCAAGCATTGCACGATTAAAAATGGGTTTCTGTGGAAACGTACGACCTGGGTTTTGCGATCGTTCTTGATGAAACTCCTTGGCCTTTAAGGCTGACGAACGATGTGCCACAGACTTCAATCTCTTCGACGAACGCTGATGCGTAACAGGAGAAGCACCCTCTTTGCGCTTTGGGTTCGCCGAGGAAGCATCTTCAACCCCCTGAACAGCTTTCTTGGCAGGAGTGCGTAGTCGACGGCGAGATTTAGCCAGTGGGATATCGTCCTCTGTTGGAACAGCGGAGGAATCTTCATCGCTTACAATGGTGGTTTCTTTTGGAGTTGGTGATTTGACGTCAGGTGAGGGTTTAGAAATGGAGTCAGGAACTATAGTTTGTTGACTAAAATCAGCGGGTTTTTCAGTAGCAAGAGGAATTGCATCTTCGTAAATGAGTTGTTCAAACGAATCCATGGCCGAATTCGGAAGGGAGTGAAGAAAGCTCAAGAAGAAAGCTAGAGAAAATGAAGAGTTGGCTCTGCTGAGAAACGTCGGGAGGCGTAACCAAGTGAGTAAACAGGAGATTTTGTAAGTATAGCGAGAATCAGAAAATGAAGCAGTGTTTAGTTGGTTGTTTCTTTTTTAAAAAAATAAATTAAAGATAAAAGAAAATAAAACTTTTCCGTTTGCAGGACACAGATGAGAGGTCTAGACTGAGGCTATCAGGATAAAACATTCAGGAGATTAGGAAGTCAAGTACAATTATCTACAGAGACATCGATCAATATACTTTAGTAGATTATGTCTTCAGTCTCCTTTCATTGATAAGTCTCCTAAAGTGGACATACAACAAGCAGTACATGTAGATTGTTTTATTTTATTTAAGCTTATGCACAATCACAATTTCCTTTGAAACGACAAGAGGTGAGAAGTACAATCATATTCCATTATACCTTTCATCACCACAGACTCATACTCACAGCTTAGAAAGATAATATTTGCTGTACTTATGAAACAACACCTTGACTTTTTCTCTCCATCCATGTAGCGACTTTGGGTCAACTTGTCCAGAGTAGTTACCCTTAGAAAGTTAGATGATGAAGCATCCTGTAAGACTTAATTGTCGAATGAAAGAGGCCAAATACGTGTTGTTTGTGCTGTGAGCAGTGGAATCTCTTGCCTTGTTCATTCCGTTATATTAGATAACCAATTTTAATATCATATCATTAATCTTTATTGCAAATCCAGACATGGTGCTTGTGAGACACCTCCAGGAGATTTATACGAAAGGAGATAAGAAGTGCATTCATCTAACTTAGTTATATCTGAAAGACATACTCAAGTAAACAACAAACTCATCTCAATAACCTCCGTAACATTTTATGCATGAAAAGACTTAGTATAGAATACTATCATCCATGTGGAGCAACCGGAGAAATGACAGAAAGAATAAAGGAAAATTGAAAACATTCCAACAACTGGACAAAACAAAAAAACTTATGAAGAAAGAAAAAAATAAAAAATCTGATCTGTCTTTCACTTGGTATTACCATGCCAATCTCAAAGCGAAGTTTCTCAAAGGTGTCTCTGGGTAATGGCTTGGTGAATAAGTCAGCCAACTGTTTTTCTGTGGGACAATGAATAAGAATAACACTGCCATGTTCAACATGATCTCGAATAAAATGATGACGGATGTCAATGTGTTTGGAACGTGAGTGATGAACTGGATTTTTGGTAAGCTCAATTGCACTAGTATTATCGCAATAGATAGGAATTGGAATGAAGAATAGACCATAATCCTCAAGCTGCTGATGAAGCCATAATATCTGGGCACAACACGCCGCCGCAACCACATACTCGGCTTCAGTCGTAGACAGAGCAACTGAAGCTTGTTTCCTAGAAGACCAAGCTATGAGATTAGAACCCAAGAATTGAGCCGTGCCCGTTGTACTCTTCCGATCAGTAAGAGAACCACCAAAATCCGCATCAGTATACCCAGAAAGTGTAGGTAACGAAGTAGCCGTGTATAGAAGTCCAAGAGACGATGTCCCTTGTAGATACCGGAAAATTCGTTTGATGGCTTTTACATGAGGTGTTTTGGGATTAGATTGGAATCGAGCACAGAAACACACACTTTGCATAATGTCAGGACGACCCGCGGTAAAATAGAGAAGAGACCCTATCACCCCCTATAAATAGTAGGATCTGCAGACTCTGTAGTGGATTCCAGTCCGAGTCTGAGAGTAGTTGACATCGGGGTGAACATTGGTTTACACTCATTAAACTTATACTTGGCCAAAAGCTCTAAGGTGTATTTAGTCTGGCTGATAAAGGTTCCATCAGCTGTTTGTCGTATCTGTAGACCAAGAAAATAAGTTAACTCACCCATGTTACTCATTTGGAACTCTTTTGTCATCATGGACTCAAACTCTGTTGTCAGTTGTGGACTGGTGGACCCGAAGACAATGTCATCCACATATATCTGAACCAAGATCTTATCCATCCCACACTGTTTGATAAACAATGTGCGATCAACATGTCCTCGTATAAACTGTTGACTAACAAGAAATGAGGTCAATCTTTCATACCACGCCCTTGGTGCTTGTTTAAGACCATATAACGCTTTTTTCAACCGATAGACATGAGTAGGATAGATAGGATCTTCAAATCCTGGTGGCTGAGTAACATATACCTCTTCCTTGAGATGTCCATTTAGGAAGGCACACTTGACGTCCATCTGGTAGAGTGTGAACCTATGTAAAGTGGCAAAGGCTATGAGCAATCGAATAGCCTCAAGTCGTGCTACTGGAGCATAGGTTTCATCAAAGTCCAATCCTTCCTGTTGATTACACCCTTTTGCAACTAGTCGAGCTTTATTTCTGGATATCTGACCATTTGAGTCCAGCTTATTACGATAAACCCATTTTGTTCCTATGACATTTTGATTTTCGGGTTTCTCAACAAGTTCCCATACCTCATTGCGTACAAATTCATTCAACTCCTCATGCATAACATTTATCCAACTTTCATGTTCTAACGCTTCCTTCACAGTCTTCGGCTCTATTGTCGACACAAAGCCAAAGAAAGCACAAAACGTTTGTGCATTCGACCTGGTTTGGACTCCTGAGTTCAAATCTGACAAAATATTGTTAATCTCTATACCTGGGGCATTACGGGGTGTCAGACGAAGCATGACTCCGGCTTCCTGGTTTACTGCTGGTGGCAAAACGGTGTGTTCTGGTGGTGTAGCTTCTGAGTTCGGAACTGATAATGGAAGAACTTCAGTTCGCACTACTTCTACTTCTGATTCGGCTTCTGAATCATTATCCAAGGTTACATCATCAGCCTGATACTGAAAGAGATCTTTTATCTCCTGATGACTCACTCGTCCACCAAAGTTATTCTCGTCAAACTTGACATTTGCGGATTCTTCAACAACCAAGGTGCGTTTGTTAAAGACCCGATAAGCTTTGCTGCTCATTGCATAACCGAGAAATACACCTTCATCACTTCTTTTATCAAACTTCCCTAGTTGATCCTTTCCATGATTGAGAATATAACATGTACACCCAAACACCCTGAAATGGGATATAGATGGCTTGCGCCCTTTGTACAGTTCATAGGGAGTCTTGATTAGAATGGGGCGAATCAAAGCTCTATTGAGAATATAACATGCTGTGTTTATCGCCTCCCCCCAGAAACTTGGTGCGAGACCACTACCATTCAACATCGTACGAGCCATTTCTTGGAGTGTCCTATTTTTGTTCCACCACTCCATTTTGCTGAGGAGTTCTGGCTGCAGAATAAGTATGAGTGATTCCACTTTCAGTACAGAACTGAGACATCTTGTGATTTATGAATTCCGTCCCCTGATCAGTTCTAATGGTCTTGACCTTATTCTCCGTTTGAGTCTGAATCTTAGCAAACAGACTCACAATCTCACCAAATGTTTGATCCTTACTATGAAGTAGAATCACCCATGTGTACATTGAGAAATCATCAACAACCACCAGTATATATCTCTTGCCTGACCTGCTCTGAATCCTCATCGGTCCCATTAAATCCATATGAATCAATTCTAAAGTCTTGGTGCTATTGACCGTGTGAGTTGGAGCATGTGAAATCCTTGTTTGTTTGTTCAGAGCACAATCAGCACAGATAACATCGTGACCTATTCTCCTTTGTGGTAACCCGTTGACTAACTCCTTTAGTCTCAATTTGTTAATCAACCTATGATGAGCATGCCCTAACCGTCGATGCCGTAATATTTCTTCATCATCTTTAACCATAAGACAAGTCAAATCTTCCTGGTCATTTACATCTACCATGTAAAGATTCCCTACTCTGCAACCTTGTAACAATACCTCCTGTGTAACCTTGTTGCGTATTTGAAAACCATTAGAATCAAAGACAACCTCCGAGGGACCCTTGTCGCACACTTGTGACACGCTCAACAGATCATGACTGAGACCCTCTACCAAACTAACTTGATCAATGCAGTTCTCTTTACCAATCGTTCATATCCCTATTATTCTCCCCTTGCCATTGTTGCCAAATGTAACTTTTCCTCCTCGATATTCAACTAAGGTATTGAACTTCTTTTTATCTCCACTCATATGTCTTGAGCACCCACTGTCCATCAGCCACCAGTTCTCACATAACGAGGTAGCCAACGCCTAAACACACCCAATCACTGTTTAGCTTTAGGTACCCAAACTAGCCTAGGTCCTGTTTTATGGTTAAAATGAGAGCAATTGTTGTTCGTATGTGCTCTAGACTGAGGTAAATTGTTATTGTTGACTAAAGACCTTCTATAGTATAAACTCCTACAAAAACCAATACTATGACCGTGCCTATGGCAGTATCGACAGAAATATGTTGTCTTAATATATTTAACATTCGAGACCTTTCTCACTGGTGTAGACACCGAAGTGTCGTTTTTCTTCTTCCGGTTAGCATCTGAGTTAAATCTGCCTTTCCGGTGTACCAAACGGGATTCCGTGGCATTGCTATTTCATTTTCCCTCTTAGCCTTAGACAGATTATCCTCTAACACTTCATTTTGCTTTCTTAAGTTCTCATGCATCTCTTGTAGTGTCCTAAATTCAGATTGAACCCAAGCGGGTAAACATGCAACTCTCTCTTTTATCGGTTTAACAAACTTAATAACAGATTTCTCTTTCACCTGAGACTCAGTATTAGACTCTATAGGAATATCTATTCTCGACAGTTTAGACTCAAGTAGTTTTATCTTAGCAACAACAGTTGTTAATAAGCTAAAAATCTCTTTCTTTGACAAGGAATTAAAAGCATCTTCTATGAGTTCAGGACTTACCTCGTCTGCTTCTAGGACCTCTTGCCATCCGTCTTTTGCCATCATGTAAAAGTTCCTATCTGACGTCACACTGATTCTTTCATCATCTTCAACCACAGCAGTCATGCACACCTGTGCTGTTTCTTCTGCCTCTGAGTCCTCATCTGACTCCTCCTGTCCCCACGCTGCCGCTGCCGCCTCTGTGAACTTCTTGATTTTATCACGAAAATCATCCTTTGACTTTAACATACAGTCCTTCACCACATGTCCAGGTTTGTTACAGCGGAAACAAATGATTTGTTCCTTCTTAGACTTGAATCTATCAGTTCTGGACCCAGACCCTCTTCTTCCGCCAAAGATCTTCCTGATTCCGTTAGCTATCATTGTAATCTCTTCATCCTCATTTGCGTCATCATCTTCTTTATCACTTGATATCTTCTTCGCCTTTAGTGCCAAATCCTTATTAACACTCAGACCAACTAGTCCACCTTTCATCTTGCCTTCGTACACCATTAGTTCAGAACCCAGTTCTTCAAAGGATAATTTCGACAGATCCTTTGTAGACTCCAAAACGGTAGTGAAGTTCAGCCATTCTTTGCACAGACTATCCAGAAACCTCTCGTTTATTTGAGCATTATCCAGAGTTACTCCAACAGCCTTGAGCTCACATAAAATCTTATCAAATTTTCTATTGCCTCCGAAATCGTTTCGCCCTCATCCATCTTAAAATTATCAAGCTGCCTCTTGAGTTGCTTTCCCTTTGCTTTCTTGACTGAATCTGTCCCTGTGTAAGCCGTCTTAAGGAATTCCCAAACCTTTTTGCAGTGCGTAAACCCAAGACTTTCTGTTGGTCTGAGTCTGACAGGGAGGACATTATAACTCTCCGAGCTTGTCGATTCTTGCTTATCAATTTGTTGTCATTCTCACCCTAGCTTGACTTTGGCTTATCCTTGGTGACTCCTTCTTCAATGTATTTCGGTTTCAGATCTCCTTCAGTCACCACATCCCAAAGTTGAAGATCAATGGAAATTAGTTGATCCTCCATCTGTTCACACCAACTAGTATAGTTGAACTTGGTCAACTTAGGCGGTTTGACACAGTAAGTATTCATCTCGACCTACCCTGAGAAAGTTTTCTCTAAATTTAGGGTAACCTTGCTTTGATACCAATTGTAGAAACCTACTGTGTGAGAGGCGCCTCAGGGACAGGGATCCCGGGGACCTCAGAGAGGCGCACCTCAGAGGCAGCCTGTTCTCCATGTGATTGACCGCGATGGGCCCGGTTCGAAATCCGGCCAAGGTAATCACCTAAACCTTTAATCCTTGAAATAGCATGCCTAGTAGCAGAGTAATTGTATGAGTGAATGCATGAGTGAATAAAGGAAGTGTATACTGAACATGAAATGAAGTAGTTGAAACTAGTACTCACCGTAGACGAAATTTGTAACCATAGGGAACTTTAGTATCTGTTACCCAATACCGGTAACCTTGAATCAAGAAGAGATCGACATCACCAACCACGACTACACCAACAATCAGTGTCAGGTCATCCGACCAGGTATGATCTTATTAAGGGGATACCTGACACCCGAAGCGCAAATCTCAATCATCCGACGATGCAACGAGCTAGGAACGGGTCAAGGTGGATTTTACACACCCGAATTCCCCGGTGGAGCGAAGATGAAGCTGAAGATGATGTGCTTGGGAAAGGACTGGAATCCTTATACCAAGACATACCAGGAGACACGAACACAAGACGGAGCGACACCACCGACAATACCACCAGAGTTTCAGACCCTCACCACTCAAGCAGTAGAACTTGCACAGCAATGTGAACCTGAACCAATCCCCGCACTTGAAGCGGACCTTTGTATCGTCAACTTCTACGAGAAAGAAGGACGACTTGGGTTACACCAAGACAAGGACGAGACAGCGGAATCTCTTGAACAAGGAGTGCCCGTAGTGTCTTGGTCCATTGGTGATGACGCCGTATTCCTGTATAGCGAGCAGAAGCGTGTGGACCTCGCAGAGAAATTGGTATTGAGATCAGGAGATGTCCTCATCATGGGTGGAAACTCTAGGATGCTGTATCACGGGATCAACAAGATCAAGTTGAATACGGCACCGCCGGCAATAATCAATGCCACACACATGAAACCAGGACGCCTGAACCTTACTTTTAGAAAGTATTAAATTCCTAGTATCATGTAATCCATTAGTAACGTGTATTAGAGACACAACATGTATGATGGTTGGTTTATCAATAAAGAGCAGTGTTGATTTAATTCCACTTGTGTCCACCATCAATACTTATCCAATTGTGAATCCAATAGGTTGTGGACTCGGTACCGAAGGTAACCTGAGCATCCTCACCGAAGCACAAGCCGGCAGAAGCGGCACCATCTTAACGGGAACCTTCCCAGTAAATGGCATTGATGCCAATGTGCTATTCGACTCCGGCGCCTCTCACACTTTCGTATCACCATCCTTTGTGAAGAGGTTGAAGCTAGATGCGGACGAGCTACCGAACTTCATGGTTACTCTCCCATCGAAGGAGCGAGTAAAGTGCACCAAATACTATCAATCAGCCACAATCCAAATCAAAGGCGAATCGTTTCCCCTTTCCTTCATCGAATTCAACGGATTGGGATTCGACGTAATCATTGGGATGAATTGGTTGGAGCGGCACAAGGGTAGAATCCTCTGCGCCGAGCATCGTTTGCTGCTCAAGAGTCCTTCTGGGGTTACCGTATCTTACCGCCAGAGACCGAGAGAGCCTTCGACCACACTTATATCTGCCATGGCTATGTACCGGGAGCTCAGAAAGGGCCAAGAAGTGTATCTTTGTTATGTACAAGACCTGGAGCGAGATCCAGAGTTTAGTGATGAAGTACCCGTTGTGTCCGAGTACCCCGATGTATTCCCTAAGGAGCTACCCGGCATGCCACCACCGAGAGCAGTGGAATTTGAGATTGATTTATTGCCAGGTACCGGTCCCATTGCTAGGGCACCGTACCGCATGGCACCAGCAGAGATGACCGAACTGAAAGAACAATTGAGAGATCTTCTAGACAAAGGGTTCATACGCCCGAGCGTATCACCCTGGGGAGCACCGGTTCTCTTCGTGAAGAAGAAGGACGGTAGCCTCCGACTATGCATTGACTACCGCGAGCTGAATGCGGTCACAGTCAAAAACAAATACCCACTACCACGCATCGACGACCTATTCGACCAGTTGAAAGGAGCCTCAGTCTTCTCCAAGATCGACCTCCGTTCAGGGTACCATCAGATTGCAATCAAAGAGCAAGACATTGAGAAAACGGCATTCCGTACCAGATATGGCCACTACGAATTCACAGTGATGTCATTCGGTTTGTCAAACGCACCGGCAAAATTTATGGACCTCATGAATCGACTATTCAGTGAGCAGTTGGACACTTCGGTTGTGGTCTTCATCGACGACATCCTTGTATATTCCAAATCAGCAGAGGAACATGAAATTCACTTGAGGAAAGTGCTTGAGACACTGCGCGAGAACCAGCTTTATGCGAAGTTCTCCAAATGCGAGTTTTGGCTTGATCAGGTATCATTCCTTGGACATGTCATCTCGAGCGCAGGTATCTCAGTTGACCCTTCTAAGATAGAAGCTGTACGATCATGGCCTAGACCCAAGACTGTTACCGACATTAGGAGCTTTCTTGGTCTAGCCGGTTACTACCGGAGATTTGTAAGGGACTTCTCGAAAGTCGCCAAGCCCATGACTACATTGATGAAGAAGGATGCACCGTTTGTATGGACAGGCGAGTGTGAGCTATCATTTCAGAAGCTGAAAGACTCATTGACCTCAGCGCCCGTCCTTACTCTTCCAGAGGGCACAGAGGGATTTGAGGTGTACTGTGATGCGTCAGGCAAAGGAATGGGATGTGTACTCATGCAGCATGGCAAGGTTGTTGCTTATGCCTCCCGCCAGCTGAAGAAACATGAGGAGAATTACCCAACTCACGACTTAGAGTTAGGAGCCATCGTCTTCGCCTTGAAGATATGGCGACACTATCTCTATGGGGTAAGCATCACCATCTACTCCGATCATAAGAGCTTACAGTATGTATTCACTCAGAAAGAACTCAACTTGAGACAGAGAAGATGGATGGAGTTTCTCTCAGACTACGACATCAATCTGCAGTATAAGGAAGGGAGGCTAATGTGGTAGCCGACGCCCTGAGCCGTCGAGCACACTCGCTCCATTCACTACTCGCTTCTTCTAGCTTGGTTGACGAGGTGCGAGATGCTCAGTCGAGCGACCCTTACCTAACCGAAATCAGACAAAAGATCAAGAATGGCACATTTGAGAAGAAAAAGTATGATTTTAAGCTACATGAAGATGGTTTGATTCGGTTGAATGGCAGGCTATGCGTCCCCCGAAGCAATGCTGAGCTAAGGGATCGCATCCTGCGAGAGTCACATAGTTCTACATTATCAGTCCATCCAGGAGCCTCCAAGATGTACAAAGACATGAAGAGGTACTTCTGGTGGTCTGGAATGAAGTCAGATGTGACAGAATTCGTATTGAGATGCTTAACATGCCAGAAGGTAAAATTTGAACACCGTAGACCGGGCGGAATGGTACAATCAATGCCAATTCCGGAGTGGAAATTTCATGATATCTCCATGGATTTTGTTGTAGGACTCCCACCTGCTAGGGGAGGACTCAACATGATCTGGGTTGTAGTAGATCGCCTTACCAAGGTTGCCAGATTCATACCGATGAAGGACACCTGGAAGGTAGTTAAGCTAGCAGAGCTTTTTGATAAGGAGATTATCAGACACCACGGAGTCCCTAAGACCATAGTATCTGACCGCGACACCAGATTTCTTTCGAGATACTGGAGAGCTACAAGGGAAGCGTTGGGTACAGAACTGAAGTTGAGTACCGCCTTCCACCCTCAGACCGACGGTCAGACAGAAAGGACCATCCAGACACTGGAGGACATGCTTCGGGCATGTGCCTTGGACTTTCAGGGGAGTTGGTTAGACAAGCTTCACCTTATCGAGTTCTCGTATAATAATAGTTATCACGCCTCGATTAAGATGTCGCCTTTCCAAGCTCTTTACGGTAGACCTTGCCGTACACCCTTGTGTTGGGATGAGTCAAGTGAAGCGGTCATAATAGGACCGGAATACCTTGAGCAAGTGCAAGCCGAAGTGCAACAAATCCGAGCTAACATGAAGGCAGCCCAAGATAGACAGAAATCCTATGCGGATGTGAGACGACGCGACCTTGAGTTCGCCGTGGGCGACCAAGTGTTCTTGCGAGTTTCACCTATGAAGGGTGTCTTCAGATTTGGTCAGAAGGGCAAGCTAAGCCCAAAATTTGTAGGGCCATACACTATCACCGAAAGAGTGGGTTCAGTAGCCTACAGGTTAGCACTACCTGAGGACTTGGGACGTGTCCATGATGTATTTCATGTGTCACAACTCAAGAAGTATATGGCTGATCCTTCTCATGTGTTGGAGCCCGAGAGACTATCCATTGAGCCAAACATGAGATATGTCGAAACCCCAGTGAGAATCCTTGACAGGAAGACCAGAGACACTCGCCATAAGTCTATACGAATGGTGAAGGTCCTATGGTCTAACCATGATGTCGAAGAAGCGACATGGGAGTTGGAAGATGCCATGAAGGCTAAGTATCCACAGTTATTCATAGACTAGATAGTCTAGTATGTAATATACGGGTACGGGTCGTACCCCTTTTAAGGGGGGTAGAGCCCTTTTGCTTTGCATTGCTTCGGGGTAAGCATTGCATTTTGTATGGCACATGTAGTGCAAGTGAATTTAGTATGGATGTGTATGTATGTGTAATGTGAATGATGTGTATGTGTAATGTATGGTGTATTGGTGTAATGTGTATTGTGGATGGTAATGATGTATTTTGTATTGCGGTATGGTATGAATGGAAATGATGCATGGTGTATGTGAATTGTGAACTGTGTATTGTACTTGAATTGTGTATGTTTGCAATGCGAAAGAAGTAAACACCTCATAGGTGTAGTAAGATGCATTATAGCAATTGGTTTGCATAATGAGTAGAATTACTTAAACTATTAACCTTGAGCAACTTTGAGGGCAAAGTTTCTTAAGGGGGGTAGATTGAAATACCCCGTACTTAAAAATAGTGATTAATTAGGCTAATAAGTATTTTAGAAGCTTAATTAAGTATAAATAATCACAAGGGAACAAATCCCGTAGAAAACGGATCCTTAAAACGGATTAAAATCACTAACGAACCTTAAAGCGCGTTTTTCGAGGTAACCGGGAAAACGTGTCTTTAAGCGGGTCAAATAGACTCGTAACAATTTTGGTCAACTAAATAATCATTAATAAATATTAGTGAAGCTGTAGGACCAATAAAATCAATAAAACGAGAGATTAGTAAAAAAAATGTCAAAAACAGGAAGTTGTGGGGTAGAAATATAAATAGACCAAACTTATGTGTCCATTTTGAAAATAAAAAGTAAAAGTGATTGTGTGTGTGTGTGCTGTGTCCGATTTGGACCCCCTCACACCCCTCTCTCACACTCTATTAATTCTCCCTTACTCACAAAACAACAAAAATAATAAAACTACTACTCTTACTTACTTTTACTCTCACATTCTCTCTCCTATCCCCACATTTCCTCCTCTCACGTGAAAGCCTCACCCAGCACCCTCTCTTTCTCCCTTCTTCTTTCTCCATCGACATCCATGGTGAAACAAGAGAAACTCTCACAAAATTAACTTCTCTCCTCTTGTTACACTAGTAAACCTCTTCCAAAAATTGTAAAAACATCACCATTGTAATCCTCTCACCAAGAGCTTCATTTTCATCCTTTCAAAATCCGAAAACCAACAGTTTCGATTTTATGGGTATACCCCATTTGGAGTTTCAAGACCACCATTAGAGCCACCTTGGTCTCCTTGTTCTTCTAAGGTAAAACATTTCGAAAACTCTATCTTTTTCTAGCCCTTGTGGGCAAAACGAGATTCATGAACTAAACCCTTGTTCTTCCTCTTGTTCTAGCCGATTTTGGCTTATTGGTGGAGTTGGAAATATTGTTCTTGAGCCACTCCAAGCTCCATTTGAACCCTTGCAAGGTAATATAATCCTAAACCCTAAAACTTGTATTAAGACCTAGAAATGGATAGGGTTAGTTTTAGTGTATTAAAATAGTATATTGAAATGTATTTGTATGGTTGTAGTAGTAGAGAACTTGAGTTAAAACCGGTGGAAAGAAGGAAGGAAGGAGAAAGAAGGAGAAAGGAAATCTAGAAGAGAATCAAGGTAATAATGCTCACCCTTGTATAGCCTTGTATATGTATAATGTAACAGATTTTTAGAAGTAAAAATGTGTATTGTAAATGATAATGCATTAGTAGTATAATGTGTAAGAGGAAATAAGTATTTTGAAGCCTTTGAAAACATTGTAAGAATTGTTGCAAAACAGATGGGGATTTAGTTGTTGAGTGCAGGAAATTTTAGTGTTGTCTTGTTAGTAGTATTTGTGTATGGGAGTTTGTATATTTTTGATTGTTGAAAACAGGTGAGACAATATAGATGTGAGTAAAACAATGTGGTGAGAGTATAAAATTATAGGGGAGACTATGGCAAAATTTGCCTAGGATTAGAACACTTAGAGAATTAAAAACTAGGTGACTAATGTGAGTTGTAACAGATTTTGATTTGGATAGTTAGAGGGTAAGTTGAGAGAGCTAGGTAATGGATTCTAGATATAGTAAGAGTGCTAAAAATGACATTAGAAGAGGGAGATGTAGAGGAGAAGTGTAAGTGTTAAAATCTGTAGCATAAGACAACTAGGGAAACAACTAGAGAAAGTGTGAGTTGAAACTTAGAAAATTAGATGAGTGAATGAGTATAAAATTGTGTAAGGAGTTAGGAAATGAACTAGGGTGTATTAGGAGGGTTAAATGGTGATAAAACATGTAGGATTAAGTGTAGGAACAATGGGGAAGTAATGGGTGAAAGAGAGGACTGAAAACAGAAATTAAAATGCAAACACTGGGATCGACCGGACTTGCGACCGGACCTGCAAGTCCGGTCGAGCAGAAAAATTTCCCGTCAGTATGCTACTGGAATCGACCGGACTTGCGACCGGACTTGCAAGTCCAGTCGAGCAGAAAAATTTCCCCTCGGTATGCTACTGGAATCGACCGGACTTGCGACCGGACTTGCAAGTCCGGTCGAGCAGGAAAATTTTCCGTAAGAATGTTACTGGAATCGACCGGACTTGCGACCGGACATGCAAGTCCGGTCGGACCAAAAATTTTCCCGAAGAAACCTACTGGAATGGACCGGACTTGCCCAGGGTCGGTCGCAAGTCCGGTCCTGACAAAAAAAAAAAAATTGTTTTAATTTAAATAGTAATTGTATATATATATGTATATGTATACCCATACATATAGGTATATGTATATGTGTGTAAGCATGCAAACCTTAGGTGAGAAGATAGAAACTTAAGTAAAGGAAAAATAAGTAAGTAAAGTATAAGTGTAAGAAATGTAAGGACATAGTAAGTATGAGTTAATTAATGATAGTCAAATTGATCACTCGATTGTATGTATGTAATAGGACTTGATTTGTGACATCGAAGGACGTTTGGAATTACGTACAACGGTGAACGGTATGGATTCCTCATGCCCCGGGTGCTATCTTGGTTACTCTGATTTGTGTGTTGTGTGCTAATTGATCACCAAATAAGATAAATGCACGAATCGGAGTTAATATGCATACTTGTGATTATGTAGTGTTGTATGATGTTGTATACTTTCTTTAATCCTTAGTTTGTAGACTTCATGAAATGTATGGATGATATGAATGTATGTATGTATGTTGTATTGTACCGTGACCGTTATTCATTGTGTTTGGACTTCTAACTTGTTCCTAACAAACTAACCATCCTAACTTAAAATGGTAATTAAATTGGAATGAGTAGAAGTCCGATATAGTTTCGGCCACGCGTGAGGATGCGGAGTCACGAGAGGTTGGCTCCAATTCCTGACTCTTAAACTGGTCCGCGGCCCAAATCCCTTAAGTGGGTAGCATCCCGGATTAGTGAGTCAAGTAAATCCCGGATGTGGGACGGTGTAGTCCCCAAGGCCGGAGGTCCCGACGACTTGACTTGAGTATAAGTAAGTAAGTAAGAATGAGTAAGCAAAGTAAAAGGAAGTAAGTAATTGTAAGTAAGAAGAAGTAAGTAATGAGTAAAAGAGTAAAGCATTCCGATTAACCCGGATGTATAATTTGGCTAACCTTGTGAAGGTAAGTAAGATGTGTACTTGTAATGTTGCCTTGATTGTGTAATGAACTGTATAGCATGTATATTGTATGAAGAGCATGTATGTGTGAATAATGAATGGCATGTTTAGTGGACGTCAAATAGTCGGCGTGCCCTAGCTAGCACGCGGTATATGCGGAGTCCATATGCAGCTTTTGCTGAGCCCCTTGGGGCACCATTTTTACTACACGCAGGTACTCGAGATTAATGAAGATGTGAAGATCTACTTTCATTTCTTTTATCTTCCTTTTTGAATGTAAACACTGAACTCATGATGGGTGTACTGAGTAGTACATGGCTGTAGTTTTTGAGTAGCCGGTGTACCATGGGGTACACCTTTTTGGATATTGGGAAAGGAGCATTGGTATAGATGAGTAGCTTTAGAAACTCATTCTTTTGGTAAGCTTGAAAGATTGTAACTGAATATACTTTAAATACTCGGTGATCCAGGATGTAAGTATTTGGCATATGTTATTTTGGTAAGTAATTTAGTAGCTCGGTACGTTATGTGCATCAGACCGTTACTGTAAGTATTAGTGGCCTAGCTAGCCGTATGGGCGGTTAGCGGCATTGTTTCACCCGCCGTAGTAAGTATGTAATAATTCCGCTGCGAACTCGTAGGATTAGTAGGACGATTAGACGGTAAGCATAGGATTAGCGGTTGGGGTGTTACAAAAAGTGGTATCAGAGCGTAGTTACGCTCTGATGTCCATAGTACCGAGCATAGGAGATTACCGAGTTAGGATTTCAACCGTCTTAAGACGGATACTTAGAAACCTAACTAGGAACTACCGTTATTAATAACGGATGCCCTTAACGTTCTTATGAACGATACCTTGCTTAAATTCCAAGACCTTTGAGTCATATCTTGCAAAGCCTAATGTAACTGTTAAACATTCAGATGTCAGGACGAGGCCGAGGCCGACCTAGAGGCGAAGCCTCAGATGGAACCGGCGCGCAGACGATAGCTGAGATCGTCACCGCCACGGTAGCTCAGATGCTACCCCAAGTAATCCAAGCTGTACAACAAACACAGCAGAACCAAACTCAAGCGGGGCCAATCCCTCCCCCTCCACCCAGAGAAGCTAACTGGGTAAAAGCTGTAGCGGAACTCCGCCCTCCTTGCTTTAGGGGCGAGAGTGATCCGGCTAAGCTAGAAGCATACATCTCCGAGATGGAGACTGCTTTTGAAACACTCGAAGCTCCTGCTGGAGTTCGAGTCAGAGTAGCCGCCTACTACTTGAAGGATGCGGCCATGATTGGTGGAAACTGGTGAAGCACGAGCATGTCAGCGACCCCACCTTCGATTGGGATTCCTTCGCATCTCTCCTCCGATCCAAGTACTATCCGGAGCACGTAAAAACGAAGAAAAGGCTAGAGCTAGACGCCTTAAAGATGACAGACAAGATGTATGTGGATGAGTACTACCGCACCTTCACCTCCATTCTCCATCTCCTCCCCGATCTTGGATACACCGGCCAGGTGTTGGTCGATCGCTTCTATGGCGGTCTGAGCCATCGCCTTCGGTACGGTATGGGCTACACCAGATTTACCTCCCTCCAGGTAAATAAATGGTTAACCCTTAGTATCATGCCAATTCCTTAAATTCTTTGAATCTTTTCCTTATCCTTTCCTTAAATGAGAATCCCGGCTAATACCTGAAATTTCAGGAGTGTTATCACGCGCTTCCCGCGGTTGAGATCACTTGCCAATTGGGGATGAAGAAACCGCGCTGAAGCGCAAGGCCAATAACAAAAATACCAGCACGAGGAGCAGAACCAGGGTAAAAGCTGGAAGAAGAAGAAAGGGAACTTCTTTTCTCAGAAGAAGTCCCCAAGTGAGAGCAGTGCCCATGCTGAGCAGGGCAAACCAGCTGAGATCCTTCAGCTTGGTTATTCTGCACCGGTGGCAGCTAAGCCACTGAGATCACACCCTCCTAAGGGTAAATTCTACTTCCAATTCGTATTCATATAAGTATCGTATCTAGTATCCACGCACACATGTGCTAACCCTCTAACCTCAGGTTCTAGCTCCGGAGCCGCCAAAACCTTCTCCGATGGCCGCACCTATGTGTGCAGAAAGTGCAACCAGGACCATCCTGGTAAGGACTGCTACGGGAGGGAGATCAAATGCTACAACTGCCAGAAGCTGGGACACACAGCTAACAAGTGCCCGGAGAGTGGAAAGCGAAGGGAAACTTCAAACTAAGCAGAGAGAGGGCAAGGAGGTGGCATCTGGCGATGCACCGGCCCAGCAGGCACCTCAGGGACAGGGATCCCGGGGCCCTCAGAGAGGCGCACCTCAGAGGCAGCCTGTTCTCCATGTGATTGACCGCGATGGGCCCGGTTCGAAATCCGGCCAAGGTAATCACCTAAACCTTTAATCCTTGAAATAGCATGCCTAGTAGTAGAGTAATTGTATGAGTGAATGCATGAGTAAATAAATGAAGTGTATATTGAGCATGAAATGAAGTAGTTGAAACTAGTACTCACCGTAGATGAAATTTGTAACCATAGGAACTTTAGTATCTGTTACCCAATACCGGTAACCTTGAATCAAGAAGAGATCGACATCACCAACCACGACTACACCAACAAAACAGTGTCAGGTCATCCGACCAGGTATGATCTTATTAAGGGGATACCTGACACCCGAAGCGCAAATCTCAATCATCGACGATGCAACGAGCTAGGAACGGGTCAAGGTGGATTTTACACACCCGAATTCCCCGGTGGAGCGAAGATGAAGCTGAAGATGATGTGCTTGGGAAAGGACTGGAATCCTTATACCAAGACATACCAGGAGACACGAACACAAGACGGAGCGACGCCACCGACAATACCACCAGAGTTTCAGACCCTCATCACTCAAGCAGTTGAACTTGCACAACAATGTGAATCTGAACCAATCCCCGCACTTGAAGCGGACCTTTGTATCGTCAACTTCTATGAAAAGAAGGACGACTTGGGTTACACCAAGACAAGGACGAGACAGCGGAATCTCTTGAACAAGGAGTGCCCGTAGTGTCTTGGTCCATTGGTGATGACGCCGTATTCCTGTATAGCGAGCAGAAGCGTGTGGACCTCGCACAGAAACTGGTATTGAGATCAGGAGATGTCCTAATCATGGGTGGAAACTCTAGGATGCTGTATCACGGGATCAACAAGATCAAGTTGAATACGGCACCGCCGGCAATAATCAATGCCACACACATGAAACCAGGACGCCTGAACCTTACCTTTAGAAAGTATTAAATTCCTAGTATCATGTAATCTATTAGTAACGTGTATTAGAGACACGGTATGATGGTTGGTTTATCAATAAAGAGCAGTGTTGATTTAATTCCACTTGTGTCCACCATCAATACTTATCCAATTGTGAATCCAATAGGTTGTGGACTCGGTACCGAAGGTAACCTGAGCATCCTCACCGAAGCACAAGCCGGCAGAAGCGGCACCATTCTAACGGGAACCTTCCCAGTAAATGGCATTGATGCCAATGTGTTATTCGACTCCGGCGCCTCTCACACTTTCGTATCACCATCCTTTGTGAAGAGGTTGAAGCTAGATGCGGATGAGCTACCGAACTTCATGGTTACTCTCCCATCGAAGGAGCGAGTAAAGTGCACCAAATACTATCAATCAGCCACAATCCAAATCAAAGGCGAATCGTTTCCCCTTTCCTTCATCGAATTCAACGGATTGGGATTCGACGTAATCATTGGGATGAATTGGTTGGAGCGGCACAAGGGTAGAATCCTCTGCGCCGAGCATCGTTTGCTGCTCAAGAGTCCTTCTGGGGTTACCGTATCTTACCGCCAGAGACCGAGAGAGCCTTCGACCACTTATATCTGCCATGGCTATGTACCGGGAGCTCAGAAAGGGCCAAGAAGTGTATCTTTGTTATGTACAAGACCTGGAGCGAGATCCAGAGTTCAGTGATGAAGTACCTATTGTATCCGAGTATCCCGATGTATTCCCTAAGGAGCTACCCGGCATGCCACCACCGAGAGCAGTGGAATTGAGATTGATCTATTGCCAGGTACCGGTCCCATTGCTAGGGCACCGTACCGCATGGCACCAGCAGAGATGACCGAATTGAAAGAACAGTTGAGAGATCTTCTAGACAAAGGGTTTATACGCCCGAGCGTATCACCCTGGGGAGCACCGGTTCTCTTCGTGAAGAAGAAGGACGGTAGCCTCCGACTATGCATTGACTACCGCGAGCTGAATGCGGTCACAGTCAAAAAAATACCCACTACCACGTATCGAGACCTATTCGACCAGTTGAAAGGAGCCTCAGTCTTCTCCAAGATCGACCTCCGTTCAGGGTACCATCAGATTGCAATCAAGAGCAAGACATTGAGAAAACGGCATTCCGTACCAGATATGGCCACTACGAATTCACAGTGATGCCATTCGGTTTGTCAAACGCACCGGCAAAATTCATGGACCTCATGAATCGTTTATTCAGTGAGCAGTTGGACACTTCGGTTGTGGTCTTCATCGACGACATCCTTGTATATTCAAATCACCAGAGGAACATGAAATTCACTTGAGGAAAGTGCTTGAGACACTGCGCGAGAACCAGCTTTATGCGAAGTTCTCCAAATGCGAGTTTTGGCTTGATCAGGTATCATTCCTTGGACATGTCATCTCGAGCGCAGGTATCTCAGTTGACCCTTCTAAGTAGAAGCTGTACGATCATGGCCTAGACCCAAGACTGTTACCGACATTAGGAGCTTTCTTGGTCTAGCCGGTTACTACCGGAGATTTGTAAGGGACTTCTCGAAAGTCGCCAAGCCCATGACTACATTGATGAAGAAAGATGCACCGTTTGTATGGACAGACGAGTGCGAGCTATCATTTCAGAAGCTGAAAGACTCATTGACCTCAGCGCCCGTCCTTACTCTTCCAGAGGGCACAGAGGGATTTGAGGTGTACTGTGATGCATCAGGCAAAGGAATGGGATGCGTACTCATGCAGCATGGCAAGGTTGTTGCTTATGCCTCCCGCCAGCTGAAGAAACATGAGGAGAATTACCCGACTCACGACTTAGAGTTAGGAGCCATTGTCTTCGCCTTGAAGATATGGCGACACTATCTCTATGGGGTAAGCATCACCATCTACTCCGATCATAAGAGCTTACAGTATGTATTCACTCAGAAAGAACTCAACTTGAGACAGAGAAGTGGATGGAGTTTCTCTCAGACTACGACATCAATCTGCAGTATAAGGAAGGGAAGGCAAAATTGTAGCCGACGCCCTGAGCCGTCGAGCACACTCGCTCCATTCGCTACTCGCTTCTTCTAGCTTGGTTGACGAGGTGCGAGACGCTCAGTTGAGCGACCCTTACCTAACCGAAATCAGACAAAGATCGAGAATGGTACATTTGAGAAGAAAAAGTATGATTTTAAGCTACATGAAGATGGTTTGATTCGGTTGAATGGCAGGCTATGCGTCCCCCGAAGCAATGCTGAGCTAAGGGATCGCATCCTGCGAGAGTCACATAGTTCTACATTATCAGTCCATCCGGGAGCCTCCAAGATGTACAAAGACATGAAGAGGTACTTCTGGTGGTCTGGAATGAAGTCAGATGTGACAGAATTGTATTGAGATGCTTAACATGCCAGAAGGTAAAATTTGAACACCGTAGACCGGGCGGAATGGTACAATCAATGCCAATTCCGGAGTGGAAATTTCATGATATCTCCATGGATTTTGTTGTAGGACTCCCACCTGCTAGGGGAGGACTCAACATGATCTGGGTTGTAGTAGATCGCCTTACCAAGGTTGCCAGATTCATACCGATGAAGGACACCTGGAAGGTAGTAAGCTAGCTGAGCTTTTTGATAAGGAGATTATCAGACACCACGGAGTCCCTAAGACCATAGTATCTGACCGCGACACCAGATTTCTTTCGAGATACTGGAGAGCTACAAGGGAAGCGTTGGGTACAGAATTGAAGTTGAGTACCGCCTTCCATCCTCAGACCGACGGTCAGACAGAAAGGACCATCCAGACACTGGAGGACATGCTTCGGGCATGTGCCTTGGACTTTCAGGGGAGTTGGTTAGATAAGCTTCCTTATCGAGTTCTCGTATAATAATAGTTATCACGCCTCGATTAAGATGTCGCCTTTCCAAGCTCTATACGGTAGACCTTGCCGTACACCCTTGTGTTGGGATGAGTCAAGTGAAGCGGTCATAATAGGACCGGAATACCTTGAGCAAGTGCAAGCCGAAGTGCAACAAATCCGAGCTAACATGAAGGCAGCCCAAGATAGACAGAAATCCTATGCGGATGTGAGACGACGCGACCTGAGTTCGCCGTGGGCGACCAAGTGTTCTTGCGAGTTTCACCTATGAAGGGTGTCTTCAGATTTGGTCAGAAGGGCAAGCTAAGCCCAAAATTTGTAGGGCCGTACACTATCACCGAAAGAGTTGGTTCAGTAGCCTACAGGTTAGCACTACCTGAGGACTTGGGACGTGTCCATGATGTATTTCATGTGTCACAACTCAAGAAGTATATGGCTGATCCTTCTCATGTGTTGGAGCCCGAGAGACTATCCATTGAGCCAAACATGAGATATGTCGAAACCCCAGTGAGAATCCTTGATAGGAAGACCAGAGACACTCGCCATAAGTCTATACGAATGGTGAAGGTCCTATGGTCTAACCATGATGTCGAAGAAGCGACATGGGAGTTGGAAGATGCCATGAAGGCTAAATACCCACAGTTATTCATAGACTAGAGTCTAGTATTTATATACGGGTACGGGTCGTACCCCTTTTAAGGGGGGTAGAACCCTTTGCTTTAGCATTGCTTCGGGGTAAGCATTGCATTTTGTATGGCACATGTAGTGCAAGTGAATTAGTATGGATGTGTATGTATGTGTAATGTGTAATGAATGATGTGTATGTGTAATGTATGGTGTATTGGTGTAATGTGTATTGTGGATGGTAATGATGTATTTTGTATTGTGGTATGGTATGAATGGAATGATGCATTGTGTATGTGAATTGTGAATGTGTTGATTGAATGTGTATGCTTGCAATGTGGAAGAAGTAAACACCTCATAGGTGTAGTAAGACATTATGGCAATTGGTTTGCATAATGAGTAGAATTATAAACTATTAACCTTGAGCAACTTTGAGGGCAAAGTTTCTTAAGGGGGGTAGATTGAAATACCCCGTAATTAAAAATAGTGATTAATTAGGCTAATAAGTAATTTAGAAGCTTAATTAAGTATAAATAATTAAGGGAACAAATCCCGAAGAAAACGGACCTTTAAAACGGTTTAAAACACTACGAACCTTAAAGCGCGTTTTTCGAGGTAACCGGGAAAACGTGTCTTTAAGCGGGTCAAATAGACTCGTAACAATTTTGGTCAACTAAATAATCATTAATAAATATTAGTGAAGCTTAGGACCAATAAAATCAATAAAACGAGAGATTAGTAAAAACTGTCAAAAACAGTTGTGGGGTAGAAATATAAATAACCAAACTTATGTGTCCATTTTGAAAATAAAAGTAAAAGTGAGTGTGTGTGTGTGTGTGTGTCCGATTTGGACCCCCTCACACCCCTCTCTACACTCTATTAATTCTCCTTACTACAAAACAAACAAAAATAATAAAACTACTACTTCTACTTTTCTCTCACATTCTCTCCTCCACATTTCCTCTCTCACGTGAAAGCCTCACCCAGCCCTCTCTTTTCCCTTCTTCTTTCTCCATCGACATCCATGGTGAAACAAGAGAAACTCCACAAAATAACTTCTCTCCTCTTGTACACTAGTAAACTCTTCCAAAAATTATAAAAACATCACCATTGTAATCCTCTCACCAAGAGCTACATTTTCATCTTTCAAAATCCGAAAACCAACATTTCGATTTTATGGGTATACCCCATTTGGAGTTTCAACACCACCATTAGAGCCCTTGGTCTCCTTGTTCTTCTAAGGTAAAAATATTTCGAAAACTCCATCTTTTTCTAGCCCTTGTGGGCAAAACGAGATTCATGAACTAAACCCTTGTTCTTCCTCTTGTTCTAGCCGATTTTGGCTTTTGGTGGAGTTGGAAATATTGTTCTTGAGCCACTCCAAGCTCCATTTGAACCCTTGCAAGGTAATAAATCCTAAACCCTAAAACTTGTATTAAGACTAGAAATGGATAGGGTTAGTTTTAGTGTATTAAAATAGTATATTGAAATGTATTTGTATGGTTGTAGTGTAGAGAGAACTTGAGTTAAAACCGGTGGAAAGAGGAAGGAAGGAGAAAGAAGGAGAAAGGAAATCTAGAAGAGAATCAAGGTAATAATGCTCACCTTGTATAGCCTTGTATGTATATGTAACAGATTTTTAGAAGTAAAAATGGTATTGTAAAATGATAATGCATTAGTAGTATAATGTGTAAGAGGAAATAAGTATTTTGAAGCTTTAAAACATTGTAAAATTGTTGCAAAACAGATGGGATTAGTGTTGAGTGCAGGAAATTTTAGTGTTGTTTGTTGTAGTATTTGTGTATGGGAGTTTGTATATTTTGATTGTTGAAAACAGGTGAGACAATATAGATGTGAGTAAAACAATGTGGTGAGAGTATAAAATTATAGGGGAGACTATGGCAAAATTTGCCTAGGATTAGAACACTTAGAGAATTAAAACTAGGTGAATGTGAGTTGTAACAGATTTTGATTTGGATAGAGAGGGTAAGTTGAGAGAGCTAGTAATGGATTCTAATGAGTAGAGTGTTAGAATGACATTAGAAGAGGGAGAGGTAGAGGAGAAGTGTAGTGCTAAAATCTGTAGCATAACAACTAGGGAAAAACTAGAGAAAGTGTGAGTTGAAACTTAGAAAATTAGATGAGTGAATGAGTATAAAATTGTGTAAGGAGTTAGGAAATGAACTAGGGTGTATTAGGAGGTTTAAATGGTGTTTAAACATGTAGGATTAAGTGTAGGAACAATGGGGAAGTAATGGGTGAAAGAGAGGACTGAAAACAGAAATTAAAATGCAAAACAGGGATCGACCGGACTTGCGACCGGACCTGCAAGTCCGGTCGAGCAGAAAATTTCCCGTCATGCTACTGGAATCGACCGGACTTGCGACCGGACTTGCAAGTCCGGTCGAGCAGAAAAATTTCCCTCGGTATGCTACTGGAATCGACCGGACTTGCGACCGGACTTGCAAGTCCGGTCGAGCAGAAAAATTTCCGTAAGAATGTTACTGGAATCGACCGGACTTGCGACCGGACATGCAAGTCCGGTCGGACCAAAAATTTCCCGAAACCTACTGGAATGGACCGGACTTGCCAGGGTCGGTCGCAAGTCCGGTCCTGACAAAAAAAAAAAATTGTTTTAATTTAAATAGTAATTGTATATATATATGTATATGTATACCCATACATATATGTATATGTATATGTGTGTAAGCATGCAAACCTTAGGTAAGAAGATAGAAACTTAAGTAAAGGAAAAATAAGTAAGTAAAGTATAAGTGTAAGAAATGTAAGGACATAGTAAGTATGAGTTAATTAATGATAGTAAATTGATCATTCGATTGTATGTATGTAATAGGACTTGATTGTGACATCGAAGGACGTTTGGAATTACGTACAACGGTGAACGGTATGGATTCCTCATGCCCCGGGTGCTATCTTGGTTACTCTGATTTGTGTGTTGTGTGCTAATTGATCACCAAATAAGATAAATGCACGAATCGGAGTTAATATGCATACTTGTGAATATGTAGTGTTGAATGATGTTGTATACTTTCTTTAATCCTTAGTTTGTAGACTTCATGAAATGTATGGATGATATGAATGTATGTATGTATGTTGTATTGTACCGTGACCGTTCATTGTGTTTGGACTTCTAACTTGTTCCTAACAACTAACCATCCTAACTTAAAATGGTAATTAAATTGGAATGAGTAGAAGTCCGATATAGTTTCGGCCACGCGTGAGGATGCGGAGTCACGAGAGGTTGGCTCCAATTCCTGACTCTTAAACTGGTCCGCGGCCCAAATCCCTTAAGTGGGTAGCATCCCGGATTAGTGAGTCAAGTAAATCCCGGATGTGGGACGGTGTAGTCCCCAAGGCCGGAGGTCCCGACGACTTGACTTGAGTATAAGTAAGTAAGTAAGAATGAGTAAGCAAAGTAAAAGGAAGTAAGTAATTGTAAGTAAGAAGAAGTAAGTAATGAGTAAAAGAGTAAAGCATTCCGATTAACCCGGATGTATAATTTGGCTAACCTTGTGAAGGTAAGTAAGATGTGTACTTGTAATGTTGCCTTGATTGTGCAATGAATTGTATAGCATGTATATTGTATGAAGAGCATGTATGTGTGAATAATGAATGGCATGTTTAGTGGACGTCAAATAGTCGGCGTGCCCTAGCTAGCACGCGGTATATGCGGAGTCCATATGCAGCTTTGCTGAGCCCCTTGGGGCACCATTTTACTACACGCAGGTACGAGATTAATGAAGATGTGAAGATCTACTTTCATTTCTTTATCTTCCTTTTGAATGTAAACACTGAACTCATGATGGGTGTACTGAGTAGTACATGGCTGTAGTTTTTGAGTAGCCGGTGTACCATGGGGTACACCTTTTTGGATATTGGGAAAGGAGCATTGGTATAGATGAGTAGCTTTAGAAACTCATTCTTTTGGTAAGCTTGAAAGATTGTAACTGAATATACTTTAAATACTCGGTGATCCAGGATGTAAGTATTTGGCATATGTTATTTTGGTAAGTAATTTAGTAGCTCGGTACGTTATGTGCATCAGACCGTTACTGTAAGTATTAGTAGCCTAGCTAGCCGTATGGGCGGTTAGCGGCATTGTTTCACCCGCCGTAGTAAGTATGTAATAATTCCGCTGCGAACTCGTAGGATTAGTAGGACGATTAGACGGTAAGCATAGGATTAGCGGTTGGGGTGTTACATTATGGCTAAATATTTTGCCCAGTTGATGGCCCGGCCCGGCCCGAATGTCATAGTACACCTTACATTAGTATATGTTATTGTAAATATATAAACAAAAGTAATAAAATACTTACAATAGTATAGTAGTAATTATTCAACTGAATGGACCACATACTTTTCGTCTTATAAAATTTGTTTTGTGTCGTGCACACTCTTCAAAATCTATACTATGTATCAATACTTTAAAATCTATGTTACTAAATAGAGAAATTTAAGTTAAAAGCGGGTTAGGCGGGCCGGGCTATGACATGAGCATTTTTTTAGGTGGGCGAGTTGGGTTCAGGTGATTGGGCCGATTGAGCGGGTTTGGACTAAACACTTGGCCCGATTGGGCTGAAAATTTATGTCTAGCCCGGTCCGAACCCACCCGTCCACCCAGTTGATCAGGTCTAGTCTAGCCTAAACCACAAACCCTAGAAACCTACCGGGATAATTGAAACATTATAACAATATAGATCAAATCACATAAATATATCCTATGTAACACCCATACCCTAGGAATGTGAAAGCATCGAAAGTGACATGTCCGGATAATTAAAACATTACAAAGGTGCATAATATCACATAGAGATATCGTAGGGAACACGCAAACCAACTTAATTTGCAGTATGAATTAACCCAATACATCAAGTCATTATTGATGTGTTGCACAAGTGTGTAGTTGGTAAAGGAAAAAGATGCTAGCGTATCTAAAAAAACTACTCAACCTAACTGGCGGGCTCTAATATTTTATAAGGTAAGATTCTATTGATTATAAATTTGTTAGTTTATTTAATACCTACTCACTATTTTACTTACATCATTATAAGTAAAATGATTAGCTTTTAGTAAAATTTAACTTTTATTAAGATCTTAATATCGTCTAGATATATAACAACAACATTAAAGCTTCATTTATAAAACACTTGGATAGGTTAGCATGAATCATCGTATGAAGTTGGGTGAAGTAATATATATATACGAAAAATAAAAATATAAGAGCAATAAAGAATTATGAACAAGACCAGATGTCTGGTTATCAAAATATGATAAAAGTTACTGAAATATGAAAGTGAAAATACTAAGATAAAAAAAACTATAAAAAGAAGTTTCACTCATAGCAAAGATTAATAAGGTAATAAAAATACATTATAAAACAAAAAATATGATTAATTTTTAAGGAAAATTTCACAATTTTTTCTTTCCATTCAATTCTTACATATGAAAATTTTATTGTACGAATAATACTTTACTCTTACATTATTGTCTATTTTTATCTGTGGTTATTAGTTTTTTTATTATTAAAAAGTAAAAACTATTATTTAAATTGTTTATAATTCTAGCTATAAAAATTACTTTTTCTCTAGAAAAACAAAATATTGCAAATAAATTGATTTCTTTTAAATAGAGTTAATTAAAATTTTTACCCTCTTGAATCTGTCACTGTTAAGTCTTAAACTACCAGATTATATAAATGTATTTGTTTTACAATATAGGGAGCCAAGCAAGATGTAAATATACTTTTTATAAAAAGATTCCTCTTCTATTTTATAAATGAAAGAACTGTGACATTATTTGATTTAAGAAAAGAAAAAAAGAATTATGACTAACCCGAAGACAATAAAAAGGCATGTGTACTTGATTAGTATAATTAAATCCAATTACACGCTTTTTAATCACCTAAATAAAAGTCAGGTTTTTTAAAAAAATAAATAGTACTTACACTTAAATTAATACAGCAGTCTTGCGGAGACCCGTTGCAGCATCACAGCCGTTCCCTCCGTTTGAATGTACCTTAGTTATCGTTCCTGGAAAAACATTTTCAAGTAAAACCAGAAAGAGGGAGAATTTTTTAAAGGAGTGTAAGATGTACATAAAATTAATTAATTAAATGATAAAAGGAATAAATTGTTGTAATTTGTAAAGATATAAAACGATATGAAAAGTAAAGCTATAAAAGAACTTTTCATGATTTAGAAATTGTTTTTTAATGACAAAAATGTGTACAATACGAGTAAGTTTACTGTTTCAAACAATGTGTAACTTTATTTTATATATCAATCTTGCATGATTTCGAAAAGTTTGTATAGCTCTCTATAAGTTCAACTTTATTGAGTATTTAGTCTATATCTTGCATAATAAGTTCGTTATAGTTTTATGTAGGGGTGGCAATTTTTACCCAACCCGATAACCCGACCCAAACCCAACCCGTACATAGCGGGTATGGGTTAAGATTATTGACTCATTTAATTTTTGGGTCGGGTATGGGTTACCTATTAAATATATGGGTTGGGTATGGGTTAAAGGTCCTAACCCGAATTCAACCCGACCCGTTTACTTAATTTAATCAAAAATAAATAAATTGTTTATATTTTACTACCTCCATCCCACTTTGACATTCCTGCTTGCTTTTTGGCACGTTTTTCCATTTCAATATTAAACATATAAGATAAAATAATTTTATAAAACAAATTTCTACAACATATACTTTTTCACATAAGGACTCTATTGCAAAACTTAGATTTGTAATATTATGTCATCTTACAGGCTAAATATTGAAGTCAAATGACATATCCAAATAGTAAACGAGAAGGTCAAAGAGGGACGGAGGGAGTACTTGGATATGTATTAATTCTATAACCATTAGTATAATAGCAAACAAAAATACTATCACTTCTTTAGGCCCACACAAATAAGTATTTTATAAATCCAAATACATTCTCTAGGCCATCCATATCCACCATTCACTGTTTGTTTGAAAACATAAATACTATGTCGACCATTAGTCGAACAAACTCCACCGTTCACACCATTTCATCCGCACACATAATAGTTATGAGTTAAGATTATTGACCCATTTAACAAAATGTTGACATTTGGAAAAAACGACACACAATGATTCAAAATAATTGACCGTCATGTGCACGCTTTTATGGAAGACTGATCATTCTGCAGAAAAACAAGAGTATTTGTATTTATATGGGTTAAACGGGTCGGGTATGGGTCCAATGATTTTATATGGGTTGGGTATGGGTTGAAAGTTTGTAACCCGATTATTTTTGGGTCGGGTATGGGTCAATACAATTTTAATTGGGTTGGGTATGGGTGAGCTTCAACCCGACCCATCAACCCTAATTGCCACCCCTAGTTTTATGCATTAAAAATGAGTGTTATTTTTCGTCTTTTTTTTGAAAGAAATTATGAATATATAAATGGTAAGCTGTTACAATATAGATAGATACATAGGGGGCCTATGTATCTGATAACTAGGGGCCATCAGAGCTAGGGAGGGTGCTGTGAAACACCTCCTAAGCGCGACACAAAGACAGCGATACACCGACAATAGGTTCCCAAGTCCAACTACCAAGATACAAACTCAGAGATACAAAAGGTGAATCAAAATACAAGTCTCTCCTAAGTGCAGAGAACCCTATCAAGCCAGTCGAAATCTGTGCTGGCTGCGTTCATCTTCGTCCATATGATAGCTTTCATGGCCGCCTTGATATCAGCAAATATAAGAGAGGGATCTCTGGCTTGGTTGGCCATAGCTCGTTTGCATCGTTCAATCCAGAGATGATAGACAACGTTAGCGACAACCGCTCTCTTAACTAGGTCAATGGGGCGCCGTCTCTTACAGTATCGGTTGATCCAGGCTGAGCAGCTACGCAGGCTTCTCCTGTTTGTAGGGATTCCCAACCAGTCACAAGTGCTCCACCAAACTCTGCTCGAGTACCTGCAATGAAAGAAGAGATGGTCGCTAGTCTCTTGAGCGCGCTCACAGAGCCAGCATCTGTTAGCAATATAAATGCCCCACGATTGGAGCTTATCACAGGTTTTAAGTCTACCTTTCAGAGAAACCCATAAGATAAATTTAGCCTTGGGGACAGACTAGGTGTTCCAGCAGACATTGAACCAAGGGAAGGTCCAGGTAGGGGATGTGATATCTTTATAGAACAAGCTGACCCTAGGGCGTCTGGGATAGGAGTGGAAGAGGGAATAGGCATCATTGGATGACCCACATTGTTGAATCCACCAGTCCCTGGCATGAAGGATAGCTTTCCAGGTCCATGGATCATTCCCTTTAGCAGAAGCCGTCCATAAGGTAAGAGTGGGCAGGAAGAGCTTATGAATCCATTGGATCCAAAGGCGCTCCGGGTCATGGGTGATGGCTGATATAGTTTTGAGCATGAAGCACATGTTCCATTTGTGGATGTCTTTCAGCCCAAGACCCCCATTTGTTTTTGTATTTGTGATGGAGCTCCAAGCCACAGGAGGAGCAGAGCTGTTTTCTGCCTCTCCTGACCAAAGGAACGAACGAAGGCAATTATTGACCCTTTTAATGACATGCTTAGGGAGAGCGATACAAGAGGCCCAGAAGTCAACAATACCAAAGAGAGTACTTTGAATGAGAGCGAGCCTGCCCGCAAACGAGAGAGATTTACTGCCCCAAGAAGAGATAGCTTTACGGATGCTATCCATTAGGGGGTTGAAATCAGCCGCTCTAGGCTTTCTGGCGGTGATGGGGATGCCCAGATAGTGAAAGGGGAAAGATCCCCGATTAAAACCCGTGAGTTGGATAAGCGAATCTGTAAGCGCGGGGGTAACCCCCCCAAGGAATAAGTCAGATTTGGACGGGTTAAGCATAAGCCCAGAGGCATCAGAAAAAAGATTTATTTTGTTTAGCATCTGGGAAATGGAGTTTTGATCACCTCTACAGAATAGTAAGGCATCATCAACAAAGAAAAGATGGGTGATGCGAAGAGATTTGCAAGATGGGTGGTAATTGAAGCCTGAGGAGCTTTGAAGTTTGTCAAGCAGACGAGAGAGCATATCCATCACTAGGGTGAATAGGTAGGGAGAAAGGGGATCTCCTTGGCGCAAGCCTCGCTCCCCTTTGAAGGAAGCAGAAGGGGAGCCATTGATGTTAATAGAGTAGGAAGTGGTGGTAACACATTGCATAATCCACTTCCTAAATTCCGGGGGGAAGTTTAGGAAGGAGAGGGTATCCTGGAGGAAAATCCAGTCAACAGTGTCGAAGACCTTTCTAATGTCCATCTTCATAGTGCACCGAGGGGAGATGTGGGCTCTTTGATAGTTCTTCATAATGCATGAGCAGAGCTGAATATTGTCTGAGATGAGACGGCCTTTGATGAAAGCCCCTTGGTTATCACTCACAAGAGAGGGGAGGACAAACTTGAGTCTCTCTGCAAGGATCTTGCTAATGATTTTATAGAGGGTGTTGTAGCAGGAGATAGGTTGTAGTCCCTAGGGGAAGAGGTGTTGTCCGTCTTTGGAATAAGCGTGATGAGGGTGGCGTTAATCTCTTTGAGAAGCCTACCGCTATGGAAGAAACTTTTGATGGCATCACAGACGTCGTTACCAATTATGGCCCAGGCTGCTTTAAAGAATTTGGCAGAATAACCATCGGGGCCTGGGGCTTTATCATCACCAATCGAAAAGAGAGCTGATTTAATAGCGCTATTGTCCACCGGCCGGGTTAGGGGAGCCCAAGAGGATTGGTCAAGCAGTCTACAGTTGTCCAAGTTAAGATCAGAGAGGGAACTACAGGGGGGGCTCTAGAGCTAAGAGTATGCTGGAAGTGGTCAACTAGACATTGCTCAATGTCAGTGGGGGTAGTGAGAACATCCCCCCGATCATTCGTAATGGACGCTAAGGAGTTTTTGTTCCTTCTCGCTTTTATGGCTCTATGATAGAAAGAAGTGTTAGAATCAGCGAGCTTTAGCCAGCGGGTTTTGGAGAGCTGGCGGAGGAACAGAAGTTCTTGAGAGTCCCTAGCAAGAAGCTTATGTCTCATAGATTTCTCCTGGGAGATTAGGGTAGGGTTCCATGGATCACGTTCCAAGCGATTCTGAATGTCAGCAAGGTCATTTCTGAGGCGTTGACCTTTATCCCCAATGGAGGCATACTCTCTTTTATGAAGAGAGATGAGCCCGGGTCTGAGATGACGTAGTCTCTGAATAATCGTGTGCATGCGGCTCCCCTTAAAGGGAATATTCCACACATCCCTTACAAGGGGGAGGAAGGAGGGGTCCTGGGTCCAAAAATTGATGAATTTAAAGCTTCTCCTACGGGGGGAGTGAGCGGGGAGGATAATGATCATTGGACTATGATCCGAGACCAGAGGAGGAAGGAAAGTAGCAAAGCTCGTGGGGAACCTCAGAATCCAATCCTCATTGACTAAGACTCGATCAATTTTTCCAAGGATGTGCTTTGAGTAATCACGTTCATCATTGAATTGGTAAGTTAAAATTGATGTATGTACAAATTTGTGCATACATTTTATCTTATAATCCTGTATTTGGAATCATCACATAATAAATATCGCAAATTAGAGTGTGCGGCAGGGTCGCGTATAGTATTGTATGGACTGTACCGATGCATCATACATCATATTGACTGTATAACATTTTAAAATAATAAATTTTAAATAATTGTAAATTTTAAAATATAAGTCCAAAATGAAAAAAAATTATATCACTATTTTCCTAAATTAAAGCTCTTCAAAATAAGACCAAACATGGATATGTGTTGACAACTTTGGAAAAAATTATTTTCATATATTTATGATGATACACTAAAATGATTATAGGATTCATTAACTTTGATATTATGATTCATTAAGTAGTAAGTGGTGAATTAGATTACAAACTTCGGAACCGATAAAAAATCATCATTATTTTGTAGTGTATTGTTATTTTTGTATGGTGTATTATTGTATTTTAAATCTTATATGATGAATCTGTATTTTTCATACATACCAAATATTGTTTTGTATTGTATTTTTTTTGAAATTTTTAATTTTATGTGTTTACGATGATACACTAAAATGAAGATATGGTTCACTAATTTTCATATTATGACTCATTAAAATTGATATTATGATTCATTAACTAATAAGTGGTGAATTATATAACAAACTTCGGAACCGATAAAAATCATTATTGTTTTGTAGTGTATTATTATTGTTTTATGATACATTTTAAACCTTATATGGTGAATCACGTATTTTTCATACATACCAAATATTATTTTGTGTTGTATTATTGTGTAAATTTTTTTATTATTATATGTTTGGGATGATACACTAAAATGATGATATGGTTCACTAATTTTCATATTATGACTCATTAAAATTGATATTATGATTCATTAACTAATAAGTGGTGAATTATATAACAAACTTCGGAACCGATAAAAATCATTATTGTTTTGTAGTGTATTATTATTGTTTTATGATACATTTTAAACCTTATATGGTGAATCACGTATCTTCGGAACCGAAAAAAATCATTATTGTTTTATGATACATTTTAAACCTTATATGGTGAATCACGTATTTTTCATACATACCAAATATTATTTTGTGTTGTATTATTGTGTAAATTTTTTTATTATTATATGTTTGGGATGATACATTAAAATGAAGATATGGTTCACTAATTTTCATATTATGACTCATTAAAATTGATATTATGATTCATTAACTAATAAGTGGTGAATTATATAACAAACTTCAGAATCGATAAAAATCATTATTATTTTGTAGAGTATTATTATTGTTTTATGATACATTTTAAACCTTATATGGTGAATCACGTATTTTTCATACATACCAAATATTATTTTGTGTTATATTATTGTGTAAAATTTTTTATTATTATATGTTTGGGATGATACACTAAAATGAAAATATGATTCATTAGTTTTGAATGATTCATTAGTTTTGATATTATGATTCATTAAAAGTGATATTATGATACATTGAAATGATGTTATGAATCATAAGTCTCAATGATATATATAGATATATACATATAAATAATATAAAATTTAAAATTTTTCAAAACATATCATGTCTATTCTTGAAGATTTTGAATTTAGATAAACAATAATATAATATTTTTTAATTTTGACTTACATTTTAAAAGTTACAACTAATTAAAATTAATATAGTAAAAAGATAATACGATTGATCCAATAATACGATTGATACCAAATTGGACCGGCTGCATAAATATATCATCTTCCCTACGAATATTAATCGGTTTTAGAATTCCAGATCATAGAATTCTTCCACAAAAAATGGATAGGAGACGTGAAATTTACCAAAAATTAAACATATACTCTATTTGGACATGTCGTTTGACTTCAATTTTTAATATATAAGATAAATTAATTTTGAAAATTTAAGTTTTGCATATGAATCCTTACATGATAAACTATATGTTACAAATTTTAGATTTATAAAATTATTTTATCTTATATACTTAATATTGAAGTGGAAAAACGTGTCATAAAGCAAACAGGACAGTCAATTCAGGACGGAGGGAGTACTAGAATTCGCTTACAGGGAACACCGAAATGTACACCTATCAATGAGCTCAAATCGCCTAACCTAAAATGGTGGAAGCCTCAGTTGGCAAATACCAATGTCCACAATGCTACTGTTTCTATTTTTTAAAACACACGGCGTCCAACGCTACTGAAATCATTTGTACCCTCTCCCGCTACTTCCCAGCAGCAGCCATGGAACAATGGTTATTTCCACTCCACATATTTAAAGCAGCCTTAAAACAATGGCTTATTACCATTCAACATGTCTAGAAGCTGCTCTACAACCTTAGGAGAGTCCCTTAACCCAGAGTGCATGAACTCATTACTCACCCACAGCCTAATCCCAGCGATCTGAGAAGCCGTCTCCATAGACAGCTTGAAGTTCACATACATGTCTTCATAATACACAGCAGCAGCAACAGGCACCTTGTTGTTTCTCAACTGCTCCGCATCATACAATGGTGGCCAGTCCTCTTTCTCAGCCAATAAATTAGCCACAACTTTGAAATGTTTCAGAGCAGGGATGTCGTCGAACATCCAGGGAAACACCATCTGTACCACAACAACAGTAAACAAAAACGAATTAACCAACTTTATTCACTTTGATTGATTATTGATTTCGCAGATGCACATCCCAAATACAGAAAAATGTATGATGTTTACCTCTCCGGTGAAGTACACAGGACGACCTTCTTTAGCAGCTTTGACAGCATCAAACTCGTTCTCATGCTTACTACTCCTTACTCTGTTGGCAGCCCACCGCGACGAAGCACCCTTTAAAGGCACACATAGATTCATATAAAAGAAAAGAAATTTTAGCCTTCAAATTTCTCAACAAAAAAGATTTGGTCACGTTAGAAGTTCTAAGCCAGCCACTCTGTTTGTACCTGGCAGAAAATAACCTCATGAAGGATGGCATATAGAGGATTTGTATCAAAAGGTAAACACTTCTCCACCTGCGAAATCCACAAAAATAACTTAGCAGAAAGTCCATAATTGATTCAACGCCAACATAAATAAAACATTATCGTGTGTACTTCCAGAGTTTATCAACACCCGCACACACTAATATGAAAATGCAGGGAAGAGGAAACATGTCCCATAACAAGTCTTACCGCACTCAGAAAGTAGTAGCTGAGCCGCTTCTGTCCCCCTGTGACTATAACAGGATCCCAAGCCCTCTCAAACCTTAACAAAAAAAACACACACACACACAGGCAAAAGAAACACAGCAACTATTCAGATTGCTATCCCCAGAAGTGACAGCAGAATTCCAGTATAAACACTCACAGATAATGCATCCGCTCAAAACCACCACTGGATCCTAAACCAGAATGACCGACAGTTTGCAGTCCCCTTGGTGTCAAGAGGCCTCCAGAAGGCAAACGCACCTTCACACAGTTTTTAGTCCCCATTAGTAAACATGTTTAGTTTTCACAGCCAATTTGCAAGGAGAAAATATGTAGAGATTCAGTCAAGATCAGACAAGCTAAGCAGCTCCCACCCCGCCTTCATTAGAGTTCACTAAAAACTCGATGATTTCACGCACGATCTCAGCATCCTGTGGGAACCTCTCGTAGTATTTCACGTTTTGTTGAATAACTTGCTCAAAGCATGCCTTGTACACGGTTTCCGCTGTACACCCGTCATCGATTGGTGGAATGCCACCGGTCATAAGCACATGCTTCAGTCCTTGTGGTGCAAAGCTGAGATACGTAACAGCACAAAAGCCTCCGAAACTCTGCAATGAATAGTCCCAAAAGAAATAAGACATCTCAATAATACACACTAGATGTCACACTAAATGGTAAGTAAGAGTCATCACCTGGCCGAGGATAGTCCAAGGTCCAGCATTGGGAACAAGGCGAACTCTGATGAACTCTGCATCATGTACTATGTTATCAGCACGGAAATGCTTTAAATACTCAGCTAGATGCTTGGAGGATCTCATTTGAAGCATGGATGATGGGGTCAATGGAGTTGACAAGCCTGTTCCCCGCTGTAAGCTAAACAGTGTCAGTCAGTGGAATCAAGCAAATAACCCACAATCTCACTTGATTGGGGTAATGTGTGAGCAAAATGGAACAAGCAAATAACAAGTATCATGCCTGATCTAAAAGGATCACTCTATACGTTTCACACGCTTTGCTTATCCATCCACTGGCTTCTGTGGGTCGAGGGGATTCAAATCCTGGCCCGCCTTGTAGGTACAGTAAGAAGGGCAGCGGTAGTTCCTCTTTTCCAACTGCAAAAATATAAATAAACCATTTATAATAGGCCAATTCGATCATGCCTCTAACCTAAAAAGCTTTCACTGAACCAGAAACTGCTGCTGCTGCTTTTGATTACTAATATTAACTTACCTAAATGCGTCTAATTGTTTAATCAAAGTACTCACGTTTCAACCAGAAAGATATGCACAGATTGGCCTCCCACAACAATCGTGCTTTACGAAATTAGGTTCTCACTCAGTTTCCCTACTTGAAAGCGAAATATAATGAATAAAGAATCAAGAAGTGCGAGAAAACGGTTTACGGAATTTATCAGATTCTTTATCCAGTATCTAATGGTAAAAAGGAATCATTCGGAAAGGGTCCTAGAGAATATACGGGATTATTGTAAAAGAGCAAAACACGCAGAAGATCTTTCTACAGTCCTCAAGCTCGACAAACTTAGAACTGGTCGATCCAACAACGAGCAATGAGAAAGTTAACTTCTACATTATCATCGATGGCCAAAACCACTACATGTTCAAATCACGCCAATCAATTTAGCAATCAATGATCGGGGAACAAAAATTTAAGAAGGTGATAACCCGGAGCAATCAATTAGAAGAGCGCTAATGAAGACTGAGAAGAAGAGGATGAGCAAGTCAATCGTTGAAAGTCAACATACCACCGACGACTTCGCGAGCAAAGACCTTGATTTTGGTCGAGTCCTCCTTGGAGTTGTAGTCGAGGGGGACAGTGAAGTAATGGTCACGGAGACGGAGCCCGGGGATCGAGTACCAGTTCCCTACTACGTGATCGGGAGTGGAAGGTTGAAGATTGCCGTCATTGTTGCTAGACAGCGCAGCGGCCATTGGAGCGCACGCTGCTGTTCTGTTCCGCCGTCGCTGAGTGAGAGAGTATCGAGGAAGATTATTGGTGAGAGATGATGAGATGAGAAGAGTGGGAAGTGGAAGGGTCGTACAGTAGGATGAGGACGGGCGGTGGGAACAGAGAAGGGGGAGACGAATGGTGCTTATCAGTGTCCTACAGCCGGAAAAGAGGGATCGAGTTGGGCTCATCGCATATACTTCGCGTCACATAGGGTCGGATTTGTTGTTCGAAAGAAGACGGTGAGGAGGAGTGTGACTGAGCGTGACGTGGTTCGTCAAGCAGTACAGTAGTGATTTTGTTAAAATAATTTTGGGAAATTACACTAAATACCATTGAGTTTTTGCTTAATTCATGATATATCACTGTGTTTTAAAAATTATTCGGGATAACATTGAGTTTTTACTTATTTCACCAGATAACACTCTATCCCATATTATGTTAACTTCTTTGTTATTTTTCCAAAAAAATGACAAAATACTCATGTTATTAATTGCCTCACAATGAACTGTCATATTGATAAATAAGATACCACCTTAATTTAACTAATAATAGGGTAGTTTAGTATTTTTTTCTAGGGATATTAACGAAAAAGTTAACGAAATATGTGACAAGTGTTATTTGGTGAAATAAGTAAAAAATCGGTGTTATCCTGTGTAATTTTAGAAACACGGTGGTATATCATGAATTAAGCAAAAACTCAGTGGTATTTGGTAAAATTTCCCAATAATTTTTGACCGTTGGATGTGGATGACTAGTTATCCAGCGGTGTACTTGGATTACCGAAGATGATTTTAATTCTTCTATCAGAAAAAAGGTCAGTTCCGGGTCGAGAATTGTGCTTCTTTGGGTTAGACCAGTGTCAAATCGCTGAAAGAATGAAATGTTTTTGCAATTCCATTCGACTGATTTTTGAGAGTTGCTTTTAACTACGTAACTTAGCTTGTTTGGCCTCGTCCCATGGAGAAGCGTTGGGTGTACAACAGTACAAGCATCTCGGTCTTTTTCTTGAATTTTACAATGCAATTATCGCATATCATGGCCTAGGTTCTGATTGTTTTGACTATTTTGTGGCTGTTATTTTGCAAATTTGTGATTGTTTTATTTGCCGTAGGTTTTTGCTAACTATGGTATGCAATCAACTCCTTCAATGTCTTCAATCTGGGGACATTGTCAATGAAAAAGATCTTACCATCCCCAACTTAGCATTATGACTTCCACAAGGGAGTTTGAAGATACACATGCGATTGTGGCATGGTGGAAAGAGAGCATAGGCCCATAAGGGCATCCACAATGGTGTGGATTCCACCCATAATGTTAAAAGAGAAAAAAGAAAATGATGAGGTGGAGGAGAGAGGATGTGAGAGGGGTTCTTAACTAAGACACTCTCTTTTTAGAGAACCTAGGTGAGTAAGAGAGAGATTGTGAGAGGAGATAAGGGCATCCACAATGGTTTTAAGTTTCTTAACACATTCCAAGATGTCATGTCATCTAAAAATTATATTTTGTTACTTAAGAAACTCTATTCACTACAATAACAAAGTTTCTTAATCTTCTCTCTCTTAATGAACAACCAATCAACTATCACTATTTAGATGTGAGAGAAAATATGAAAGAGAGAGATACACATAGGTGAGTCTAATGTGTCATAAAAAGTGGGGTTCTTATTTAAGAACCTTGGAGAGAGAAAATGGGTGGAATCCACACCATTGTAGAACATTTCACATATGTAACCGTGTCAAGAACCCTTATTGTGGATGCCCTAATAAAATAATATTTATTGGTGGGTGGAATCCACTTTTACCATTGTGGATGCCCTAAGGATCATAGGAATAGAGTTCATGTCTAGAATGTTCTATCTATCCTTATATATATTGTGCTCTAGGGTTGTAATATGTAGACAACTCACTACAATATTTCCTATCATTAGTTGTTTCACTATGGTATCAAAACTACATAGGGATGTTTTACCCTCCAAAACAACAAAATCCCTTGCTAATTCCCTCAAGCTCACTTCATCTCAACTTGTTGCGCCCTCTCATTCTCTCCTCCTTATCCGTCATCTGTTTCCACTTACCACTTGCCATATTGCCAAGGATGCCCAAACGTCCATTGATAATGGAGAAGAAGAACAATTAGAGACAAAAACGAAGTGGGATCAGAACCAGAAGAGCAAGAACAAAAGGAGGAGGTTGAGGGGAAGAGAAAGCAATTAAATTCTTTTGATGAGGGTGGTCAAACACCAAGGTTAATTTTCTTGAAGTACCTAGTGGAGGTGGAGGAGTGTATTGCAATGCCATCCATTTCTCTGGAGCAGATGAAATTGCATAGGAATCATATGGTGTCCGGTGCGGTGTATATTAGGTTGTTCAGAGGAGTGCGTAATTCCAATCCCCGTCGTGATTACAGATGTTACAGGGAAGGATATGGGTTTGGTTATTTTGTTTTGTTTTATTTATTTTATAGTAGTCATGTTTTAGTTTGGACATATTTCTTTGTTGAATGTCTGTTGGTTGAATGGGAACAAGATCTGACAACCAAGCATAAAATCTGGCGACCAGGAAGAATCTAGAGACCGAGAACGGCGACCAAGAAAAATGTTGGTGACCAAGAAGAAAACCCACTATCCTATTACTAGATGACCATAATCAAATTAGTTTATCTTTCTTTATGATAATTGTAAACTTCCAATTTGAACTTTATTTTCATGACGTTCAGATTGCGGGGGTGTAATAGAGCATAAGCTCATAAGGCCCATACGATTAGTATCCATGTCTAGAATGTTCCATATATCCTTATATATATATATTGAGCTCTAGGGTTGTAATTTGTAGACAACTTAATACAATATTTCCTATCATAAGTTGTTTCACTAGCCGACACCGAAGATCATCGATCTTGAGTATCTAGCTGATGAAGTTCAATCACACTATCATACAATTGATTGTACAATAATAAGGTATATCCTTGAACAGTCTTCACATTTAATTTAGTACAAAAAGAGCCTATCTCGGCGGTTGTAAAAGGGCCTATCTCGGCGGTTCTGAAACCGCCATAATGGGGGGCGCCGAGATAGGGTCTCGAACCTAATTCGACGGTTATACAACCGCCAAAGTATAGCACCTATGGCGACGGTTGTTAGCTAGGAACCACCGCCATCGGTGGTCTTTTTTAAAATAAAAATACACCTATGGCTGTGGTTGTAGCTAGGAACCGCCGCCAGAGGTGGTCTGTTTTAAAATAAAAACACACCTATGGCGGCGATTCCTAGCTAACAACCGCCGCCATAGGTTTTTTTTTACAAAAAAAATAGCTGTAACACCCTAACTCATAAAGCCATACTTATCTCATAAACCTCCATTCACTTATATTAACTTGCAGCGGACTTCTTACAATATTTGGTGTTACCGCCGTTAGTCACCCACGTGACCAACTAGGCAAGCTAAAATCTCCAAGATCTAGCTACGGTCTGATGGACCCGAATATACGGAACATTAGTACTTACAAGCCTTAACCAGTTACATAACAATCTTACAATCTCCTTACATCCTATACAACTTACTAACATCTCATACCATTCACTAAACGAGTGTACAGGCACACCTCGTACGACTAAAAGAAGACAACCCGAAGTAAATTCTACCCCATCCTACTCTCAGGACTGTCGCCTTCTGTCATTCACCTGCGAAATAAAAATAGCCCCCAAAGGGGGTCAGCAAAATTGCTGGTACGATCCTCTCATGGCCCCCAAACTAACGTGGCTATGACGACTAATTGTCGATAGCATGGAGGTTGATTAGATGCACAACATAATAGAAAGTGCAATAAACAACAAGCCACATATGAACAATCAAAGTTCAAACACAATGAACGACTTAAAAGCTTCCCTTAATCAGTGAGTTAATCATTTAACTCCTTAAGTTAACAATCCTCTTATTCTCAGTTTCACTCTTACCTCATATATGCCAACCGTTCTCTTATTAGAACTGGTTAGCTCTTAGTTCGTTGTTTATTTTTGTAGAGCTTGGTTAACCCTAGCCAGCAACAGTACACTTACCGACAATAAACAATATTCCTTAAATTGTTGGGGATGTAGGCTAGATCCCCCATGCCATCTTAGTATGCCTCCCTCCTAAAACAAGTAGTCTGAGGAGGTCGAGTCTATATGTCGACTCTAGGCAACGAGTCCGAAGACAAGTCATATTTGGAAGTCGGTATCTGATAAGGATACCGACCTCCCCCAATACACATGTGGCGGTACCATTCCGGATTCCTCACTCCCCCCAAGTTCCAATTAGTAGAAAGTCTCAAGTCAATGTTTGTTAGTTAACCTCTTTCGGTTACTAAGAAAACAATATTCAGAAGTGTTCCTTATTCTCACTCAAATATTTACTAAGTTTTGTTAGTAAGTTCTCATAATAGGTTGTGTTAGTGAATCACAATCACACAACAAACATAATATTCCGGTTGCATGCTTTATCTTGTTTAGTTGGCACACATTAACAAATAGCACACAAGCCGAGGGACACCTCGTTAGCAAGCAGGTCACAAGAAAACCATACCGTTCACCGTTGGTCGTTTGGTTGCTTACTCTCCTCCGGAGTCCAAATTCTCAAACCCTAAAACATTGATTGAATCGGGTGGTTAATTACTTTTAATTAACCTAGCTTACTTGATCACTAATGATTTCCAACTAAATACCACTAAGTCATTGTAGTTTAAGCTTAACCACTTATGTTACTTACTTCTCATTTTACCTCACACTTGTTCACACCTCCAATGGCCTTAAAATTCCACCAAACAACTCTTAACAACCTTATAATAGCATTACCCAACAAGCCCCCGGACCAATTACTGGTTTCACTCTCGGCACTTATTTATGGGTGGTCCGGGACTTGTTACTTAACCTAGGTCCCGGACCACTTCTGAAAGACACTCTCGGCAGTTTTTTTGTGCTGGTCCGGGACTTATTACAAGACCTAGGTCCCGGACCAATCTAAACTTGGATTTTCGGAATGTTTTTAGTGCTGGTCCGGGACTTTATCCAAGGACCAAGTCCCGGACCACACTTTAAACTGTTAAATTTTACAGTTTTGAACCTCTTTCCACACTTGTTCTTTTGCCCAATCTTCTTCTAATCTTTCCCCAAGTATTCACACATGTTCTAACACCATTTTAGCACTTAAAATCCTCCTAACTCATGGATCAACTCACCTTCAAATTCCTTGATCATCATTCAAGTTCTTACTAAATCCTTAACACTTATAACTTAATTCCCTACACTTCCAACATGTAAAGTTTTGTCTAAAACTCCAACTATCCACAATGTTTCCTTTCAACCAATATAACTACTCCTTAAACATCATTACTCATCCATTTTCCTTTGCTAAACTTCGAAGGTTATCTTGCATCTCCATGCACAATTTTATCTCATTTCCATTTGTTACTCATCACTCCTAAACTCTTGAACATACCTATACATTTCTTTCCATCCTCTTAGCACCTTAACATTGTTCTTCCTTTACCTAGACCATCCTACACCCTCCTTAGACATTTCCATCTCCTTTACTCAATTTACTCACCATTCTCATGATCATTCTCTCTTATACATTCCTAATCATTTTCCTTGACAATTTACAACTTCCTCTTACAATTTTCTCTTCCATCACCCAAGTCCACTCATTACCATCCAAACTATATCCTTAATGATCCACCACTAGCATCATCACCACTTACACAAGCTACCCAAAATTCTCATTGTTAAATTCTCTCGTTCATATCTAAATCATCTCAAAGTGTTATACATCATTTCCTCCAGATTTTGCTCAAGTCTTACCATTCCTCATACCATGACTTTGGTGTGTTTAATACACCCACCTAACCTCTAATTCCTCCTAGACAACTCTAGGCCATTCTAAACCTCAAGAACTCCTTAGTTAACTCATTTCCACTCAAACTCCTTTTTAATGATTCCTAGTAAATCCTAGGTCATATTAATTCACAACCACCACTAAACACTTTGTTTTCTACTCAAATTTCGCCATAGCTCCTCTAGTATATTATCATGCCCAAATGCATTGTTTTTCTCATTCAACCTTCTCACACACATCAAATCCTTTCTCATCATATTTTCTCAACACATCAAATCCTTTCTCATCATATTTTCTCACCCAAATCAACTCATTCACAACCAACTCAATATAGTGCAATAATCTTAAATTGCATAGCACTAAGGCTCTTAAATGACATGGCTCTTAGGCCCTTAAATGACTTAAACTTAAACACTGAATTTCCCACATATAAAAGCTTTCAACCTGCAAATACACACAACAATGCTCCCATAGAAATATAAGTGTTCTCATAAATCACCTTAAGCTTATCTTACTAAATCATTCCCATTGGCTCCTTAGTCACAAGTTCACAAGCTTGTTTAAATTCTTTTTCCTAGGTTATATAACCCATTATATAATGTAAGCTTTAAGCTACATTTGGTATCTATATAAACACCATTCCTTAGGAGACTAATTTACATTAAGGCAAGCAATTTACCTCATGTTTCAAGCCTTTCCCTCATTTTCCTCCTTTGACTTCCTTGCTTAGATTTCGGCCAAGAACTTTAGTTCCCTTCCCAACCTTATAACCAACATCAAATTAATGTAATGAGTACTAAGGAACATGCCTAGACTCATGGAATTCATTCCTAGGTTTACAAGAATTGCTTAATGCACAAAAATGGATGTTTACCTTAGGAATTTGGAATGGACTTTGATAATGAAGCAAGGCAAGACCTCCTCAAGTCTTTTGAAGAATGAATCAAGGCTAGAACAATGGCAAGACAAGACTCCCATGAGAAGTAAATTTTCAGTAATGGCTAAAATGGGTGGAAAGTTGATTTTTCTTTCATATTCCTTACCTTAAGAGAATGGAGAAGCTAATGCACTCTCCAAGCTGATTTTTCCTCCTCAAATGGCGATTTCCCATGGCTTCAAAATGAAGCTTTTCCAATTTTGAAAAGATAGGAAGCAAGGCCTTGGTCTAACTAAGAGTTATCTAAGCTTATTTTTGGATTTGGAGCTAAAATGAAGATTTTGTGAGCAAATGAAGGTGGAGCAAGAATGGGGCTGCTTGGAACGGTTTGAGAGGATGAAGAAGGTGAAGAAAACCGTGGAAGAAGAGAATGAATGAAGAAGAGGAGAGAAGGTAGGCTAAAAGGTAAGATATTTGTCTTTTAAAGCAAATAGTACTATTTACTAACTTTCCTCTTATTTTTCCTTACTTGCTAGCACATGTGGTGAGTCACCACTTCAAAAACCGTTCCCCCCTTTATAGATAAGATATTTATGGTCTTGGTTGACCAACTTATTGACTTATGTTGACTAAAGCTTAAACTAGGCAATATTTGGCACTATTCACAAATTAGTGCACAAATTTGTGAAAATTTTGGTTTCTCATTGATTAAGGCTTCCTAATGTGATACTAATTAGCACACATGTTGATTAAGGTGTAATCATGGGCATTTTGCCACTCAAAACTCATTTCTAAGACAATTTCTCAAAAAGGTGCCTTAAGGAGTCTTAAAGCACATTTTGTGTTTAAGCTTGTTTTTGAGCTTGGTTTTCTTTGGTAAATGATTTAACATGTCCATTAGCATGTTAATAAGGTCTTATAATGATATTTGGGTGCTAATCAAAGTCACTCCAAGCTTAGAGCACATTTTTGCTCAAATTGCCCTTATGGCGTTTTCTTGTGTTTTCCTTGGTTTAAATTGTCTACCAATGTTTCTAAGGCATGTTTTAGCCTTATTACATCATAAATTGATTTTTACTTAGCATACTTAGGTTTGGGGTATTTCAATAGCGGCCGTCTTCGTTCTTGTGAGCGATTGCAGCAGTTCCAGTGATGCGTCTCTATGGATGCGCAGAGCAATGTTCTTTGTTCGTCTGTTTGGGTTGCAAAATTACCGTGACATTTTAGAAGAGAAGAGGCGCAAAGCAATGTTCCTTGTTCACCAGTTTGGGTGCAAAATTACTGGATAAAGAAAGGTGCAGACCAATGTTCCTTGTTTGCCAGTTTGGGTGCAAAATTACCGTGAGAAAAGAGGCGCACAACAATGTTCTTTATTCGCCAGGTAGGGTTGCAAAATTACCATGAGAAGGAGAGGCGCTGAGCAATGTTCCTTGTTCTCCAGTTTGGATAGAAAATTACAGTGAGAAAAGAGAGGCGCAAAGCAATGTTTCTTGTTCTCCAGGTTGGGTTGTGAAATTACCGTGAGAGAGAGCATAGCAATGTTCCTTGTTCGCCAGTTTGGGTTGGAAAATTGCCATGAGAAAGAGGTGCAGAGCAGTAGTTTTCCTTGTTCGCCAGGTTGGGTTGCGAAATTACCGTGAGAAAGAGAGGAGGCGCAGAGCAATTAGGTTGTAAAATAACCTAGAGAAGTGGAAGAAGTGTGTATATACAAAATTTTAAGGGATCGATTGAAAATTTCAGAAAAAAAAACCGGGAAACATCTATGGCGGCGGTTCTTTAAAAAACCGCCGCCACACACTTAAATTAAAAAAAACTGGGAAAAAACACCTAAGGCGGCGGTTCTTAAACAACCGCCGCCATAGACTATACCTACGGTGGTGGTTGTTTTTAGAACCGCCGTGATAGGTGTTTTAGGATTTTTTTAAAAAAATTATTAGTCTATTGTGGTGGTTGTTGCTAAGAACCACTGCATTAGACCTTGTGAATTCTATGGTGGTGGTTCTTAGCAACAATCGCCGCCATAGGGGCCCGAAATGGACACATTTTGTACTAGTGATGAACGATTATCATATAATGTTGAACAATCTTTATAATAACACGTATAACGTTTGCATCAATATGAACAATCAATACATTTACTTGAACCATTAGGTCGAAAAACGAATCCTTCGTTTATGGATATGCTACTAGCTAAGCAGAATTCTAGTTCTAGAATGTCTCTTCGTTGTGATCCTTGTGATAACATTGAAACTGATAATCCTTATGTCTGTATAGAGGATGAGGACATCTCTCCAGAAATTGATTATTGGGAAAATGCCGTAGTGGGTCATATTTGGGGTAGAGAATATAGCTTTACTAAAGGAATATGTTAAAAGAGCTTGGAGCTTTGTTTCCACCCCCCAAATTCTTCTTCATGAGGACGGTTGGTGTAACACCCCTATCACTAATCTCGTCATTAATTCATAAATGACTCGTTCATCATTACAATCACAGCGGACATATCCAATACAACGGGGGGGAGGGGGTGAAACAATACCGTTAGCCACCCACGTGACTAACAAGGCCTAAATAATAACAGTACCGGTCTGATGGACCAGAATTCCCGATTACTTACACATTACAATCTCATTCCATTCTAAAACCAAGTCATATACATCCCAAACTATACCGAGTCTTATACGATCCTCAAATTAACATCATACCGAGTCTAATACATACTGCATGCCGATAACAGTCTCGGTCTTACCATAGAATCATTTACAAATATAAATAAATAAACTACCCATACTAACAGCAACCCTGTCATACTCTTGAACGGTATCCAGCTCCATTGTACCTGAAAAATAACGGGTGGCCCCAAGGGGCTCAACACCTTTGCTGGTATGGTAGTCGTGCAACCCGCTACTACCGGGTCACACCCAACTAATTCTCATCTGAACATGCGATTGATGTTATTTAAATCATGACATGTTGTAAACACACAACATGTTCGCATTCAACAAGTATTCAAACAAGGAATACAACCACAATACTAACACATCAAGTTCGTTAGTTTACATTATCTTGTTCTTTAGGCCTTGAGGGTTTCTACCTCACTAAGGCCTCATTCTCATTATTCAATTTCTTATCCATTCTCTTCGGATAACTTTAATCGTTCTCTTAGATCCATAAAGACTCTTGGTCTTGATCTAGCTTTCTCAATTATTCTTCTCTTGAATAATTTTAAGTTAAGCCACTTAGGCCTCCGGGCAGAGACACATATAGATCTCACCACCAGGCTTTTATAACCTCATCACGGAATTAGAAACATTCTCTCATGTTTCTCTTCTTACCCATAATACCCAACTATATCTTTAGCGGATAAGCTCTGCTAGTCTTACTCCAGCGAGCACCCTTACGTGGCTCACTCCCCAATGGGCACACCATTGGCTCACGGACCCCTGACAAGGGAGTTTCGACCACAGATCATAAATAAACGCTCTGTTGTATCCTCTTCCTTGCACGCGTGACTCACAATCCCCCTAACCCACTCTCAGGGTTAGTAGTAATATATACTCTTATATATTAGTCAGTAGCATCCTTCTTGGTGCCATCTCACAATCTCAGGAAGTTTTCCTAATTCATTGTATTCACCGATTTAAGGGTCGCCCCCTATACTTCCATTACTTAGAAGTTTTGGTTGTTTTCTCGTATTGAGTCGCCTCCTCATATATGAGGTAGACTAACCATTAAGAGGGAGTTCATTAGTCCTGTATATCTCTTTTCACATTTCAAGTGAATTCATAGGGTTGAACTTATCGTTGTTCTTTTAGTAGAGGTTCTTTATATCTTTTCCACCATCATTTACTTCGTGGACTGTTTTGTTTCGATTCTCTAACCGTTATTTGTCTTTCTTTCAAGAGTTGGCCTAAAAAATCTAAGTTAGATCGCAAGCTCAAATACGGACGGTTAGTTCACATAAGAAACAACAAGGCATCAAGATATACAATACAATATCTATTTTCATGCATTTATCTTATTAGGTCGGTGCACACAAGCAAATAGCACACAAGCGAGAGTACTCGGCAGGACACAAGTTGCAAGAAAACCATACCGTTCACCAGGGAATTACTCCCGCGTGTCGTCTCACGCTCCTCAGGTAATTCTCGAACAACTGGTTACATCACTACGTTTCTATTATCGTTAAGGCATTATGTAAGTTTAAACGACGAATGCGCCTGTAATTAACCCCGTTATCCCGTTAATCTTATCTTTACTCATGTGATCTTAAATTCTCACTTTCACATTCAATCTAGCACTTGTTTATACTCCTAATGCCCTTTACATGTCATCAAACAAGTTCTAATCATCATCTAATATCATTACCATTCAATTCCCGATCATTAGATTGCCTTAAAACACTCACGGTTACAATTTCAGGGTGGTCCGGGACTTGGTCGGGCCCTTAAGTCCCAGACCAATGCATTTCATAAACTCTCTGGAAGGATTTTGGGGTGGTCCAGGACTTTTTACTTACCCCAAGTCCCAGACCAAGTGCAGAGTCACTCTGGTTGTAAAATTAAGGTGGTCCGGGACTTTATCCTTAACCTAGTTCCCGGACCATAGCAGTATGGCAATTTCGACAGTTTTTTCATGGTGGTCCGGGACTTGTTGCTGGACCTAAGTCCCGGACCCTGCTATGCTCTGCAACATTTTGACATTTTTCAACTTCAATTCCAACCTCAATTTCTACCAAATCCTTTCCTAATCTTTCCACATGTTTCCAAACATGTTCTAACACCATAAACACACATTAAACCTTCCTAAAACATTGATCAACCCACTACTCAATTCTTGATCAATTTCATAAATTTCCATTCCTCATTTTCTGCACATTATGTACACTAGTGCATTTCCAACATTCCTATGACAATTCACACCTCATTCTCAACCAATTTGACCATACCAAATCCTTCTTAAGCATATTCATTTCCATTACCCAAGTTTAACCTTTGTTTTCGAGGTTCCACACCTTAGCTCATCTCTAGCAAATCCAAGACTTTCCTACAACATTTTTGCTACAGATTTTTGCCCAAATCTGCTAAACTCTTATACTCTAGTTTTGGTGAGTTTAATTCACTCATTTACACTCTATTTCCTCCTAATCAACCTTAGGTTCTCCAACCTCATAACATCACCTAAAACCACTTGATTTCTACAGAAATTTTGCCATAACTCCGTTACTACACTAGTTTATCTGAATTTCCGGTGCCTTCATCACCTCAAACAAAACACTCACCTATACCAATTTCAACTAACCAAATCCACAATGGATTCTACCAGCACACAATTCATCCAAATCTCATCAATCATCATATAATGCAATAACCATAAATTACTTGGCTCCAAGGCCCTTAAATCACACATAACATTATTGCACTAAGCATACTCATAATTCCTTCTCATATCAATCAATACCTTTCCAGCCCAAGTTTTAGTTCATCCATTTATTTACCCATCCCAAAATTATAAAACATTTAGGATAGTCATTAAGTTAGGTTATTTACCTTAATTCTCCAATTCTTTTCCAATCTTCTCCTCTTCTCTTTCTCATCCCATTTTTGATCAAGGGAATCAATGCCATTTCCACCACTCTAGACCAACATTTAATAAAGAAATGGGGCTAAGTAAAGTCACTTAGACTCATTAATTAATCTAGAACAAGGGAATGCGCTTAAAACACTAAAATTAGGCATTACCTTTGGAGCTCTAGAATGGATTTTTGGTCATGAATTGAAGGAGAGTTATAACCACCATTTTGAGGCTCAAATAAATTCTCAAACAAAGAAGAGAACAAGAAACCATGAGGACCCATGTTCGGTCACATAAGGAATGAAGGAAGAGATGGACTTTTGTGATTTTTCTTACCTTAAAACAAAGAGGAGCCAACCTAGCTCCAAAAAATGTGCTTTTATCCTCAAATGGAGCTATACCCATGGGGGTCAACTTCAACCATTGAATATTTTGAAAGGTGGAAAATGATGCCCTTGCTCCAACTAAGAAAAATATGCATTTTGTTTTTTATTTGGAGCATTGAGTTGGCTTGGGCTAGAGGAGGAATGTGAGCTGCCATGGAAGGGATGCAAAAATCGTTCAAGAAGGAGAAGAAGATGGAGCTGCCGGCTGGGGAGAAAGGAATTGGAGAGAGAGGAGGGAAATGCGTGAGAGAGAGAGTAGAAAAGTAACTTATGTACTTTTCCCCTTTTTATTTTACTTGTCCTTTCCTCACTAAAGGGGAGTCATCTTGACTAAAAAAATGTTGAGTCATCCCTTTAAAAACCGTCCCCCTCTAATATCAGGCAAGGGCGTTTTCATCTTTTCGCAAGAAACACTCCTAAATTTCCCAGTTTTGGCACTATTCATCAACCGGGCCCATTTTCCGGATTTTCTCGTTTCTTTAATTTTAATGGTCCTTAGACCTTCATTAATGTTTAATTATAGTTATATGGTCAACTATAATTTTTACGAGTCCATTAGACTACTTAAAGTCACATTTTCAGGTTTTCTCGAAAAACGTGCTTTAAGACTTCATTAGCGCTTTTAACCCACTATATGGATTCATTTTCTTCAAGAATTGTTCCCATATGTTCTTAGTGTGTTAATAGTCATAGGAATCCATCTAGGACCCTAGTTAAGGTCTTATACCTTCTATAGTTGCTTAACACATGTTTTTATGTTTTGTGCCTTTTAAGCGTTTTATCTTTTCTTTTGGTTTTACTTTCTTCACCAAAATTATTTACACATCATTAGGCCTCTAAAATTATATTAGGATAATTAATCACCATTTTTAAGTCAGGGGTATTTCAGTTGGTTCTTATTCTGTTTTGACAAACAGGAGGATTTTCAGCAGGTACTTGATAAGGGGCTCTGGCTACTACAGTCCTCACCCCTTGTTCTCAAAAAATGGTACCTTGACCTCTTCTTCAATATTAAAGACCTGAACCGAATCCCTATTTGGATTCAGATGCCTAAACTTCCCATCAGCCTTTGGTCTCAATCGAGTCTTAGAAAGATACTCTCCAAACTTGGAAACCCCCTCCACACGGATCAGTCTACTGCTTCCAAGTCTAGGATCTCCTTTGCTAGAGCTCTAGTGGAAGTGGACTTTAATCTTGATGTTACGCGAGAAATCGATATCGTACCCCAGGTGGCACTATTTTCCAATAGGTCATCTATGAATGGGACCTGTCTCTTGCTCTTCTTGTAATCTGGCTGGGCACTCCTCTCCATGTTGTCCTAGCGCTGCTCCCCCAATAGTTCTCTTAAGATTAAGCCCACGCTTCCTCCCTCTACTTCTTCACCTATCCTCACCACCCCGCCTTTTTTCCTCTGCGCCAATTCTCCCAACCCCGCCTTCTTCCTCTACGCTAATCCTCCCCACCCCCTCCTCTCTCCTCTACGCCAATCATTGCTTCTCTCCCCCTGTCTCCAAGCAAGGTGACCAAAAGCCCGGAGGTGCCAGAGCCTCCCCCTCCTCTTCGGCCTCTCCTTCTGGTACAAAGCCCCACCCGCCTAATGATCAGCCTATGTCTCCCTCCCTTCAGTTAGCGATTTCTCCCTCTAATCCAGACTCCTGGAAAATGGTCCCCCATAAGGGGAACAACCCTAAGAAAGGGAACTTGATCCCTGTAGCAGAGGATATCTCCCTCCAGCTAGTCAATTCTTTCTCAATCTTTGATCAGGGCACTGCTCCTCTAGCCCCTCTCCCCCTTCCTCTACCCCCTCCTTATGAATTTAGCTATCTGGAATGTCTGGGGTTGCAATGACCACCCAAAATTTGTAACACCCCAACTAACAACATCACACTTAATAACAAACTGCAGCGGAAAACTTAACTCATCACATTACTTATCTCATTAGTGTTACACGCCGTTAACCACCCACGTGGCTAACAAGGCTAATGCATATACATTGTATCGGTCTGATGGACCAGATTCCCGAGCAACTACACATTACAAACTCTTCCCATTCCAACAAACATTATACATTTACATTCCAACTGTACCAAGTATTTACAAACTAATGCCGACAACAATTTCGGTCTTACTACACCTACAATACATACTCAATCAATTAAACTACCCATGTGAAAACGACTACCCCGTTCTACTCTCGAATGGCTTCCAGCACCTTGTACCTGAAAATAAAGAGAGAAAGGGTGGCCCCCCAGGGGGTTCAGCACAATGCTGGTATGGTAATCGTGCAGCCCGCATACTACCGGGCCACACACAACTAATTGTCGTCTAAGCATGCGGTTGATTTTATTTAAATCATGCATGAAAACTATAAACACATAACACATTGCATACCCACAACAATGGGGTTCAACAAATCAATCAACACAACAAAACTCGTTAGCTCACTCATTTTGTTCCTTGACCCTTGAGGGTTTCTCCTCTATGGAGCTATTTCCTCAATAGACGACACTTACCCACTAGTCGGGTTATACTTAAATTCCTCTTATTACAACTGGGATTCATATCCATGATCCACATGATCCACATACTCCACATAACAGCACACATCACATTTTAACGTACATACAACATAGCTTGGAGAGGGTCACGTGAGGACACGTACCCCGAGATGTGAGTTAGTAACCTCATTGGAGCCTAGAGAACCTTTTTATTCCCATGCTAAGCTCTTTATACAATAACTTATTGTTCTACATAGAGAACATAAATTTACTTAAGATGCGTTGGATATAACATAGTTCCGAACACACCGTACATATTAACTTTACTGAGATGTGTCGGTCTCAATATAGTACCGAACACACTGTACATAACCCTCTAGTCCCGAACAATAGTCGAGGTTGGTAAGCCTTGGTTAAGCTTACCGACGATTGTAATCCAAGAAGGAAAAACCACCATAACAAGGAGCAAGGTAAGGCAAATATGGATACCCACTCCCAAACAACGCGCGACCGGAACGACCGGATTCCTCACCCCCCATTATATATATATAAATATAGTTAAGAGTTCCATTATGGAATCTATCACATCCACACACCATATGGTGTTACAACCGGGTTAAACACACAAGGGAGGTAAACATACTTACACGCACAAACAACACACAACTAACTCACGCATAGCCGTGGTTAGAACGTTCCCATGGTTTGGGTCGTTAAATCTGAATACCGCTCTTAAGTGATCCTAGATTTGGTTAGCTAAGGTTTAACACTTTCGAGGTTTAATGGTATCGAGTTAAACACGCCACATTAATGAATTACTATAAACTCATTTCATGCTTATTCTTGCAAGGTGGCAAACATTCAGAAAAACACATTGGCATACAAGCCGGTGTAATCCGGTAGTACACAGGTTGCAAGAAAACCATACCTGTCACCAAGGACCACTCTATTGTGTCCTCTTATGTTCCTCGAACAATTCCCGTATAACTGGTAACATTACAATTACTTTCATTAACATTGGGGTAACAAGATTGTTTAACGGCTAATGCGCCCATAGTTAACCCCGTCATCCCATTGTACTTAATTTTGCCCTTGTGATCTTAAGTTCACAACTCTAACATCCAACCTAACACTTGTTTACACTTTTTAAGGCCTTTACATGTCACCAAACAAGGCCTAAACATCACCTAAAACCATTACCATTCAATCCCCCATCATTAGAAGCCTTTAAAACACATTTTGCAACATTTTTGCCCTGGTCCGGGACTTGGTCCGGACCCAAGGTCCCGGACCAATAGTATAATGTACTCTCGGCCATATTTTTCACTTGGTCTGGGTCTTGGTCCTGGACTAAGGACCCGGACCACTTGTAAACTTCAATTTCGGCATGTTTTTAAGGGTGGTCCGGGTACCTATACAAGGGCTAGGTCCCGGACCATGTTAATAAGTTGTTAAAACATCATTTTTAACCCCTAATCCAACCTTAAACCTTACCTAATCATCCCATAATCTTTCCACATGTTTCCTACATGTTTAAACACCTTAAAACAAGCACTAAACCTTCCTAAATCATCACTAACTTGTTACTCAATTTCTTACAACAATTCCTAACACTTATAACATTTTTCCTTAGATTTCTAAGTGGTGAAGCATGCCTACAATATCACTAAACAAAGTGTTGCCTCACAAACATTACCAATACTCCAAAAGCATTATTTCTCACAAACACCTCCTTTACACAACTCCTTCTATTTTCCACCAGTTTACACTTAGATCTTCACAAGGCATTATTTTTCCTTTGCTTACCAAAACTTGCACAAGACTTTACACTTCACATAACATGACTTTGGTGTGTCTAAAAACACTCATTTGATCTCTAAATCCTCCAAGACTATGCCCAAGGCATCTTAACACTTATGAACACCTTAATTCACTTTCTTTCCCCATCTTAACACTTAACAATTCCTAGTACCTTCTAGGTCATAAAATCTCACTAGAACACATAAACTCCTTTGTTTATCAACTAAATTTTGCCATAGTTTCTCTTGTATCACCTTACACCAAAACACATAGTTTTCCACCTTTACACAATCCAAGGACACTCAATCCCTTACTACACATTCCTTACACACAAACATATTGTTTTTCATCCTTTAACCATCAAAGACATTCATCTTCACAAGAAATGTTCTTTACACACAACTAAACCTTTAAACTACACTACATCACAATATAGTGCATAAAATTAAATTGCTTGGCACTTAGGCCCTTAAATAACATGGCTCTTAGGCCCTTAAATTGCATTAATCATAAACACCGAATTTCCCACATAATAATTGCCTTTAACCTGCAAATACACACAACATTACATATATATGCCCTTAATAACCTCCTTGAGGATAGTTTTCTAGCACATTTACCATTGGCTCCTTAGGTTGTTTATTAAGCATTTTAAAGCTCGTTTTCCTAAGACACATCAAACCACATTAGGTTAGGTTATTTACCTCTTTTCCTTCCAAACTTATTTCTTGTATCCTTGGATTGAAAATTAGCAAGGGCTTGATCACTTGTCAACCTTCTATCCATACACACATATAAGGGTAATGAGCTTTAAGATTCATACCTAAACTCATATATAAACCCTAGTTTTACATAAGTGTTCTAAAACACTAAAATTGATGCTTACCTTGGAATTTGAAAGAGAACTTGAACAAGTAACAAGAGAGGTGTAACAGCCCCGAATAAACATCCAATAACACGAACAAAGCTCCTAGCCATATTACAAGATAACTATGCAGCGTATTCTCAACATCATTCGGGTGCTACAGATGCCAACCACCCACGTGGTTGACATACCACATTACCAACACCAAGTTACGGTCTGCATGACTGGAAACAGCCCTCAACCAAAACTCATATACAATATAAGATACAATTCCAAGTACCCAGTGTCTACAACATAATTACTAGATCATAAACCGAAAAGTACAACCCAGGTTTAGTAACAACCCATACATTAAACATACTATTCCAAACTCAAAAGTTATGCCCATATAAACTACCCCCATGATAGCCATCCCGCCTACACTCCGTTATCATCCAGCTCAATACCTGTAAAAATTGGGTTGTAAAGGACTCAGCAAACTACTCTGAGTATGAATATGTGTAGCCCGTATGTTACCGGGCTACACGACTACTTGGTCGAATATTATTAGGTCCAATTACATGCTATAATAAAGCAGTAAAGCACACCACAACACACCATGATATCATACACACTTAAAGGTAGCATAGCAATACAACAAACAACCAAGCATACCAGGCTGGCAACATAGCAACATCAAACACGTAACCAAGCACAACAAGCTGCTAGTATAGCAACAACAATCATGTAAATAATAAGACGTGTGCATAGGTATGTTATGCCCATGATCCTCACTATAGGATCATTCGAGCGTTGTGTGTTTTCATTTCTTTTCTCTTGTTCCCATAATGTGTATTTTTTTCCTCTTTCCTTGCACCGAGTCTGGGGATATAATTAGATCCCGTGACCATATCATGTAGGTGCCAATCTTTCCTTGTTTCTTTAAGGATTATTTGTGAATTCTTTTATGGGGATATAATTAGATCCCGTGACCATATCATGTAGGTGCCAATCTTTCCTTGTTTCTGTAAGGATTATTTGTGAATTCTTTTATCACTGCATGTTGGAGGACGTCTCCTCCGTAGCTATTTCCTCCATTCCCGGCGTCATACGTCGAGAAAGCGGAGTCACCTCTAGACTCCAGGATAATGCTCCACCAAATGCCAATCCTCCATTCCCGACGCCAAGGGTCGAGAAAGCGAGGTCACCTCTAGACCTCAGGATGTGCTCCACAATAGTCGGTCGAAGGATCTGATGCAGATACCAACTCCCGAGCACCCATACCGCGCGGCCCGAGATGTTGTCTTCCCGGGTTATTCTCATGTTTCACCAGTAGGTATTTACTTATCATTATCGTTGATAGTTCGACACCATAGTGGGTGTCATTAGAAGTCCTCTATAGTTAAGAGGAGTTTTCCCTTTATGTAGTTCCTTTGTTTTGTTTACGAAGTTCGTTGTGTTTCATCTCAAGGTTTCATCAACGAGAAGGGACTACACTACTGTGTGCGCGCAAGCAATATGCAACAATAATAGCATAGGCATATAAGCAAGTTAAAACAAGCAGTCCAATTTCATGCTTTAGTCTTGTGGTCATTGTCAAACAAAGCACACAACACACAAGCCGTGTAACACGGCAACATACGGCCAACACATATCCATACCTTATTGGGGAACAGTCCTTCATTGCACTAGGGTTTCCCCGTCAACCGCACGCTACGCTCCTATATTCGTTACATGAACGAGTTAGTTCTTTTATTATTTCATGCGATAGCGTTTGCAGAAAACCCCTAGCTCATAAATCCTTTCCTTAATCAAATTCCTAACCTTTACTAGTTGTCGGCTTATTGCCGTCTTGTTTAATACTTTAGTCTTGGCTAAGTTATCCAACCTTAACCATTAGTCCTTTTATTAATGGATTAACATCTAAGTCTTTAGTAATTGCTAACTACTACCCAGGTTCTTTTGTACCATAGACATCCCATAACATACCCTAACTCCTAGGATATTTAGTTTGCCGGTTTTGTCCCTTAACAAGGTCCTAACTTAGTTAATGTTTTAGAACACTCTTACAACAGTTAAGAGTGACTAATCTAAGGTATAATCTTGACCAATGTTTCTGTCACAACTTCCAGTTTAAGAACCTAGTTCCTCGGTACTACTTTGGTAGGATTTCTAACGCTTAGACAGCACTATTAAACTGGTTTTACTTAGCTATCTGTTGTAACAGTTTGAAGACATTATATCCCCCTAGTCGCTTAGCCTAATTCACTTACTCATTCTGTTTTTGTTTTTGTTTTACTGAAGTTACAGACCAGGCAGAACTCTGCACATCAACTTAGAAGGTTTGTATGTTTAGTTCTCACACAGATTTTAATCGTCCTTAAGTGTATCTCCCTTAGCTGGACATCTGACCAATGTTTTAAACTCAAGACAATCTCAATCAAACCCTGCTATCAGCCTTGGAAACTTGCCTAGACAGAAACCTCGATCCAAACAGAAACTGAAGTCACACTCTCAGTATACTTCTTCTCCCTTGCATTTACACTGATTCCTATCCTTCCCAAGGTGTGTACAACTTAGTTAAGTGTGTTAGTAGCGTTTTAGGTTTGTTAATATCCCAATACACCCCATATAATCCTTCTGTAACATGGCTATACAGCCCACGACTTCAGGACAGAAAAACTGAAACTCTGAAACGAACAATCTGATATCCTCACTTCTATCTTTCTCTTTATTCCTTACCCTGCCTTCTGATTTCCCCCAAATTGCTTAGCTTCTTAGTTACGTGTATTAGGAAGATCTGAAACTTAGAAACCACTCAACCCAGGCTTTTAATACTATTGAAAGTTTATTTTACAGAAACGACAAGGAACTGCAGAAAACTAAACTATGTCTCTACACCCTATTTCTTCCTCCTCTGTATAATTTGTTACACGTTTTCTCCAACATCGCACGGCTTATTCCCACATAGCATAATGGGTCAGCAAGGTTTTAAGTCCATTATTAAACCACACACCCTGTTATCAACTCGGTAACTTAATCCTACAGAAAACTTGAGGACTGAACACTGAAAAAGAGACAATATGAGACTCTCCATTATATTCCTTTTCTTTGTTCACGAACTGATCTTCAGCTATGAACAGCTATGTTCCTCTACTGAAGCATGAACAGCTGCAGAACTGAAACTCCATTCTTGTCTTCTACTGTATTTTGTCTCAGCTTAGTTCACTTAACAGACTTATAACCTTCTCCAATGTGTATACCAACTTGGGTAAGTGCATTAGCCATGATTTAGGCCCTTTATTAGACCTCTACACCCTTGTTAACAACTCTGAAAATTCATGTTACAAAATAGCAAGTCACAACGCTGAGGTTCAAGTTTCTACACAAACAGTTTCTTTTCTCTCCTTTTTTTTCATCTTATGTATCTACCAAATTAGGAAACGGTTTAAGCATTGTTTGAGTTCATCACTAAGCCAACTCAACCTCTATATTACTTCTAGGAGCTGGGTGCACAGAAGGACAAGAGTTGCAGAGTATTTGGTTCTCTTTTGTTTTCTGTTTATGAACTCAGTTTAAGGGTCACTCACCACGTTAGTGTCTTAGCTGACTTCCCTTGCTTGGTTCTTGGCACAAATGAGACATCCAGTACCTTGGTCACTCTACATTACTGAAGAAAATTTCCCACGAGTTAGACTTGACGAGCCAGACAAACAAGATAGTGGTTGGAGAAAAACCAGAAGGTTATTTGGAGTTGTTACCTTCCTGTTTACGTTTCAGAGGGTATTGAGCAGCCTCTTCTCAAATGATTTTCGAACAGATCCAAGAGAACTGCATGAGAGGTTCACGTGATTTGGATGAATAAGTCAGTGGTGTCATGAACACCAGAGAAAGGGAAAACAGAAGAGGAGACTTGTAGCAGAACTTGTTTCATGGTCTCACCGTGAGCCAAAAGTGCGAGCCAATGATGCAGTTGTTTCTGGGGAAGTTTTGGTGCATCTCTTTGAGGGAATATCCAAGGAGCTAATGCGTGAAGACGGGACAGAAATTAGCGGTCATGGATCAGGATTTTTTTTTGAACAGAACTTGAAAAAGGATCAGCAGGTCGTTACCTTGCCGCTTGTAATGGTGTTGTCCCAGGCTCTCAAGATCAGTAACACCCCAGTTTCGCCATGCAAGGGAAGGATTGATAGAGCCTGAACTCTGGCCCCGGAACAGAAAAGGGAGAATCATGGAGGCAGTGCTAACATGTTCCTAGGACGTGGGTGTGGACTTTGATGGTCTAATTTTAAAACATGAAGTTAATGGAGTCCGACAAAAGACTGTAAAAGCTGTCTGTTTTTTTTTGTAACTTTCAACCACCAGGCAGCACGGGAGTGAGAGCATGGTTTCCAAAGGGAATTTGTGAAGGTCTGGCGTGCTCCACTTCCAAGTGAGTGACTGACTTCTTGTCCCCTTTCCCAGAGTTAAAATCGGCATTGGAGGATGGCTTGACTGACCTGAGTTGCTTCTGCATGTGGCGTGAGAATTTTCAAACCATGCAAGGTATGATTAACATGCAGGGAACATTACCTAAGAGTTAGTGAAAGTAAGCTTAGTGGAGAATAGTCTCTGATGGTTAGTGTTTGGTGATTGAGTGACTGAGAACGAAGCAGGAGTAAGGGTTTTTGAAATTTAGAGCTGATTACTTGTTAGTCCATTACTATTATGCATATAACTGATGTAGTGCTCCACCAGACATTCAGGTGACTATTGTTTTTTATATATATATATATAGATATATAGTTACTTTAGTAGTTTCATATGTCTAGAGGTGTAATCTTGTTACTGAATACGAGCTCAGCTCACCCGGTTAAGACGTTCACTAGAGATACCAATGGTACTGGGTGTGAATCTTGGCAGGAGCGCATTTTGCTCCTTTTTTTTGTATCAGTGTATATACTTGTCTATTTTTGTATACGTATATATATATATATACGACTATGCTATTATATCGCGTTATTAGTTATACATATATGTACACGTCTATTTTATCAAGTCACATTGTTACGTGTATATGCAATATACATGTCATTTTTGTATACGTAAATATGTGTACGACCATATTATTATTTCACGTTATTGATTATACCTATACATATATGTACGACTATTTTATTTTGTCGTGTTTTAATTATATATATACATATGCGACTATATTATCATGTCACGTTATTAGTTATATACACAACGTTGTAATATTGTAATGTTACGGATATGCATTTTCATATACGTACATATATAAGTACGTGACCATATTAATATGTAACGTTGTCATGTTTTCAGACATGTATATACTAAATTTAATTGTTCGTACATTATCATATGTCCGAATTATGTAACGCGTTATTCTTGGATAGTCTTCCCGCGTATATGATTTTATGTGTTTAATTGTTTAGGGGTGTTTCAACTTACCCCCCTTAAAAGGGACTTCGTCCCAAAGTCTTACTTCATTAACTGGTGTTTTCCATTCTTGTTAATCCTAGAGATCAAGTCCCGCATTCATCTACGATAACCAAAGGATTACGTCCCATAGATTATAATTCTCAGTGCTTCTAAGCACCATGCCACATTAGTGGCTTCACACACGTTCCCATATGTATATATAACAAGCTGAGGTGTAAACCACAGTACACACATTCATTCATAATAGAGTGCACATACACGTACATACCATTCACATACACACAATCCAAAACACACAAACCACAAACCACAAACCTACCACTCATCAACGTGTGATTGTAGGAATACTCATAGTGAAAGGATAAAGTCCCAAATTTGTTCTCTCTAACCATGGGACCGCATCCCGAAAATTCCACAGTTCTATTACACCAATTGCGCTTATAAGCACCACGCCACATCTGTGGCTTGACCAAGTTCTCAATAATATTGCAATGTACCAGTAATGTTCATACTGTACTCATAAGCAATCATATGACCAAGTCATTCATTCATAACCACCATGCATTCAAACCAATCCACACACAGTTCACACACATAACATCCAAAACAACACCTCAAACGAGCAACAACAAGTAAAAACGCAACGCGCCTACCCCCCTTAAAAATGGATTACGCCCACGTAATCCCTTTTATACCATCCTTGAGTCTTGGTTCAAGATGTTTAATTCTCATGGGGCATTCCAGTTTCTATACAATTTAGCTCACCTTATGATTCTAGTTTCCATACCGATCTATCAACGGATTCGGGTTTAGCCTCTCTGGGTTCAAGGTATTGGCCGATATGTCACTTGTTATTCAACCGGAAAATGGGAGATACGGTCCACTAGCTTCTGCTATGCGACTCTGGTTACCTTCGGGTTTAGTTTTCCCCTTTCTATGCCTTCCAAGGTGGTGCCTGGTTTATTTGTAACTTTATCATTTAGGAGTAAATGCCTTTGACTGCCGTGGGGTATTTTAATTTATACACGGTCTCGCTGGCTTGTAATTTGTCTATCCATTTTCTTTGGAGGTCGGATATTCATTCTTTTAGTGCGCTTTTAAGCGTCTGAGTTATTCTTTCTAACTGCCCTTAAGGTTTATATTCATATATGCTATGTAGTAACGGTTTAGTTCTTAGTATTTGAATGTTACAACTGTGTCATTGTTATAACGACATGTCTAGTTGATATTACCACTCATACTCATATGTAGGTAGCTAGTTTACTCTCCTAGCATTGCTACCTATTTTGATCCCTTATTGTGTATAGCCAAATTAGACGTTTTTCATCCTTTAAATAATCATTATTTTTCAACCTAATTGTGGCTTTGACCTTGCTGGTTGACTTCAATTAGTTTCAGTCAAAAGGTTACCGAATTATGTATGTTAGAAGTTTCTGTGATTGTAAATCATTTAGCATGAGATATTTAGTTTCCTTATCATCACCATTGTTCTTATGTCCCGCCAGGAAGTAAAGTAATGATTTCAACCGGTTACTTATTGCATTTGATTACGGTAGTGTATACTTTATGTATTAACAGCTATGTTATTGGTAACATCACATTATTTCCAGTCGTCACATATTTGTACACCCTTGTGTTTATCCCCGAATTTTCGAGCCATGTATCCATGTATTTTATGTGGTTTCATCATCTAGTATCAACACCGCCTCTTTCGTATTTTTACTTATCCAACTTATAAACTTTCACCTATTTGTAGTTTATGTGTCCACTTGTAGGGGGTTTCAAGAATCATCCAACACTGACGTGATCAGCGTAAATGTTGGGCTACCCCCTTCACCCCAATTTATGCGCAGTGTCGCTTGACCTGGCCAGGGTCAAGTTCAACCTTGCACGTCCGATTTAAACAACCAATCAATTAGTCAAATTCGAACTCCTATCCCACTTGTTTCTAGTCATCTAGTAATCAATTTATTGACTAGTGTCGAAATCTAAGCCTTTAGATTAATTGTTCAATTTTCTTACTGTATACTCATACATATATACTCGAGTGTTTTAAACCTCTTGATTTGTAGGTAGATTCCCATATAAGTGTTTCATAAGTTTAGTGATATACTAGTACATGCATTTATATCTCCCTGGTGCTCTCAATTCCTTTCATCCCAACCCTCATACCATATGTATAGATACATGTTCATTTGCTAGTACATGTGGTCTCATAAATTCTAGTGCTAGTCAATTGGGTATACAATGGTATACTTCCCAATTCTTAATATTACTATGGTTTCCTCACACTTACAATTTATTATTGAATTTACAAAATGATTCATTACTCATCTTAGCCCATCAATTAATCTCTCCATTACGTCCTTTAATTTTGTTCAAAATTTCCAAATTTCGATACCCAGTTATTCATAAATATTTGGTTTCTTCTTGATATTTCCCTCCTCATAGATATTTGTCTGTTTTTTTGTTGGCCTGTTTAGGCTCACCTCAATTTGACTTAAACTCTATTCTGTTTTCCATATTAATCTCTTCTGGGTCTCGTAATCCTTTTGTTACTTTCTGATTATTATTCCTTGTGTGTTTCTCTTACTTGCAGTAGTCTAGCTTTTTACCTTCTTGGTCTACTAAACGAGTGGTTGCACTCCGGATTTATCACCACTGAGGTCTCAATATTTATTTTCGATCGTTGAGTTGTATTGTTAACTCGAGTTAGGTATGGTTGATTTACTAATCATGACCTTCTTAATTGAACCCCATTTACTCCTTGGGTTTTATTGATATCTTGTCTTTTCTGGTATGTATGTATTTACATTGGTATATATGATTAGGTAAATCCTGTTTAGAGTTCCTTAGTATGTAGTGTGTTTGGAAGGATTATTTCGCAATAGTGGCATTATACATTGCCCTTTAGATATTTACATGGGAGGTCAAATTTAGGGGATGATGTCGGAGAGTATTATAGTACGGCTCACTAGAGCAGCTGGTACCCTGGTTAGAATGCGGGGAGTAATATCTTATATTTGGAGAACTCTGCTAAACTTTGGTGTGGACTTTGGAAATTTAGGTGTTTGGTAATGGTTACATAAGCATGGCGCTTCCAAATTTGACTTCTTTTTTACAGGGTTGTTGCTTATTCGTTGTTGTTGAGAGAGGTTATGTTTACAGCAACATTGAGATAATCTTACTGAGGTTATGGTAATTGTTATTCTATTATAACCCAGTCTTATGGCACGAGCCTTATGCGTGACCTGAACGCTCAGTTCTTCACTGTATCACCTTGCGAGTATGTAGTATTATTTATTGGTACTAGCGTTTTAATTTCATGTTCTCACTGTATTCGTTAGTGAGACTCCATATCATTTCTTTCATAACCATAATTGCCCATTTTATTGGTGTGATATTATGTTGTCGTAGAGTAGAAGTATGATAAGCAGCATTTGTCCTTTGTGGGACGATTGTGGGGTTCGAAAGGAATAAAACAACACGAACGAGAAGAGAATGAAGGAGACATTAGTATGTATGTTCCTCGTTCGCCGGTTGTAGAAGCAGAAGAGAATGACCAGTTGTGGTCACTGATTTCAATTGTTTGAGATCAAGGGATGTAGAAGGATAATTGAGTAAAAAGTAGAATAAAGGAGGTGGTGGCGATGCATACCGATCGCCAGTTGAGGCGTTGTGCCCTTTAGGTAATGTAGAGAACAAAGAGAAACGTGAGAAGTAGCAGAGAATTTATTGAATTCCGTAATATTATACTTAAGTGTGTAAAATTGTGTCATGCTTCATTAAGCATTATAGATTGTACCAATTTTATGTAATTTCGTCTCGAACTATATTCTTTTATTTCATTGTTTTACGAGAGGTTTACTAAAATAAACCTCTCAAGTGTACGAATTGAAGAATTTATCTCAATCCCATCCTTGGCTTAATTAATTGTTTATTTAAGCTTTATTTATTTCATGGGTTTTTTTTGGGGTATTTTGGTCCTCTTTGTTTGTCGGGCAGGGTCCTATCGACTGCTAAGCATGTCGACCCAAGTTACCGCTAAAATTGGTCCCTCTATGGGTATTATTCCTTTGGCAACGTCTTTGAACTTCACGCTCTAGTCAGAGCTTCAAGTCTTGGGACTGTTGCAGGGTATAGTCTTTTCTTCATGGGTTAATTGCATAACATTAAGTAGATGCCGGATCGGGTTTTCCCGAGTGTGAGGAGGCTTTCTACCTCTCCGGCGTTCTTTCTATGAATTGAAATGGACCCTAGGGACGTAGAGGTTGGGTGTAGGTGTCTGTTAGGTATCCAGTAATTACTGGGGAAGAACCCTAACTAACACGCCTCACATACTAACCCTTAACCCCGTTTCCCCAAATTCAGGTTTTCCTATACACGGTACTTCCCTGTTCCAGTCATCAGAGCGTAACTACGCTCTGATACCACTTTCTGTAACACCCCCGAATAAACATCCAATAGCACGAACAAGCTCCTAGCCATATTACAAGATAACTATGCAGCGGATTCTCAACATCATCCGGGTGCTACATATGCCAACCACCCACGTGGTTGACAAACCACATTACCAACACCAAGTTACGGTCTGCATGATTGGAAACAGCCCTCAACCAAAACTCATATACAATATAAGATACAATTCCAAGTACCGAGTGTCTACAACATAATTACTAGATCATAAACCGAAAAGTACAACCCGGGTTTAGTAACAACCCATACATTATTAGCTTCTTAGTTACCCTGCCTTCTGATTTCCCCCAAATTTCTTAGCTTCTTAGTTACATGTTTTAGGAAGATCTGAAACTTAGAAACCACTCAACCGAGGCTGCTAATACTACTGAAAATTTATTTTACAGAAACGACAAGGAACTGTAGAAAACTGAACTATGTCTCTGCACCCTATTTCTTCCTCCTCTATATAATGTGTTACACGTTTTCTCCAACATCGCACGGCTTATTCCCACATAGCATAATGGGTCAGCAAGGTTTTAAGTCCATTATTCAACCACACGCCCTGTTATCAACTCGGTAACTTAATCCTACAGAAAACTTGAGGACTGAAACACTGAAAAAGAGACAATCTGAGACTCTCCATTCTATTCCTTTTCTTTGTTCACGAACTGATCTTCAGCTCTTCCTTAACTGCTGACTTCGTTACTTAAGTGCTTTATCAAGATTCCAACCCCAAACAAAAAACCCAACACTGCTTGGTTAATGTTACTGGTATACCCTAACACTGAAACTCAAAACTGATAACGAAACTGAACCTTAAAACCTGATAACTTCTCCTTGTTGTTTAAAGCATATTCACAAAACTGTCGTTCACTTTTCCCTTCAAACTGGTTTCCCATCTATCTAAGTATATTATCAAGTTTTAATTATGAAACAGACCTAAAACAAATCTATTACAGCTACTGAGAGATTTTAATACTGGAGTTAGTAGAACTGGGCAGAACGTGGAATATGAAGTTGATATCTCTTTTCTGTTTTTCTTTTGTTTGTTTAGATTGGGTTTCCAGTTCCCCTTAGGTTGTCTAATTACTTAATTATCTTTTTAATGCAGTTTTAACCCTCAAAACAAGCCCAAAACACTGCTGTTAAACCTACAGAACGTGCTTATACTGAGACCAAGAAAAACAGCATAACTGAAATCAAATTTCTGAAATCTGCTACTTCTTACTTCCATTCTAATATGCTATCTGTCTCCTCCATGAATATACCAACCTAGGTAAATGTGTTAGTACTGATTTAGGTTGATTATTAACCCAACACACCCCCTTTAACATGGTTAATCAGAGACTTATGGTTTCAGAAAAATTGTAAAACTGAAATACCAAAATCTGATATCCTCTATTCCTTTCCCTGTTTGTTCACGAATTTGATCTCTAGCTCCCCCTAATTGTCTAGCTAATGAGTTAAGTATTTTAATATAGTTCTACCCTTAAAACAGACCCACAATAACATTGTGAATCCCACAGCTATGTTCCTATACTGAAGCATGAACAGCTGTAGAACTGAAACTCCATTCCTGTCTTCTACTGTATTTAGTCTCAGCTTAGTTCACTTAACAGACTTATAACCTTCTCCAAAGTGTATACCAACATGGGTAAGTGCATTAGCCATGATTTAGGCCCTTTATTGGACCTCTACACCCTTGTTAACAACTCTGAAAATTCATGTTACAGAATAGCAAGTCACAGCGCAGAGGTTCAAGTTTCTGCACAAACAGTTTCTTTTCTCTCCCTTTTTTCTCATCTTATGTGTCTACCAAATTAGGAAACAGTTTAAGCATTGTTTGAGTTCATCACTAAGCCAACTCAACCTCCATATTACTTCTGGGAGTTGGGTCCATAGAAGGACAAGAGTTGCAGAGTATTTGGTTCTCTTTTGTTTTCTGTTTATGAACTCAGTTTAAGGGTCACTCACCACGTTAGTGTCTTGGCTGACTTCCCTTGGTTCTTGGCACAAATGAGACCTCCAGTACCTTGGTCACTCGACATTACTGAAGATAATTTCCCATGAGTTAGACTTGACGGGCCAGACAAACAAGATAGTGGCTGGAGAAAAACCAGAAGGTTATTTGGAGCTGTTACCTTCCTGTTTGCGTTTCAGAGGGTATTGAGCAGCCTCTTCTCAAATGATTTTCGAACAGATCCAAGAGAACTGCATGAGAGGTTCACGTGATTTGGATGAATAAGTCAGTGGTGTCATGGACACCAGAGAAAGGGAAAACAGAAGAGGAGACTTGTAGCAGAACTTGTTTCATGGTCTCACCGTGAGCCAAAAGTGCGAGCCAATGATGCAGTTGTTTCTGGGGAAGTTTTGGTGCATCTCTTTGAGGGAATATCCAAGGAGCTAATGCGTGAAGGCGAGACAGAAATTAGCGGTCATGGATCAGGATTTTTTTTTTGAACAGAACTTGAAATAGGATCAGCAGGTCGTTACCTTGCCGCTTGTAATGGTGTTGTCCCAGGTTCTCAAGATCAGTAACACCCCAGTTTCGGCATGCAAGGGAGGGATTGACAGAGCCTGAACTCAGGCGCCAGGAACAGAAAATGGAGAATCATGGAGGCAGTGCTAACATGTTCCTAGGACGTGGGTGTGGACTTTGATGGTCTAATTTTAAAACATGAAGTTAATGGAGTTTGACGAAAGACTGTAAAAGCTGTCTGTTTTTTTTTGTAACTTTCAACCACCAGGCAGCACGGGAGTGAGAGCATGGTTTCCAAAGGGAATTTGTGAAGGTCTGGCGTGCTCCACTTCCAAGTGAGTGACTGACTTCTTGTCCCCTTTTCCAGAGTTAAAATCGGCATTGGAGGATGGCTTGACTGACCTGAGTTGCTTCTGCATGTGGCGTGAGAATTTTCAAACCATGCAAGGTATGCATGCAGGGAACATTACCTAAGAGTTAGTGAAAGTAAGCTTAGTGGAGAATAGTCTCTGATGGTTAGTGTTTGGTGATTGAGTGACTGAGAACGAAGCAGGAGTAAGGGTTTTTGAAATTTAGAGCTGATTACTTGTTAGTCCATTACTATTATGCATAAACTGATGTAGTGCTCCACCAGACATTCAGGTGACTATTTTTTATATATATATATATATATATAGTTACTTTAGTAGTTTCATATGTCTAGAGGTGTAATCTTGTTACTGAATACGAGCTCAGCTCACCGGTTAAGACGTTCACTAGTGATACCAATGGTACCGGGTTTGAATCTTGGCAGGAGCGCATTTTGCTCCTTTTTTTGTATCAGTGTATACTTGTCTATTTTGTATACGTATATATATATATATATATATATACGACTATGCTATTATGTCGCGTTATCAATTATAAATATATGTACGCGTCTATTTTATCAAGTCACGTTGTTACGTGTATATACAATATACATGTCATTTTTGTATACGTAAATATGTGTACGACCATATTATTATTTCGCGTTATTGATTATACCTATACATATATGTACGACTATTTTATTTTGTCGTTTTTTAATTATATATATACATATGTGACTATATTATCATGTCGCGTTATTAGTTATATACACAACGTTGTAATATTGTAATGTTACGGATGTGCATTTTCATATACGTACATATATAAGTACGTGACCATATTAATATAAAACGTTGTCATGTTTTCAAACATGTATATACTAAATTTAATTGTTCGTACATTATCATATGTCCGAATTATGTAACACGTTATTCTTGGATAGTCTTCCCGCGTATATGATTTTATGTGTTTAATTGTTTAGGGGTGTTTCAAGTGGACTCCTCCTAGTCCATTGAAGTTTGAAATAAGGCTATGAAAGATCAAAAGAACACACCATCAATGGGTGATTCTCGGTCATATATAAAAACAAGGGGAAATGAAGTTTTTCTTTGGTTTTTCTTACCTTGAAGCAAAGGAGAATGACATGGCATGGAAAGATGAGCTCAAGCTCCTTCAATGGAGATTCTTCATGGTACCAAAATGGAGTTCTTGAGGATTTGAAAAGAGAGAAATGAAGAGCTTGCTCCAACTAGAAGAATGGTAGTCTTGAAATTGAATTTGGATCATGGAGCTAAGAGCTACAAGGATTTGAAGATGGTGAAGGTATAGTTGCTGTAGCAAAAAACGAAATGGAGAAGGGAGGATGAAGATGAATACGGTGGGGATGAGAGAAATGAAGAGAATGAGGTGAGAGAGTGCACTTCAAGAGATATTATGTTATAAAAGGTAAATAGTAACTTTTACTTTATCCCTTCTTCTTTTCTTTATTTGCTGGCCATGTGTGATGACTCACACATCTAAAACCGTCCCCCCTTTCAACAATTAACTTATATATGGCCTTGTTTGACCATTTAACTAATTAAGGTTGACTTAAGTCAAAACTACCACTATTTGAGCACTATTCACTAATTAGTGCACATATTTGTGAAATTTTTGGTTTCCCATTGATTTAGGCTTCCTAATGTGATACTAAGTAGTACACATGTTGATTAAAGTGTAATGATGGACATTTAGCCACTCAAAACCCATTTCCAAGACAATTTTTCAAAAATGTGCTTTAAGGCTCCTTAAAGCACATTTTGTGTTTTAACTTGTTTTCAAGCTTGGTTTTCTTTAGTAATTGATTTAACATGTTCATTAACATGTAAATAAGGTATAGGAATGACCATTAGGTCTTATACAAGGTTACACCAAGTCTAGGGCAAGTATTTGCTTATATTGACTTTATGGTGCTTTCTTGTGATTTCTTTTAGTTTAATTGCCTACCAATGTTTCTTAAGGACTTAATTAGCCTTATTAAATCATAATTGCACATTACTGAGTCTTGGTAGGCTCTTTGGGTCCTAGCCAAGTTCATTCCAAGCTTAGAGCATGTTTTTGTTCATATTGTCTTTATGGTACTTTATGGTTTTTACTATGGTTTGAATTGTTCATTAATGTTTCTAAGGAACTTTTTAGCCTTAATATACCATAGTTTAATATTTAATCAACATATTAAGGTTTGGGGTATTTCAAAATTCATGAGATTCATAAATTTGTGTTGAAAAATAATCTATATGGCTTTGGGCACCTTGAAACCCACGTCTTCTTTTCCAATCACGAGCCTATCCTGCGCCGTTTCTTCCCTGCATGGAACTTCATCCACAACTACGACGCACAGCCGAATGGTCGCATATGGGTTTTTTTCAACCCTTCTATCGTCTCCCTCTTCCCAATCCACCGCTCTAACCAAATGATTACCTGCAAAGCCTCTCCTATGGGCTTCTCCGCCTTCACCATTTCAATTGTCTATAGTATGAATAACCCTATGCTTAGGTATCACCTCTGGAAGGACATCTTCGACTTTAGCTACGATCCTATGGGTCCTTGGGTTGTTGCTGGTAACTTCAACATCATCCTCTATGCCGAGGATAGGTTGAGCTCCCGCACCCCCTCTGTAACACCCCTATAATAATAAAACAACAGCGGAAAATAAACTAAAGGTGCTACAGACCATCCGGCTCCAAACACCCGGTACCAACCTCACCAATTACAACCATTACAATTATCTAAGTTACGGTCTGAACTTCGAGAAAACTTAACATTAACATAACAATAATAAAGTACATTCACTCTCCATAAACCTAATCCATCCCAATCATCATGCTCTTCGTGGCCACCTGTAAATCAATTTGTACTGCAAGATGAACCAAGCAGCCCACCGGGAGGGGTGAGTCAGTTCCCTGGAATGGAACTGGTACAATTCTCCAAAACAATCTTTTAAACGAAACTCTTCAAAATAAACAGTAACTTGAAATTAAACTCTTGAAAGTAAAGCAGGGAAACAGGGCACTTTAAAATCACCAAGCCAAAGATAACAAGTTAAGGATAAAGATAAATGATAGAAAAGGTAAAGTTAGTGAAACAAAATCACATCATGTGTTAGTGAACATCCATTTCCTTAGTTAAACCCAATTCCCATTAGGAGTAGAAAAACTCAGATAGTCACAAAGGACTAGGAATGATAAAACAGATCCAAGAACCAAGAACTCAAGAGTGGAATAATTTCAACTGGGAGAGATGGCCCCCACCGTCAATCACGTCCTTTTAGGACAGGGGATATACAGCCCCTCACTGTTTATCACGTCCACTAAGGACAGGGGATATACAGCCCCTCACTGTCTACCACGTCCACTAAGGAGAGGGGATATACAGCCCCTCACTGTCTATCACGTCCACTAAGGACAGGGGATATACATCCCCTCACTGTCTATCACGTCCCTTTCTGGGACAGGGGATATACAGCCCCTCACTGTCTATCACGTCCCTTTCTGGGACAGGGGATATACAGCCCCTCACTGTTACCATTGAAGACGCGCGCACGTCGAAACCTCAAGAACCAGCTCATGGATGAAACGATATCCAGAGTCAAAAGAAGAATTTCCAAGATTGACCTTTTTTCCAAATTCCCACTAGATCACCAACTACCCAGAGCAATACCAAAACACTCAGTCCTACAGAGTGCAGAAGCGTAAACCCCAAGCAGTCAATGTCTAATGGAACAACCAAATAGAAGGAACCAATACCCAAGTGAGTTTCACATCCAAGGCTCAGTTAGTCACACAAGCTGGGTTAGTCACACAACCATTTCCTTTTTAGAAATTCCTCTTAAAGTCAGTTAGCGTTTTCCAAAAATTCCACAAGTCAATCAGCAAAAATATCGGAGTACGAGAAATCATACAAAACATTCCATAGAGTCCAAAACACAACAAGCTGAGTACGAGAAATCGTACCTGGGTAACACTGTAGCAGTTCTAATCAACTTGCACAAACAATCAACAGTACTCTGAAGAATATTAAAGGTATCTATCATCAACCACTTGTAGCCTATGTTACGCTTAAATAAACTCCTTACTCTTATTTCAAAGTCTCAATTATCCTTTAAGCCCTCACTTAAATGTTATGTATAATCTTCGAGTTATCTGAGAACGTTGTATAGCCCAAGGTGGTAAGATCAAGGAATGTATTCGATTAACATTTGCTAATTGTCCACTCCTATCCACTTTATTCATACTTAACCACAATCCTCACATTCAAGACTTTTGAGACCTCTATATCATAAATGTGTTTACATTATATCATAACCTAATTGAGTTACTAACTCATTTATCTTATCTTTAGTCCAGAAAGACTTTTTATTACATCCAGCTAATAATCTTGACATAAGATGTTAAATTACTTTTCATCTTGAAACAACTATATTATAGTTAACTTAGACTTATCGAACTCTTACATTTAGTATTCACAAGGTACATTATTTGCTTAATTATTACCTATAAGGTGTTTAAATATAACCTTTTATGTATCTTACTTACCTTTAATCTCCTAAATATTTTATTTTTACACCCATTCACTCTATAGACTATGTATAATCCTTTTGTACTAAACTTCAATAAACTTAAGCCTTAAATACGTTTTAAATTGTTTCACAAAACCTAAGGTTTCAAAAGAATAACTTAATAAATTACTTTCCTTTATTGTATTTAGGATGGACAATATATCTACATAGAGTAGAATCTATCAAAGAATTAAATTCTGGTTTGTAAGCAAAATTGTTAATTATATGAAAATTCTCATATTTTATATTCAAATAACCTATCATTATTTCCCATTACCATAAAGTATATCAATATAATATCTTATGTAACCTAGTTTTATCTAATAAAAGGTTCAAAGGTTTTAAGTATCAAATTCCTATTTATAAACCTTCTATAAATTCTAACTACTAAATACCTCACTTAATTGTAAACTCACATCCTAAGTATTGGTAATAAATGTTATAAATTGACTTCATATGGCTTATCTAACGCCAGGAAACTTAAGGATTATTATTTAGATAAATTTCCAAATCATAGTTTAATATAGTTTTATATCATAACCCTTTTAATGATTTTATCTTAAAACATTAAGGTATATTCCAATACCATAAATGTTAAGAAATGATTAAATCTAGACTTACTAATCCACCTCACATTTAGATGTAAAAGTATTTTATTTATTTATTATTGTTTATATATTAAGAACATTTAGATGTAAAAGTATTACATTTATTCATTAATTATATAGTAAGTTCTATTTGTGTAAAATCTAATTACAAATATTCCTAAGTCCCAACTTATTAATTACCTAACCAAATTATAGATTTACATTATGGTCTTTGACAAACAATATTACACATGTATTCTAATATGGTTTATATAAATCTTAGAAATCCAAGATAACTCTTTAAGCTCAATTTCATAACCACAATTCAATACTAGCTCATATAATATTCTTTTAATAGTATTATGTATAGGTTTAGTTTAACTTACTAATTCCTTCGTATTATATTTCCTATAAGGTATCTAATTTTATTTATGTTAAATGTGTATATTTATATATACTAGGATTTGTTCAAAACATTATTTATGTAGTTTATTGTATTTAATTATGTTTAATAACTTTTAGGCATAACTACAACCGACCTATGGTTTATTAAATAAAGTGTTTCCTTTGTTTATATATATATATATATATATATATAAGTGTACCCGTACTAGAAATCAACTAAGACATTCCCTATGTAACTTATCATATTTAAACTATCTTATTAATACAACCTTAAACTGTATTCCAAGTATGTTTCGTTAAGTATTTCTTTTACCATATCATAGGATACTAGCTCTTATAACATTTAGTTATTATAAGTGTTAATTTAACTAGTTCCTTGTTTTACTCTAAGTTACTACTTAATTCCCTTTTTATAAACGCGTAAAAATATATATATTTATTCCTTAGTTTAATTAAAAATATTAACTCCCATAATATAGTAAATAAAATGTAGGATAATTAAATTCCTTAATTTATATAAGTTTCTACTAAGTAAGTATCTATACATATATGTAAATAATTTCACTTCTCTTAAAAGCCAATACCAAAACATTTATAAACTTACTGTTATAAAATGTTAATTTAATTTCCCTTATTTTTCCCCAGCTTAAAAGTTAATTAACAAACCATACTTTAATTTTTGGTTACATTAAAAACCTTATATTATAGGTTATTCTTATGAAAAACTCATAAACACAATTTTTAAAACCTTTTACCATTGCCCAAAAATTCCCAAATTTAATATACAGTAACTATAACATTTTAGACATATTATAAAATTTTTATTTCATAAAAATATCTTTTTAATTTAGCCAAATAATTCCAGAAAACCCGTAACTTGCAAAAATCATAACTTATGTTTAAAAACTCCAAAACCTTATTAATTTACATCAAAATAAACTAGATTTAATAAGGAATCTATGGTTAAAATTTCAAGTCAAAATACCTTTGGGAAGGTATTTAAATTAATTCAACAAGTTAGAGTTAAATTCTGAAACATTATAAACTTAAAACATCTTTATTATCCACGATCTAATCTTGGCCGTCCATTTCCTTAAGTCCAGATCGGACGGATGCTGAAGCCCCAGTTCTTCATCAAATCCAAAATCGAAGTCGAGTACTAAATCGACAATATCTCCCAATCTACAGAACGAAATCGAGTGATTCTTGTTTCTATGGATTCGAAATTGAATTTCGGTTCTATTGATACCGGTTTCCCCAATTATAATGCAGTATACATCAAGTTTGAATTCGATTTGAAGGTTAGGGTTTATATTAGATACAAAATTCAATTTGATCACACTTCTCACAAATTCTCCTAACCTAACACATAATTGACTAAATTGGAACATGGGTTAGGTCGAAAACATGACTACGAACAGCAATATCGGAGTAATTTGATCGGAGACTCACCGGATTGTGCGAATTGTGTGAATTCAAATTCGGAAAACTGGAAAAAACTCGAACTTTGAGCAGTTCTTGGTGCCAACTTTGAGGATCTATAACTAGGAGTACAAATCGAGTTAGGTTATGAGTAAGGGCTCATTGGAAAGAACAAACTTAGATCTACGTATTGATAGCAAGAACTAAACCTAACTCGAACCACACAAAAAGAAATTGAAGTCGCAAAACACGAGTTTACCTCTCTGTTTCGGTATGATTTTATGTGCTGGTGAAACCGAAACTTTAGATGCCTTACTCTTCCAATCCGTTGAGAATTAGCTTAGACCATAAACACGAAAGTTTTAGAGGAATTAGAGCTCTTCAAAACGAGCTAAAGAACATGGAATTTGGATGAGTAACGAAGAAGTTATGATCGACGCAAGTTACCTGAAATCGATGAGAAACTGGAATTCTGGAAACACGTTTCGCAAGGTGCCAACTTTAGGTCAGATTTGTGGCTGATGTATAACGAATTAGGGTATGTGTGAGTAATAGTTGGAAAGAGGACGTTTTGAAGAAGAGAATGAAGAAGACGACATGGAAAAATATTGAGAGATGAGTGAGATATAGCCGTCCAAAGTTAGGGCTAAACACTGAATTCTGTTATCGAAATTCAGGGAAAGAATCGGCTAAGTGTTGGCAACCCGTTACAGAGTGACACGTGGCATCTTTCAAATTTTTGATTCAAAACTTCAATCTAGCATAACTTTGGCTAGGATGATCCGTTTTTGACGTTCTTTTTATCGATCTTCATGGTTTTCCATAACCTATTTATTGGTATAGGTTTCATGGCCTGGTTTGACCATTCTCAAAAAGTCAACTCTAGCAAGGCTTAATAAGCTTTAAGGTTTCTAGAATTTTATATGACTTTTATGTTTCAAAACAATGTTCCAACACTTCCTAAAATCTTTATAATATAGTTGGAGTGTTTAGAAATTTTCCCAAGATTTATGGACTTATAAATCTTATTATTAAATTCATAATACTATATAATAATATATAATAATTAGGGTTAAATAGGAGAAAACCCCTAAATAAATTTCACAATTCCATATAATAATTTAATACTTAATAGTATTATTAAAGGTTTAATAAAAGAAATCCCCTAAATTAATTTAAATTAATTTAGGGGTATTTCAGTATATCCCCCTTAAAAGAAACTTCGCCTCGAAGTTTAAAAATCAACTAATAGGCACTCACACCGCTTCGGGTGTGCTGAGACAATAATAATTCCAATGAAATTCCATACCAATCCAATCCTTTATTCCCATCCATCTCCATAACAACATTCCACTCGAGATTACTCAAAATCAAAACGAACCAAGATATACAAAGACATAGCCTGATGAAAATCAACAGTCACATACTGTGCCATATTGTAAAAACCAAGCACATACAAACACCTCTCATTCTGCTAATACTGTTCTCCCTTTACTAACAATGCAACGAGGCATAATCCGGATGAGATAACGAAGGAGGAGTATGCCAGCATATCCCCCTTAAAAGAGCTAAGGTACGCCCTCGTACCGCTACTAACGGCACATTCAAAGAATTCTACACCTTATTAACCAGCTTTGTTGTGAATTTTACTGCACCGTTGATTTTATCTATGATCGTTACATATATCTGTATCTCTTGATTGTTATGTAATTGTATTTCCTTGGTGGTTATAAAATTTTATCTTATGATTATTATCCATTCATTTAATGACTGATACGAATTATATGTCCATATATGATCATTTATCATATCAATTATATTACCAAGCTATAAACCAGGTGTAACGTACTTGAGTAGTTTAACATAATATTCCCGATCATTTAATAATCCTCAATAATCTTCCAAAATTATCTTCGAAGGTTTATTAATCAACCATATGTTAAAACTCTATAAGATAAATATTTCCTATGACTTTTCAAGTTTCAATAGTTTTTTTTTATAATTAACTATCGTATTTTAGACGATTCATTCAGTGTTTACTTTATAAAATTTACTTATTATATAGCTTCACCCAAGGCAGAATTTTAGGAAGTTCTTCCAAAATCTGATTCCTTTATCTTAAAATTCATATATTATATTTTTTTAAGGTAGGGACTCTATATAAAATTTTAAGTCAAGTGAGCTAGTCTAATGAAAACTCACTCACTCTTGGTAATTATTTTTCTTAAGGTTTGTTCTATGTAAGTATTCTCCTGATTATTAAATCTTAGTACCCCCTTAGACAATGGTGGCTTTTGTAAATATCACTCTTAGTGTGACTTCTAAGATTTTATCTATGTATAAGGTTAAACTTCTAAATAAACATGAGGATTTTCAAATCTTTAAGTAATTCTCAATTTCTCACTAGATGCTCAATATTCCGAGTATTTAAGGATCAATGGTATTTAGTTTAGTGTTACTCTTCTCTTCACTTAATCTTTAAGTAACTTCCTTTAATGGTTTTTATATTCAACAAGGGGTAGATGTTCTACCTTGAAGTACCCAAATTTTAAATTCCCTTCCTCCATATATAGGTATTTTTTACCAAAGATTTAACTCAATAAATCCTTTACATGTATGAATTTAATACTGGATATTAAGATATAAATTTTGAATTGTTCATTGTGGCTAGCAATGAAATATGCCTAGCTCAAGATTTCATGACGGTAACGTCTTACCACCAATCCTCCTCAAGTTCAACATAATGCATCACTTCCATGGAAGATTATTTCCGGTCAGATGACAAGGCTTGTCTAGCCCCTAAACTTCCAGCAGTGGGTGTGCACCCCCACTACTTTTGGCCTAGGAGTTCGTCGCACCAGGCACTTCCCGTAGAGTGTTAGGTTTATGTGTTTTCTTTCTAAAGTTAACATAGAGTTTTAATGTGTTTACAAGTTTAGATGTTGATCTTTTCTAATACGCTACTAGTTCTTGTTAGCTTAATAATTTTCTAGACTTAAGATTTATCTTAAACATTATCTTTAGGTAATAAATTGATACCAAGTAGTTCATGAGATTTATTTTCAAACTTTAAAGGAGTTGAAGTACTTTCACATAATATCAATACTAATTTAGTTATGTAAAGTTCTATTTGTATACTGTTTTCAACCAAAAGTATTCTTTAAAATTCTAGGAATTTGTGTACTAGCTTTTAAAGGATTGCATTTTTAGCAATGTATTCTCCATGAGTATGCTTTTGAAAAATAGCTTAATATTTGGTTTATCTCAACCAAAATCTTATCGTACTTAATATAGGATGTTCCAAACTTATATATATATATATTTTTCTGTAGTTTATTGTTGGAACGGTATAACAACACATCACACTCAACAGACATTCACAAAAGGAAAGTGTGTAAAGGAATCATTCACAATTCCAAAAAGGGTTAGGAGTCGTGCCTTACTGGAGTCCTCACTTCCCAATTCTACCCCAGTTCCCCAGTTTTAAGTGCACCTATAATCTAAGTATTTCACTCGACTTGTTTTCTCAGGTTCAGAGCGTAACTACGCTCTGATACCACTTTCTGTAACACCCCTATAATAATAAAACAACAACGGAAAATAAACTAAAGGTGCTACAGACCATCGGGCTCCAAACACCCGGTACCTACCTCACCAATTACAACCATTACAATTATCTAAGTTACGGTCTGAACTTCGAGAAAACTAAACATTAGCATAACAATAATAAAGTACATTCACTCTCCATAAACCTAATCCCATCCCAATCACTCATGCTCTTCGTGGCCACCTGTAAATCAATTTGTACCTGCAAGATGAAACCAAGCAGCCCACCCGGGAGGGGTGAGTCAGTTCCCTGGAATGGAACTGGTACAATTCTCCAAAACAATCTTTTAAACGAAACTCTTCAAAATAAACAGTAACTTGAAATTAAACTCTTGAAAGTAAAGCAGGGAAACAAGGCACTTTAAAATCACCAAGCCAAAGATAACAAGTTAAGGATAAAGATAAATGATAGAAAAGGTAAAGTTAGTGAAACAAAATCACATCATGTGTTAGTGAACATCCATTTCCTTAGTTAAACCCAATTCCCATTAGGAGTAGAAAAACTCAGATAGTCACAAAGGACTAGGAATGATAAAACAGATCCAAGAACCAAGAACTCAAGAGTGGAATAATTTCAACTGGGAGAGATGGCCCCCACCGCTAATCACGTCCTTTTAGGACAGGGGATATACAGCCCCTCACTGTTTATCACGTCCACTAAGGATAGGGGATATACAGCCCCTCACTGTCTACCACATCCACTAAGGAGAGGGGATATACAGCCCCCCACTGTCTATCACGTCCACTAAGCACAGGGGATATACAGCCCCTTACTGTCTATCACGTCCCTTTCTGGGACAGGGGATATACAGCCCCTCACTGTTACCATTGAAGACGCGCGCACGTCGAAACCTCAAGAACCAGCTCATGGATGAAACGATATCCAGAGTCAAAAGAAGAATTTCCAAGATTGACATTTTTTCCAAATTCCCACTAGATCACCAACTACCCAGAGCAATACCAAAACACTCAGTCCTACAGAGTGCAGAAGCGTAAACCCCAAGCAGTCAATGTCTAATGGAACAACCAAATAGAAGGAACCAATACCCAAGTAAGTTTCACATCCAAGGCTCAGTTAGTCACACAAGATGGGTTAGTCACACAACCATTTCCTTTTTAGAAATTCCTCTTAAAGTCAGTTAGCGTTTTCCAAAACATTCCACAAGTCAATCAGTAAAAATATCGGAGTACGAGAAATCATACAAAACATTCCATAGAGTCCAAAACACAACAAGCTGAGTACGAGAAATCGTACCTGGGTAACGCATTCCATAGTCCAAAACACGTCAACGGGTGTGTAGCAGTTCTAATCAACTTGCGCAAACAATCAACAGTACTCTGAAGAATATTAAAGGTAATCTATCATCAACCACTTGTAGACTATGTTACGCTTAAATAAACTCCTTACTCTTATTTCAAAGTCTCAATTATCCTTTAAGCCCTCACTCAAATGTTATGTATAATCTTGTGTTATTGAGAACGTTGTATAGCCCAAGGTGGTAAGATCAAGGATGTATTCGATAACATTTGCTAATTGTCCACTCCTATCCACTTTATTCATACTTAACCACAATCCTCACCTTCAAGACTTTTGAGACCTCTATATCATAAATGTGTTTACATTATATCATAACCTAATTGAGTTACTAACTCATTTATCTTATCTTTAGTCCAGAAAGACTTTTTATTACATCCAGCTAATAATCTTGACATAAGATGTTAAATTACTTTTCATCTTGAAACAACTATATTATAGTTAACTTAGACTTATCGAACTCTTACATTTAGTATTCACAAGGTACATTATTTGCTTAATTATTACCTATAAGGTGTTTAAATAAACCTTTTATGTATCCTTACTTACCTTTAATCTCCTAAATATTTTATTTTTACACCCATTCACTCTATAGACTATGTATAATCCTTTTGTACTAAACTTCAATAAACTTAAGCCTTAAATACGTTTTAAATTGTTTCACAAAACCTAAGGTTTCAAAGGAATAACTTAATAAATTAATTTCCTTTATTGTATTTAGGATGGACAATATATCTACATAGAGTAATATTATCAAAGAATTAAATTCTGGTTCGTAAGCGAAATTGTTAATTATATGAAAATTCTCATATTTTATATTCAAATAACCTATCATTATTTCCCATTACCGTAAAGTATATCAATATAATATCTTATGTAACCTAGTTTTATCTAATAAAAGGTTCAAAGGTTTTAAGTTCAAATTATATTTATAAACCTTCTATAAATTCTAACTACTAAATACCTCACTTAATTGTAAACTCACATCCTAAGTATTGGTAATAAATGTTATAAATGTATTTCATATGGCTTATCTAACGCCAGGAAACTTAAGGATTATTATTTAGATAAATTTCCAAATCATAGTTTAATATAGTTTTATATCATAACCCTTTTAATGATTTTATCTTAAAACATTAAGGTATATTCCAATACCATAAATGTTAAGAAATGATTAAATCTAGACTTACTAATCCACCTCACATTTAGATGTAAAAGTATTTTATTTATTTATTATTGTTTATATATTAAGAACATTTAGATGTAAAAGTATTACATTTATTCATTAATTATATAGTAAGTTCTATTTGTGTAAAATCTAATTACAAATATTCCTAAGTCCCAACTTATTAATTACCTAACCAATTATAGATTTACATTATGGTCTTTGACAAACAATATTACACATGTATTCTAATATGGTTTATATAAATCTTAGAAATCCAAGATAACTCTTTAAGCTCAATTTCATAACCACAATTCAATACTAGCTCATATAATATTCTTTTAATAGTTATGTATAGGTTTAGTTTAACTTACTAATTCCTTCGTATTATATTTCCTATAAGGTATCTAATTTTATTTATGTTAAATGTGTATATATTTATATATACTAGGATTTGTTCAAAACATTATTTATGTAGTTTATTGTATTTAATTATGTTTAATAACTTTTAGGCATAACTACAACCGACCTATGGTTTATTAAATAAAGTGTTTCCTTTGTATATTATATATATATATATATATAAGTGTACCCGTACTAGAAATCAACTAAGACATTCCCTATGTAACTTATCATATTTAAACTATCTTATTAATACAACCTTAAACTGTATTCCAAGTATGTTTCGTTAAGTATTTCTTTTACCCTATCATAGGATACTAGCTCTTATAACATTTAGTTATTATAAGTGTTAATTTAACTAGTTCCTTGTTTTACTCTAAGTTACTACTTAATTCCCTTTTATAAACGCGTAAAAATATATATATTTATTCCTTAGTTTAATTAAAAATATTAACTCCCATAATATAGTAAATAAAATGTAGGATAATTAAATCCCTTAATTTATATAAGTTCTACTAAGTAAGTATCTATACATATATGTAAATAATTTCACTTCTCTTAAAAGCCAATACCAAAACATTTATAAACTTACTGTTATAAAATGTTAATTTAATTTCCCTTATTTTTCCCCAGCTTAAAAGTTAATTAACAAACCATACTTTAATTTTTGGTTACATTAAAAACCTTATATTATAGGTTATTCTTATGAAAAACTCATAAACACAATTTTTAAAACCTTTTACCATTGCCCGAAAATTCCCAAATTTAATATACAGTAACTATAACATTTTAGACATATTATAAAATTTTTATTTCATAAAAATATCTTTTTAATTTAGCCAAATAATTCCAGAAAACCCGTTACTTGCAAAAATCATAACTTATGTTTCAAAACTCCAAAACCTTATTAATTTACATCAAAATAAACTAGATTTAATAAGGAATCTATGGTTAAAATGTCAAGTCAAAATACCTTCGGGAAGATATTTAAATTAATTCAACAAGTTAGAGTTAAATTCTGAAACATTATAAACTTAAAACATCTTTATTATCCACGATCTAATCTTGGCCGTCCATTTCCTTAAGTCCAGATCGGACGGATGCTGAAGCCCCAGTTCTTCATCAAATCCAAAATCGAAGTCGAGTACTAAATCGACAATATCTCCCAATCTACAAAACGAAATCGAGTGATTCTTGTTTCTATGGATTCGAAATCGAATTTCGGTTCTATTGATACCGGTTTCCCCAATTATAATGCAGTATACATCAAGTTTCGAATTCGATTAGAAGGTTAGGGTTTATATTAGATACAGAATTCAATTCGATCACACTTCTCACAAATTCTCCTAACCTAACACATAATTGACTAAATTGGAACATGGGTTAGGTCGAAAACATGACTACGAACAGCAATATCGGAGTAATTTGATCGGAGACTCACCGGATTGTGCGAATTGTGTGAATTCAAATTTGGAAAACTGGAAAAAACTCGAACTTTGAGCAGTTCGTGGTGCCAACTTTGAGGATCTATAACTAGCAGTACAAATCGAGTTAGGTTATGAGTAAGGGCTCATTGGAAAGAACAAACTTAGATCTACGTATTGATAGCAAGAACTAAACCTAACTCGAACCACACAAAAAGAAATTGAAGTCGCAAAACACGAGTTTACCTCTCTGTTTCGGTATGATTTTATGTGCTGGTGAAACCGAAACTTTAGATGCCTTACTCTTCCAATCCGTTGAGAATTAGCTTAGACCATAAACACGAAAGTTTTAGAGGAATTAGAGCTCTTCAAAACGAGCTAAAGAACATGGAATTTGGATGAGTAACGAAGAAGTTATGATCGACGCAAGTTACCTGAAATCGATGAGAAACTGGAATTCTGGAAACACGTTTCGCAAGGTGCCAACTTTAGGTCAGATTTGTGGCTGATGTATAACGAATTAGGGTATGTGTGAGTAATAGTTGGAAAGAGGACGTTTTGAAGAAGAGAATGAAGAAGACGACATGGAAAAATATTGAGAGATGAGTGAGATATAGCCGTCCAAAGTTAGGGCTAAACACTGAATTCTGTTATCGAAATTCAGGGAAAGAATCGGAAGTGTTGGCGACCCGTTACAGAGTGACACGTGGCATCTTTCAAATTTTTGATTCAAAACTTCAATCTAGCATAACTTTGGATAGGATGATCCGTTTTTGACGTTCTTTTTATCGATCTTCATGGTTTTCCATAACCTATTTATTGGTATAGGTTTCATGGCCTGGTTTGACCATTCTCAAAAAGTCAACTCTAGCAAGGCTTAATAAGCTTTAAGGTTTCTAGAATTTTATATTGACTTTTATGTTTCAAAACAATGTTCCAACACTTCCTAAAATCTTTATAATATAGTTGGAGTGTTTAGAAATTTTCCCAAGATTTATGGACTTATAAATCTTATTATTAAATTCATAATACTATATAATAATAATAATTAGGGTTAAATAGGAGAAAACCCCTAAATAAATTTCACAATTCCATATAATAATTTAATACTTAATAGTATTATTAAAGATTTAATAAAAGAAATCCCCTAAATTAATTTAGGGGTATTTCACCCTCTCCCGGAGATTATCGTGATTTCACAAACTGTGTTACCATGGTGAACCTTCAGGACCTCCGCTACTATGGTCGGTTCTATACCTGGTGGAATAACCCATCGGACTACAGTCGGATTCTCGGGACCGAGTTATAGTAAATGAGGAGTGGATCCTGGCTTTCCCAACCAGCTTTGCATCCTTCCTTCCCCCTCTTTTGTCGGATCACATGTACACCCTATGACCATCACGCTCCCGCTCTCTAACCCTCACAAAAAGAGCTTCAAAATCCTGAACTTTTGGACCAATGACCCCTCTTTCATCCCTCTTGTGCGTGAAGCCTGGAGTACCCCTTTACAGGGAAGCCGCCTTTACACAGTTGTTCATAGACCCAGGATCCTTAAATCCGGTCTTTCCTTGTTGCATAAATCTGAATTCGGCTCTCTTGGGACTAAGAGCCAAATTATAAGAGACGAGCTTAGCGATGTTCAAATGAGGATGGATCGTAACCCATGGAACCCGACACTTATTTATAAAGAGAAGTCCCTAAGGTACAAACTCCGTACTAGGGACTACCAAGAACTCTTATTTTTCGCCAACTCTCAAAAACTCGCTGGCTCAAGTTTGTGGACGCTAACACTTCCTACTTCCATCGAGCAATCAAAGCGAGAAGAAACAAAAACTCCATTGCTTCTCTAACCAGCGACCCTGGGGAGGATCTCAGAACTCCGGCAGCCATAGAGGCCTGTCTCATTGCGCACTTTCATCGCTCTCTAGGCTTTATAACACCTCTCCCTTGCACCCTCATGGATTTCAATTTGGAGAAGACAAGATCTTTGGTTCAATCCATGTGGAGCCCCTTAATACGGCCTGTGGATAATAAGGAAATTAGGCAGGAAATCCTCTCCATTGATGACGACAAAGCCCCGGGTCCGGATGGGTTCACTGCAAAATTCTTCAAAGCAGCGTGGGATATCACTGGGGAAGATATCTGCTTGGCAATCAAAGGTTTCTTCCATGGTGGCAGGCTTCTTCGAGAGGTCAACACCACCCTAATTACCCTTATCCCAAAATCGGATGCGGCCTCTACCCTTGGGGATTTTAGGCCAATCTCATATTGCAACACCTTATACAAAATCATTAGCAAAATCCTTGCAAACAAACTAAAGGACACCCTCCCCGTTGTGGTTAGTAAAAGTCAGAGGGCTTTCATCAAAGGCCATCTCACCTCTGATAATATCTAACTCTGTTCTTGTCTAATGAAAAACCATCAAAGATCCAACACCTCCCTACGCTGCATGATGAAGATGGATATTAGAAAAGCATTCGACACTGTTGACTGGAATTTCCTCCAGGACACTCTCTCCTTTCTAAACTTCCCTCTGGAGTTTAGTAACTAGATCATGCAATGTGTCACTACAACTTCCTTCTCAATCAACATCAATGGCTCCCCATCCGATTTTTTCAAAGGCGAGAGGGGGCTTCGCCAAGGAGATCCCATATCCCCATACCTCTTCGTGATGGTTATGGATATGCTATCCTGACTCCTTGAAAGAACATTTGGTTTAGAAAATAAAACCAAAGGAAAAGAGAAAGCACGTAAAAGTTACAAAACGTAAAAATGCGCATTATGTAACCATGGGAGGTGTATAACATCGACTAGCATCCTAGATGGATTCCTAAGGCCTAATTAGGCCTAAATAACATGTGGGAACAAATCCAGAAGAAAACGGATCCATATAGTGGATTAAAAACGCAAACGAAGTCCTAAAACACGTTTTTCAAGAAAATCCGAAAACGTGACTTTAAGTGGTCAAACGGACCTGTAAAAATTATAGTTGACTATATAACTAGAATTAAACATTAATGGGAGTTTAAGAACCATTAAAATTAAAGAAACGAGAAAAATCCAGAAAACGGGCCCGCTTAGTGAATAGTGCCCAAACCGGGAATTTAACGAGTGTTCTTGCAAAAAGACGAAAACTCCCCTCCCTCACTAATGATGTGGGGCCGGTTTTTCATTGTGGGTTCAGCCCGCTCTCTATTAATGAACTAGCTAATTATTTAGTAAAGGAGGGAGAAATAAAGAAAAGAACAAAAGGTACTTTTCTCCCCCTCTCTCCTCATTTTTCTTCTCTCTCTCTTTCCTTTTCTCCTTCCCCACCATATCCTCTCTTATTCTTCTCTATTTCTTGGAGATTTTACAGACTCCCATGGATTCTCTTCTCCCTCACTTTCCCTTGCTTGCCCAAGCTTCATCTATGCTCCAAATAAAAAACTAACCACATATTATTACTCCCCTCATCTTGGAGATCATTTCCCTCTTTTCAAAATCTCAAAACCATGAAGTTAACTTCCATGGGTGTTGCCCATTTGAGGGGAAAATGATATTTCAAGGAGCTAGGTTGTCTCCCCTTTCATCCAAGGTAAGAAAAACTCAAGAAAAACTCATCTTTCTCTCCATCTTGGACCTAGCCGATTTTGGCCTTGTTTTGATGCCTTGCTTTCTTTCTTGTTGAGCCATTGTTCAAGATTTAAAAAGGTGGCTAGATCTCCCTTGTTGACTCATGATAAGAAGCCCACCCTAGGGTTACAAGGTAATCCCTTAATTTGTGCCTTAAGCACCTTTCCTTGTGCTAGCTTAATTAATGTGTCTAAGTGGTTTACTTAGCCCATTTCCTTATTGAACATTGATCTAGAGCTCTTGGAAATTTCATTGCCTTGGCCGATTTTCAAGCAAAGAGAAAGGAGGGAGAGAATTGAGGAAGAAAAGAAATGGAGATTTAAGGTAAATAATCTACCATAATGTATACTCCAATTCCTTTAGAATTTGGGATGGGCAATAAAATGGATGAACCAAAAATTGAGTTGAAAATGTGTTTTGTGATTGGAAGAGAGAATTGTTAGTTATGTTTTATGCATTGTGAAGTAATGCGTGAGTTAAGGGCTTTGAAGCCAAGTAATGTAAGATAGTGTATTATGTGGTGATTGATGAGTTATGAATGGGATTGTGTGTTGTTAGAACCCACTGAGGGTTTGGTTAGTATAAATTATGACTATTTTGGTTTAGGTGTTGAAGATGATGAAATTTGGATGAATTAGTATAGTAATGAAGTTATGGCGAATTTTCCGTAGAAACCTAGGATATTTAGGTGACTTGGTGAGTTGATGTTATCTAGGGTGAACTAGGTGTTTAGAGAGACCAATTGGAGTAGCTAAGCACCTTGGGGTGTTAGTTGGAGAAGTAATTAGAGTGGTGTAAAAATTTGTAGCAAAAGTTAAGGTTTTTGTGGCTTAAAATTCTAGGAAAGAGCTTAGTGTGTTTGACCTTGTGATATGGTGAGTGAACTTGGAGATTGTAATGTAAATGTCTAGGAAAGACTTGGTATGGTCAAATGATTTGAGAATGAGGTATACATTATCAAGAGGAGTTTTGGAAAGGCACTAGTGTGCATAAGTGCAAACATGGGGATTGAAATTGTCAAATTAAACAAGAATTAAGGCACAGTTCAGACCATGTTTTAAGGAGGTTTAGTGAGTTTTTTGGGGTGTTTTAACATGTGGAAAGAGTAGGGAATGATTGGGTGTGAAATAGGGGTTGAAAACCAATGGAAAACTGTCAAAATTTAACAGAAATGGGTTGGTCTGGGTTGACAAACTGGTACATAAACCCGGACCACCCTTAAAACTACTTAGAATGTCATCCCAGCATGTGGTCCGGGTTATATCTTGGTACACATACCCGGACCAATGCAAAATCATGGCAGAATGTTATTTACGGGATTGGTCCGGGTTTGTAACCCCGAACATAAACCCGGACCAGTGCAAAAATATAACAAAATGTGTTTTAAAGCATCCTAATGATGGGGAATGGATTGGGGATGGTTTTAGATGATTGTTAGGCCTTTTTTTGGTGACTTGTAAAGGCCATTAGAAGTATAAACAAGTGTTAGAATGAATGTGGAAGTTGAAAGCTTAAAACCACAAGAGTAAAGATAAGACAACGGGACAACGGGGTTAAGTACGGGAGTAATAGAAGTTTACATACCGTAAGATCTTGATGTTAATAGAAACATTTGAAATAATACTAGTTGTTCAGGAATTACCTGAGGAGCGTGAAGTGACGCGTTAGAGTAATTCCATGGTGTAAGATATGATTTTCTTGCCACCCGTTTGCTACCGGTTAACACCGGCTTGTGTGTTGTGTGGTTTTCTGAGTGTTTATGACCTTATAAGATTAAAGCATGAAATGAGTTTACAGTTATTGTTTTATGTGGCGTGCTTTTTTCCGATACCGTCTAACCTCAAATACGTGTTAACCCCATTAACTAACTAACATTAGATCACGTAAGAGAACGGTAATCGGTTTTAACGTCCCAACTTACGGGAACGTTCTAACTACTGCTATTCGTTTGTTATGTGTGGATTGTTGTGTGTGTATATATATGTTACCTCCCTTGTGTGTATAACTAAGTTTGTAACACCATATGGTGTCATGATGAGATAAGTTCCATAAGGGAACTTTTAACCTATGTATATTATGGGGGGTGAGGAATCCGGGAGTCCTGGTCGGGCGCGTGTGTTTAAGAGTTGATATCTATATTTGATTTAACTCTCTCTATCTGTTCGGTTGTTTTCCTTGTTGGAATTCAACCTCCCACGAGCCTTATAAATGGCTATCCTAAATTGACTTATGATTGAGGTTAGGGGGATAGTGTGTACGGTGTGTTTGGATTTATATTATATCCGACACATCTAAGTGAGGTAATTATGCACGGTGCGTTCGGATCTATATTATATCCGACGCATCTTAAGTAAAGTATACGTTCTCTAAGAAGAACTGTGATGTGTTATGTAATGGGCCCGACATGAGAATAAAGATATTCTCTAGGCCCTATTAAGTTTCGGACCGAGTCCTCACGTGACTCGCTCCTAAGTTATGTTGTGTGTATGATAACGGGTAATGTATGTTATTATGTTCGGGTAAGTTAATCAATGAAATTAACCCCATGTTTTCATTGTGGGAATTAATTAAGGGTAATCCGATGAAACGGATAGTGTTGACTAATAATAATGAAACTTCAATAAGGAAAAACCCTAAGGGGCCAAGTACGCAGTAGCGTAATCTAACAATATGGATGTGTTGAATGTATCGGTAATGTTTCCAAAGTGTATGTTGAATATGTTGATTGTAATGTTGTTACTTGTTGAGTATCGCTATGATTATGCAATGAACACTGCTATATTAATGTACGTTGATTGTTAAAAACAAATCCCATGTTCATTATGAGAATTAGCAGTGTGCGGCCCGTTAGCCAACGGGTTGCACGTTAATCATACCAGCCATAGGTTGCTGAGCCCTTTGGGGCACTATGTTTTATTTCAGGATGAGGAACGAAGAAGCGGAGTCGCTTTAGCTATGGAGTAGATGGAATTCTTTTGGTTATTTTTGGATAGTGAACCCGAGATGCGCCTGTGCACTCGTGGTTGTATATTATGATGGAACTAGACTCGAATTGTGACTTTTGTACTTTAACACTCGGTATAGTATGATGTGGGAAGTATGTTGGTAAATTGTATCTAATGCTCCGGAATCCTTGTCCATCAGACCGATACACTGTGTATGGGTTAGCCTTGTTAGCCACGTGGGTGGCTAACGACGTGTAACACCGTCCTTTTTGGTTAATGTTTAAGTTATGTTTTCCGCTGTGATTAATGGTTAATTATGGATTTTATGGTTGGGGTGTTACAAATGTGGTATCAGAGCGAAGTATCGCTCTGATGACTGGAATTACCGAGCTTAGGAAGTACCGAGTTAGGATTAGAGATTTGGGTTTAAGGGTTGAGTGATAGCGTGAGAAGTACGCTAGTTAGGAATTACCAGGGTGTACTGGATACCTACAATATCCTTCCCGCCCTCCATAACCCCCATTTTATAACTCGGGAAAGAACGCCGGAGAGATAGAAAGTCCTCTCACACTCAGGAAAAACCCAATTTGGCTTTTATAAATTATTTCTGTAAGAACCAAAAACCTGTCATATGGTAGATTCCAAAAACTGGAAACCTCGGTGACGGTTCCCATCTGAACGACGTTAACCGCACAGAAAAGCGGAAAATTGAAGAATCCAACCTACAGGAGAATGAAATTTCTGGCAACTTGGGTCAACATGCCTAGCAGTCGAGGGAACCCGGTCAGCAAGAAGGAAAGCGCTTACTATGCAAAGAAGCGGAAAATGGAGAAGTAACAAAAACCATAGACACATGTCTACGGGACTGCAGTTGTTAGAAATTACCACCAATGGTAAACCAACTGACTCGGGAGCTAGTCAGAAGTGGGTAACTCCAAACCTACAGCGTACAGGAAGTTATAATACCTGATTGACAACGTCTAGACGACTGTAACACCCCATCCATCAACAACACACTTATCAACTAACTGCAGCGGAAAACCTACTTCATCACATTACTTAACTCGTTGGTGTTACACGCCGTTAACCACCCACATGGCTAACAAGGCTATTACATATACATTGTGTCGGTCTGATGGACTAGATTCCCGAGCAACTGTACATTACTATACCTTTTCATTAATAACAACCAACATACATAAGCCTTCCAACTGTACCGAGTATTTACAAACTGATGCCGATAACAATTTCGGGCTTACTACACCTACGATACGTAAACAGTTTAAATGGCTACCCATGTACAAACAACTACCCCGTCCTACTCTCAAACGGCTTCCAGCTCCTTGTACCTGAAATAGGAAAAAGAAGAGAAAGGGTGGCCCCCCAGAGGCTCAGCACCTTTGCTGGTATGGTAATCCCGCAACCCGCATGCTACCGGGCCACGCACAACTATTTGTCGTCTAAGCATGCTGTTGATTATATTTTAATCATGCACGTAAACTACAAATACACAACACATTACACTGCACAACAATGGCTCAATAAAACAGCCAACACATCTACACTTAATAAATCACTCATTGTGATCTTTAACCCCTAGAGTGTTTCTCCTTTAATGGAGCTATTTCCTTAATAGACGACACTTACCCACCAATCGGGTTATCCTTAAACACATCTTACAATAAACTGGAATTCATATCCATGATCCACATACTCCACATCTTAACAACATATAACATCACATCGCAATAAGAATTGCAGCACAACAATAATACATAACATAACGGGAACGGTTCCCTTTTACGAACCGGCCCAAACATAGTCAGTTCACTTGTAGAGCCTAGAGAATGTTGCCAAACCCATGATAAGCTCGTTACATAACTCGTTACCATCTCGTTAAATGAACGGATAACTTAACACCAAGGTGCGTCGGATATAGTAATCCAAGCACACCGAACAAACATAGTATGCCCCTGTGGCCCGACGTGAGTCAGTAAAATAGCCTTGGTTAAGCTAAAGGGAAGGTTGGAAACCCAAAAAGGAAAACAACCATAACATACCTAGATGATCGAACCTGATATGACAATGACCCCCATACTCACACGCGTGGCCGGAACTACCGGACTCCTCACTCCCCGGTTAGCACTTGTTAGAAGTATCATTATTGGACTTAGTACATTATTTCACAATCAGGTGGTTAAGTCTAGTTAGCCACACACAAGGGAAATGAACATATTAACACGCACAAACAAACACATAACTAACTCACGCATAGCCGTGGTTAGAATGTTCCTTAGGTTGGAAACGTTATTACCGGATACCGTTCTCTTACGTTTACCTAATAATGGTTAACTAGCCTTTCACGCGCATTCGAGGTTACCGGTATCGGTACGTAACACACAACAACAATAACGACCGTAAACTCGTTTCATGAATTATCTTATAACGTGGCAAACATATAGAAAAACACATTGGCATACAAGCCGGTGTAATCCGGTAGGACACAGGTTGCAAGAAAACCATACCTGTCATCGGGGTTTCACTCTAACGTGCCATCACACGTTCCTCGTAACATCTTTGAACAACTGGTAACATTACATTTACTTTCATTAACACCGGGGTAACTTGATTGTTTAAAGTCTAATGCTCATGACTTACTCCCGTTAATCAGTTAAATAACATCACATTTATAACTTGTTTCTTTTACATTTTACAACTTTTCACCCACTCAATTGTCATTATAACTCACTTAACATGTCCTTAACAATCTCATAACATCATTACTTATCAATCCCCATCATTAGATATTATTTTCTAACCTTAAACAAAGTTTTTTGGTCAAAATAGCACCTTGTCCGAACTTGTATCCGGACTTCCCAAGTTCGGACACTGTTCGAGACTCAAAAGGGTGCAAACTGACGAATGTCCGAACATGCGTCCGAGCTTCCCAAGTTCGGACACTGTTCGAGGCCAAACCAGAGAATAGAGATGGGTGTGTCTGAACTTCCAAATTCGGATGGTAGTTCAGACACTGGTCGAAGCTCAGAAAACTTAAACGCAACAGGGCATGTCCGAACGTCCAAGTTCGGACGGTAGTTCGGACGTGCCAAAAACTTCATTTTCTATACCCTTAAACACTTACTCATTTCTTGCCTAAATGCCCAACACTTATAATGTTTCCCCCTTAGGTTATAACATGCTCCCACACTATATTTAGCCCACCAAAAATACTTTATGTCCCTCCAAGAATTTTCTCCACAAGTTCACACATCTTCCTTACAACACCTTACTTCCTCATTGGTACCAAAACTTGTATAAATACTTAACACCTCACCATGATCTTGAAGTATCCTTAAAATATTCATTTGCATCCTAAATCCTCCAAGATAACACCCAAGACATTTTAACACCTAAGAAGACCTCATTTCACCTTCTTTCACAAATTTAAACCCTAATCATTCCTAGTTCAACCTAGGTCACCAAACATCATTTTGGACACCTAAAACTCTTTGTTCATTAACCAAATTTTGACATAGTTTCTCTTGTATCACCCTACACCAAAACACATAATTTTTCACCTTAATATAACCAAGAACCCTTATTCATTTAATACACACAAACATATTGTTTTTCATCCTTTAACCATCTAAGACACTCATCTTCACAAAGAATGTTCTTTACACACATCTAAATCCTTAAACTACACTACATCAGAATATAGTGCATAAACTTAAATTGCTTGGCTCTTAGGCCCTTAGATAACATTAAACTTAAACACTGAATCTCCACATTTAAATGCCTTCAACCTGCAAATACACACAACAATGCTCCCATGTCTTTTTAGTCCACCATGTGGATAGTTTTCTAGCTCATTTCCCATTGGCTCTTTAAGTCATTTATTAAGCAAATATAGCTCAATTTCCTAGTACAATAAACCACATTAAGAGAGGTCATTTACCTCTTGTTTTCCAAGCTTTCTCACTTGTTTCTCTTGTTTTTCTTGATTGAAAATCGGCAAGGAACTTAATCACTTGTCAACCTTCTAACCAATACACATATAAGGGTAATGAGCATTAATTAATACCCAAACTCAATTAAACCCTAGGTTTACATAAGGTCTTAAACACTAAAATTTGATGATTACCTTTGGAATTTGAAAGAGAACTTGGATAAGTAGTAAGATAGGACTCCTCCTAGTCCATTGGAGATCAATTCAAGCTAAATGAAGAACAAGAAAATACACCATTAAAGGGTGAATTTTCGGCCATATATGAAAATGAAGGGAACATGGATTTTCTTTGATCTTTATTACCTCAAAACAAAGGAGAACAACAATATGCAAGAAGATGAGATTTTCCCCATTCAGTGGAGATTCTTCATGGCACCAAAATGGGGTTCTTGAAGATTCGAAAGGATAGAAGTGAAGAGCTTGGTCTAACTAAGACAAATATGGTCTTAGAATTTGATTTGGAGCATTAATGAACATTTGGTGAGCAATTGAAGTTAGAGAAGAGAGGGGCTGTAGAAAGCTCGGTTCTGGTTGGGAGAATAGAGGAAGAACAAGGTGGGAAGGCAAGAAAATGAAGAAGAGAGGTGAGAGGTTTCACTTTTGCAAGATATTTAAGCTTAAAAGCAAATAATAACTTTACTTTATTTCTTTTTCTTTTCTTTAGTTGAATGACTAGGTTGGTGACTCCCCACCTTAAAAACCGTGGCCCCTTCAATATATAACATATATGGCCTTTGTTGACCAATTAAACAACTTATGTTGACTTATAACTTAAACTAGCACTATTTGAGCACTATTCACAAAACAAGGCACATATTTGTGAAATTTTTGATTTCCCATTGATTTAGACTTCCTAATGTGATAAATAGTACACATGTTAATTAAAGAGTAATGATGGACATTTAGCCACTCAAAACCCATTTACAAGACAATTTTTCAAAAATGTGCTTTAAGACTCCTTAAAGCACATTTTGTGTTTTAACTTGTTTTCAAGCTTGGTTTTCTTTGGTAATTGGTTTAAGGTTCATTAACTAAATAATAGGTTCATTTAACATTAGCCTTGTTAAATCATAATTGAATGTTATTTAGTCTTGGTAGGCTCTTTAGGTACCAAGCAAGTTCACTCCAAGCTTAGAGCATGTTTTTGCTCAAACTGTGTTTTAGTGCTTTATCGTTTTTACTATGGTTTAAATTGTACACTAATGTTTCTAAGGCACTTTTTAGCCTTAATATCCCATGGTTTAACATTTAAACAACATATCAAGGTTTGGGGGTATTTCAATCTACCCCCTTAAAAGAACTTCGTCCTGAAGTTCACACTTCCCCCACATCATTTGGATTAGAATACAGGAATCACTTGCAGATAAACTTCCATAACCAAACATACTTTACATCACACCCTCGGACTTAATGGTCCGGGTAACATATTCACATCCATACATAACATAACATACTTACATGATAACCTCGGACTTAATGGTCCGGGTACCTTAATCAACATTATACTTACATAACATCCCTTAGACTCTCAGGTCTGGGTAACATAACAACATTTAGACGCATAGGTCTAGGTAACTCAACAACTTTCGGAACTCGACCAAATTAGGACTCAAGGTCAAAATAATATTTATTACACATACCACACAACATGTCATCGCATGTATAACAATCAAAAATATCTTTGATATACACTGTGATCCCGCAGAACCCGGTGCGATGGACACCTTCTGTCCCCGTTCCTTTGGGAGATCAAACATTCACTTAAATTTAAGAAATTTCTTTATTTAAAGTATCTATCGAAGGTTTTTAAAAATACCAATTGAAAATCCTTTTGAAAACACATACAACTCCAAGTCCAACTTATGCTCTTTGCTTCTTTTCTTAGCGTGGTTAATTGTGACCACTTATAGGGAGCTTCAAGAATCATCCAACCCTGATGTGATCAGCATCAGTGTTAAACTATCCTTCCACCCTAATTTGTGTTCGGCTTCCCTTGATCGCATGCAAATCAAGTTCCACCTCCCACTTCATTTTCAAGCATCAAATAATACACTTATTTCCAATTTTCTATCTTGTTGGTCATTCTAGTCATAATCATTACATCTCCAAGGGATAAAACTCCGTCTATCAGTTATCTCCATTCACTTTAATCTTGTTACCTAGGGAATCTTATTCTCACTAGGTTCTATGTCGGTTTCATACCCTTTCATGAATCACTATATTACATATATACATATATTTTTATCAAAATACAACACACGGTTTTACATTTATACACTGTCGGGGTTTTTGTTCCCCAGGAGTTTCTTTACTCCCTACACTTGTACTATCACACACAACTGTTAACAAATAAACACACTTATCACAATGGTATTCGCATCTTCTGTGCGCAATTACCACAATTAAACCATGAATGAATGCGTATGTTTACGTAACACACACACCAATCATCAAAACAAATTATTTTGTGCTATGCACACCATAGGTCACGTACACTTGTACGGTAATACCACTTAGACCATAGGTCACGTACACTTGTACGGTAATACACACTAGTGGTTTTGCACTCTACCCCCCTTAAAAGGGATTACACCCACGTAATCAATCACTTAATCATTGGTTTACAAAGTTCTGCCGTCGTGAAGTACTTTAACTTCCACGCGGTCTGTTATACAATGTGTTCTGGTTAGAGGATCTTGACCATATTGGCGGTTTAGTCCCTAAACCAAGAATTCTCATTGGAGTTTGCTTTAACTCTTAAATGGTTTCGATTCTGGCCTGTGAGGCTTCTAGGCATTAATAATTAGCCATTCACTCATGTTCACTATGCACATTCAACACTTGAATCACTGGCTCACCAGTTTCTGCTGCGCAACTCTGATAAATGTAGAGCTTAGTTGCCCCACTCGCTATTATATTTTTTTTATTGTACATCTCCAATATCACCTTTATCTTGGTAATAACGGTTTGTCAACCGATGCGTGGTATCTCTGACCGTGCGCGAATTCGGTGAGTTACAAACTTTCTATCCACTTTCATGATAATTTACTGCGTACACTACTATGTAATTCACAATAATTGACTTGATTCCTTCCGACTTACTGTCAGTTGAGGTTGAGCTACTACATAATGTGTAGTGCTCTCTCGGTTATTTCCCACACTCAAGGTATATTCCATACTGATATTTTGTATTTAGTGCTACTGTAGTCACTTGTTGTAAATCATGCCTCCACATTTGGTTCTGTACAAGTACTCTTTCATTGGTACGACCTTGCATTTCCTATGCATCGGTCATTATAGTGTTATAAGTCTTTTATTGTTCTACCACAATTAACATCTTTCCAACTTCCTAGCTGTCTCACTCGATCACTACCGTGCAAGCGCAATACCAAAACACTCAGTCATACAGAGTGTAGAGGCATAAACTCTTGACAGTAAATCTCTTATGCGATTCGCAATGGAATTCACACTGTGTTTCACTAAGGCTCTCATCTCGTGCTACTTGCTACTGGCTTATTGCCTAGTTCATTTGTCCACACTTACCGTTCTATCTCCATTGGGTTTATCTCGTAACTCCGCTTATTTGCCATATTATCTTTTAACAACACTTATACAACGGTCGCTTATTGCGCACCGTATCCTTACTCATTATACAACATCAACTTACACGACATCCGCTATTATATTAGCTTTCGCCATTACGCTGTGTTTTGCCACTTATTTGGCTGATTGCTGAATACGCTATTCTTCGAGTCCTTATGCTCCTCGAGCGTTGTTCACTCTACATTTAGCATCACACACCTATGGTGGTTGCTATTAGACTTATTACTCTTCCGATCTCCCCAACTGGTACAAACACTTCTTTTCGTATTCTTCTTATTCAAATCACACTGGGGTAATATCAACATGGTCAATCCTTATCGTATATCTCTTGAACTTGGTTCACATAACTACCGCTCCTGCGGTTTCACAATATCGAGAGGTATCCCCACCCTTTAAGCAGTGGTTCGTTCTCCGCTCTATTTTCTTGTACAACATAAACTTCTACAATTGCTTCAAATTTGTATAACATATCTTGTTTGTGGCTTATAAGTCTTATTGCCATGAGCTCCGCTCATTGTAGGCTGTTCACACACATTTACTTTTCTGCACAACATTACATGGTTTAGAGGTTGTATTGGGCTCCATGACAAGGTCGTTGCATCGCGCTTCCTTTCATGGGATGCCCCTTCAAGGATGTCAGGCTTCCTCCTGACGACTTATGTTTAACTGGGTGTTCGTTTCTGTCACGTTATTTCGTTCAACGATTGTTGATCCAAGAACCCCTCAAGGACTGCTCCTAGGTGTTGCTATGTTATGCCATTACATCTGGCTTGCACTTATTGGTACATTTAGTTAGCTACGCCGTTTTGCGTTCTTAGCTGGGTTTTCTATCCTCGTCTGTGAAGATCGATATTCCCTGGTAGTCCAGGTGATCATTCCGGGAGTTTCATCTCGTTCATTGCACATTAATGTGTCCACATTAGGCATGCTTGCCATGCACAGGCTGGGTCACCATTCCAGCTATCATGTTTATCCCTGGGATCCTTAAGACATATGCTATGTCTTTACGTAACAATCAGTGCACTTCGTATTCCCTGACTCTTAAACATTTCCTTGAAATAAATTCACTAACTCCTTTAGTCTCGTTAAATTAATTGAGTTCTTTTACTTTCACCATTCTTGGTAATCCAATGCTATTGCTTGACTTTCACTGCTGACCGTAGTATGGAGTCGACTACTTCCCGTGTTTCTGACTCTACTCGTGTACATATGTGGGGTACCCTGCTGATACATTGCTACTTACCCGACTAACCCATAGGTAGGTCTGTCAGGCCCACAAGCTCCTATCGAAGTGCGGTCGTCCCACATTACAGTTGGTACACTCGTAGTGTCCGTCACACGCCTAGGTGAAGTATTCTGTTGTCAACTCCCTTATATTGTCCTGTGACAATATGCATTCCGTGCTTCCCGAACTTAATCATGGGAAAGTTTCTCCACTGTTGTATTACTATGAATTGAATCCTTTCCTTCGGGTTGCTACCCTTGGGTTTACCGGTCTCCGTCCGGTTATACAAAAGAAAACTGGGTATGACTTACCTACCGTGTGGCACTGAGGCCTGTGTAGGTTCTCCGGTTTGGTTTTAAAAGAAGGTTAAAAATGAGTATAGGTTTGAAAGAAAATTTGATTTTTGAAAGAAAAGAGTTTGTAATAAATCTGAGTTTGAAAGAAAAGTTTTCATGGTTTCACAACGTCTTCTTGCCTTAACCAAGTCTAGTTTCTTGCTGACTGGTGTACTTCCAATTACAAAGGTTAGGCTATCAAGCCCTTACACGGTTATGATGATCTCACTTAACTTCATGGTACTTTACTAAGTACTTCGTATTTGTTAAACTTCCCGAACAGCCCTGTTATAGCAGCACTTGCCATGGCAAGTGCGCCATGCTAACTGGCTATCGGTTAAACACACACACCGGTGGCGGTATCATTTTTACCCGCACTGTCATCAGTGGCCTTGTTGGCCCTCACTTGATCTTACTGTCTTGATAATAATTCCTCTAGGTGACTTCTCACTGTCTTCACCTGATAATCATTAACTAGGGTGTTCCCCATTTTGGAGACCCCTTTTTTTAGTATTGTTTCCTCTTCGTAGCCCGCTCCACGCATTTGTCGTGGTTACTGAGACTTGTCTCTTGTTTGGGCACTACGTTGTAGTTCCTTTGTCGGTTGGTATACCGTTGGTGTATTATTTAACAACTGTGGTCCCGTAGACACTCGTCTCGGGTTTCATTAATCCACTTCTTGCCTGTTGCACGGTCGGTGCGTTGCAAGCTGGCTGTTCTCGACTGCTCGGCATGTCGACCCAGGTTGCCGGAAATTCTATTCTCTTATACACAAAATTCTTCATTCTTCGCTATTAAATGTGGTTAACATTGTTCAGATGGAAACCGTCTCCGGGATTCCCAGTTTTCGGGATCTACCGTATGACAGGTTCTCCGTACCTTTAGAGGTACTTAATAACAGCCAGATCGGGTTTCCCGAGTATGAGAGGACTTCCATCTCTCTGGCGTTGTTTCCTAAGTTATAAAACAGGGATTGTGGAGGGCGGGAAGGATATTGTAGGTTTCCAGTACACACTGGTAATTCCTAACTAGCGTATCTCTCACGCTATCACTCAACTCTTAACCCAATGTACTAAAATCCTAACTCGGTACTTCCTAAGCTCGGTAATTCAGTCATCAGAGCGATACTTCGCTCTGATACCACTTTTTGTAGCACCCCATCCATCAACAACACACTTATCAACTAACTGCAGCGGAAAACCTACTTCATCACATTACTTAACTCGTTGGTGTTACACGCCGTTAACCACCCACGTGGCTAACAAGGCTATTACATATACATTGTATCGGTCTGATGGACTAGATTCCCGAGCAACTGTACATTACTATACCTTTTCATTAACAACAACCAACATACATAAGCCTTCCAACTGTACCGAGTATTTACAAACTAATGCCGATAACAATTTCGGGCTTACGACACCTACGATACGTAAACAGTTTAAATGGCTACCCATGTACAAACGACTACCCCGTCCTACTCTCGAATGGCTTCCAGCTCCTTGTACCTGAAATAGGAAAAAGAAGAGAAAGGGTGGCCCCCCAGGGGCTCAACACCTTTGCTGGTATGGTAATCCCGCAGCCCGCATGCTACCGGGCCACGCACAACTATTTGTCGTCTAAGCATGTTGTTGATTATATTTAATTCATGCACGTAAACTACAAATACATAACAATTACACTGCACAACAATGGCTCAATAAAACAGCCAACAGATCTACACTTAATAAATCACTCATTGTGATCTTTAACCCCTAGAGTGTTTCTCCTTTAATGGAGCTATTTCCTTAATAGACGACACTTACCCACTAATCGGGTTATCCTTAAACGCCTCTTACAATAAACTGGAATTCATATCCATGATCACATACTCCACATCTTAACAACATATAACATCACATCGCAATAAGAATTGCAGCACAACAATAATACATAACATAACGGGAACGGTTCCCTTTTACGAACCGGCCCAAACATAGTCACACTAGTAGAAAAAATATTTTATGTGACGCCCTTTAAACCACGGTTTTACCTGTAACCGTGGTTAAAGATTATATACCACGATTCTAAAGCAAACCGTCATATACAACCTAACAGTGAGACGTTATACCACGGTTCTTATCGAAACCGTCATATATAATATAATCCCGAGACTTTATACCACGGTTCTATAGGTAACCGTGGTATTTAGCTAATTATAAATGACGGTTTTGGGGAAACCGTCGTTTATAGTTTCGCCGGGATAATATAAACCACGGTTTTTGATAAACCGTCGTTTATGTTGCGTCACCTTAACATTTTAAATGACGGGTTTTTGGGGAACCGTCGTTTAAAACTCTTCTAATTAAAAACCCCGCTTTTCCTCTTCTTCTTCCTCTTCGACCCGACGCCATCTCTCTGCTCTCTGGCGATTTCGAAAAAACCAGCCACCCTCCGCTGCCGCCCCCCTCTTCCTCCGCTGTTCCGTCCCGTCACCCGCCCTGTCCGCCGTCTCGCCACGCCGCCCCGACTTCCCCCATCGTCGCCCAGCAACGAACAAGGCGCGCCAACACGACGCTGCTCACCACCTCACCGCTCCGGCGCCGCCCCGCTTCTCGCACCGCCGCACCACGCACGCCCGACCACCACCTACAATTAAATCCGGTCAGGTTAATTAGGTTTTAGCTTGCATTTTTACATCAAACAATAAACTGTGAGTATATGTGCTTAGTTCATGGTTTCTGTTTTGCTGAAACAAAATCGATAGTATATATAATTACTGAAACTATATGGTATTACTGAAACTGTGAGTATATGTGCTTGTTTTTTGTTTCTGTTTTACATTAAGCAATATAGTGCAGTGCCACCTATCAAAAAAATAAAAAATGATACTATTGTTGCACTTCAAGAAACCTTTCATTTTGCACACGAATAAAAGATACCAAGCTGAATATCCTAGATACCCAACATCTAGCTGAAACATGATCTCTCTGTTAAAGAGTAGTGTTTGAGATTGATGTAATGTACAGTCACTCAGAGAAAGAAAGTTACTGAATTGACGATTTGACACTGATCAAAAGTTGAAACATATGCTCGTTCATAATCTACATTATCATAGACTAACAGTTGCATGTAATTTCATTATGAGCCTAATAGATACACATTGTTTGACAATGAGGATCAACTTACACCCAGAACTGAAAGGATACCCTGGGCCCGGTACACAAATTGTCATGATCATCTTCAGTTTAAATGAAGTACTAGTAGGATACCCTGGGCCTCTAGTGATATCCCAATTTTTTCTTTCTCTTTTTCATACAAGTGGCTGGTAAATTAATTCATGGGTCCTGTATTCTGATGCTGTTATTGTGTTTGTTTCTGCTTAAAAAAAGTGTGGTGAATCTAACAATACGCAAAGGTCATGCTAAATTTTTTCCAGAATTTAACCTTATTCTAATTTCATTGGATAGGTGTTACTACGGTTGAAAAATTCCTCTTCCATCCCATTTCCGAGTTGACCATCACTACTCACTAGGTTAGTATTTTAAGAATGATTTTATTCGTCTGTTCATTTGTTCAATTATTCATGTTATTTTTTAAATTAAAACCTTATCATAATATCATTAGGTGTTACTGCATCCCGTTTCTTCTTCCTCTACCTCCCGCTATCTGACCATCAGTACTCATCAGGTTGGTATTTAAATGTTTCAAATTTATTCTTGTTTTTCTATTAAACAATGGAAAATCAATTCAAACATAGAATTACTCACAGTTTTAATTTTTTTCATCTCTTGCATAATACCATTTTTTATTGTTTTTATAACTTTTAAGATGAGAACTTATCATTTCTTGATTGAAGTCGCAGTCTTGAATTTCTGACGAGACCGGTTGTCGCCCTAACTGCTGCCACACACGTGAACTTCTGCCACCGGCTTGCCTGATCTGAACCCACGGTAGTATTCTGGCATAGTGCTAGCAATTAATTTCCTTTTTCTTGTGAACTAAAACTTAATTATTTTAGATTCAATTGATTAATTATGTGGACCTAAACCAAACATCCCAATTGATTATTTTAATATATCTAAAGCTACATTTTTTGTAGTTGTTACCTCCTCGTTTCGCTAACTATTTTCTTGAACCGGCGATTTCCAGGTTGCTTCGAGTTCGACCAGAATCAGACTGAAGACGCGAGGGGAGCAAACAGATCGAACTGGTATAATACTCGAATTTAATTATGTAAAGCAGCGCATTGTTTATTATTGCATAATAACGAAAGATTTAATATCAAATATATAAATTGATTTGTAATTCTGATTATGATTCTGGAAGTTCTATATTTTAGTGGCATGCTTATTAATTTGAGTGATCTACTACTCTAAACTGCTGCTGCTTGACATAAATATAATATGCATGCTTCCCATTCTGATGATGTCTATTGTGTGCGTTTTGCTGAGAATGTTGTTATTGTGTTTGGATTTGCATATATAAAAAAGTGTGGAGTACCTAAAAATACGTAAAGGTCATGCCAAATTTTTTCCAGAATTTAACTTTATTCTAATTTCATTGAATAGGTGTTATATACTACGCGCAAGAGCATTTGCCTACTTCTCCTTCTTCTGTGCTGTTCGCGCTAGCTGACCATCCAGTACTCATCAGGTTGGTATTTAAAATGTTTCAATTTATTTTTGTTTTTCTATTAAACAATGGAAAATCAATTCAAACATAGAATTACCTGTCTGAGATTTACCTGATAGAGGTATGTCTTAGATAGTCCCTGTTGGGACTGTCCAATGACCTTTGATCTCACCATCTAGGTTGTGAATGAGTTAATAATATACAGTAGTTCAGTGATAATTTCAGCAGCATTACCCTAGTGTTCTTCTAGTGTACATATATATATATATGTGAATTGAAACGATTCATATATATATATATCTACACTAGGAGAACTGTAGGGTAATGCTGCCGAAATTATCACTGAACTACTGTATATTATTAACTTGTTCCTAGGTGAGATCGAAGGTGATTGGATAGGTTTAGGTTGTTAAATCTGTAAATAAAAAAAGAGGAGATCAATGGAACGAGTTCACGACATCTGGTGTGTGTTGAAAAAGGAGATGGAGCGCTCAGTGATGTACAGTGACAGATTGGACATCAAGTACCTAGAAGGGGTCAATAAATTTTGCAAAGTCCTTGTTGACAATCTTAAACCAAGGGATAAGGGATATATTCGATGTCCTTGTGTCGATTGCAAGAACGACTTCAAATACCGAGGTGTGGACAAGATTAAGGATCATCTGATTCGCAGAGGGTTTACAGAAGATTATGAAGCCATAACAATACTGCATGGTCAACATTCAGTACAAGTGTTTGAATGTGCTGATAACGTCGTTGCAGAACAATCAGAAATGGATGCTTCACACGATTTTGGGGATACTCAAGATGATTCACTAGTTAGTGATTCAGATGATCAGGAGGACCTTAATGCGATGATGGAAGATGTTGAAAAACATTTTTCCAACAAACCCAAAACATTTGAAAATCTGATGCAAGCATCAAAGGAACCGTTGTACAGTGGATGTGATACGCAAAAGCAAAACAAATTGAGCGTTGTCTTAAAACTATTCAATCTAAAGGCGAGACATGGATGGAGTGATGTCAGTTTTACAGATCTTTTACAACTGCTGAAGGATGTACTACCAAAGGACAATGTGATACCCACAACAACTTATGAAGCAAAGAAGTTAATGTGTCCGATGGGTATGGAATATAAAAAAATACATGCTTGTCCAAATGGGTGTATGTTGTACTGGAAGGAGAATGAGTTGGATGACCATTGCTCTGAATGTGGGGAATCACGCTATGTAAAAAAGGGTGAGAGAAACCACATAAGCACTAAAGTGGGTTCTCCTGAGAAGGTGTTGTGGTATCTACCGATAATTCCCTGATTCAAACGTTTGTTTGCAGTTCAGAAAGATGCTGAGAACCTCCGATGGCATGCTACCCATAGAAAGGATGATGGTAAATTGAGACATCCAGCCGATTCACCACAATGGAGAAACATTGACAGAATATACCCTCAATTTGGTACAGACCCAAGGAACTTAAGACTTGGTTTATGCACTGATGGGATGAACCCTTATGGCACTTTGAGCAGTATACACAGTACTTGGCCTGTTTTATTGACAATATACAATCTGCCGCCATGGTTGTGTATGAAACCCAGACATATTCTCCTCTCTCTGTTGATATCGGGTCCAAAACAACCGGGAAACAAAATTGATGTGTTTTTGCAACCACTTATTGATGATTTACAATTGTTGTGGAATGAAGGTGCGACGGTGTATGATTCATATGGTATGGAAAACTTCACGCTCCGGGCTATGTTGTTTTGTACAATCAATGATTTCCCTGCATACGGCAACCTCTCGGGATACACAATTAAAGGAGCTCTAGCGTGCCCTATATGTGGAGATAGAACTTGCAGTATACGGTTAAAACACAGTGGAAAAAATGTGTACATGGGCCATCGGAAATTCCTCCCTAAAGGGCACAAATACCGTAAGATGACAAAAGAGTTTGATGGAAAAACGGATCATGCAGTCGCACGACCACCACTATCTGCTGCTGAGACTTACAATCAGTTGAAGAATGTTGTGAACAACTTCGGTCCACCAATTAAAGCCACTGAAAAGAGCATCTGGAAGAAAAAATCAATATTTTGGGAACTTGAATATTGGCAACATTTAGAGGTGAGACATTGCATTGATGCTATGCACGTGGAGAAAAACATTGGTGAAAGTGTATCTGCGACACTACTAAACGTGAAAGGAAAGACAAAAGACCATTTAAAGGGTAGAAAAGATCTGGTTGAATTGGGTATACGAGAAGAACTCGCGCCACAACAAAGAGGGAAAAGAACATTCTTGCCTCCCGCTTGTCATACATTATCCAAAGAAGAGAAAATAAGTTTTTGTAGTTCTCTTCGTCATATTAAAGTGCCATCTGGTTACTCATCGAACATATCAAGTTTGGTATCAATGTCTTAAATTGGTAGGGATGAAGTCTCACGACTATCATGTGCTGATGCAGCACTTACTTCCGGTTGCTCTCCGTGGAATCCTTCCAGCTGATGTCAGGAAAACTATTACAAATTTATGTGTTTTCTTCAAAGGAATTTCGTGTAAAGTGCTTGATGTGGAGACGCTGGATAAACTACAGAATGACCTTGTGATCACCATGTGTCAGTTGGAAATGTATTTTCCTCCTTCGTTTTTTGATATTATGGTGCATATACTTGTTCATCTTGTTAGAGAGATCAAACATTGTGGTCCGTTATACCTTCGATACATATATCCGTTTGAGAGATATATGGGTATACTGAAAAAGAAAATGAAAAACCGTCGGCGTCCAGAGGGAAGCATAATTGAAGGGACAGTAACAGAGGAAGTAGTTGACTTCTGCACTCATTACTTAGACGGTGTTGATGTTATTGGATTACTGAAAGCAAGACATGATGGCAGGCTTAAAGGGGTTGGTACCTGTGGGAAAAAATTATGCAGAGTTGATATTGATACATTGAACAAGGCATATCTGGTTGTGTTGAATCATTCTGAAGTTGTTGAACCGTATTTCAATGCACACCTAGCCTACCTCAAAACAAAACACCCAACGATGAGTAATGCCAAATTAAAAAAAGAGCAGAATGCAACATTTGTTAAGTGGTTCAGACAGAAGGTGTTGTATGAAGATTCAAGGAACGTGGATGAAATGATTCAGTTGTTGGCACTTGGTCCAAATCTCGATGTGTTGTCTTATTAAGGATATGATGTAAATGGATTTTCTTTTTACACTGTACGTCAAGATTGTAAATCGACAAACCAGAACAGTGGTGTGCATCTTATCGCTTCACAAGACATTTTCATAGGAACAAGTCGTAATACACTGAAGAACGAATATTATGGTGTTATTGAGGATATTTGGGTCTTGAATTACACTAGTTATGAAACTTGCGTATTTCGTTGCAAATGGGTGGACAACAAATAGGGATATCGTGAGGAGGATCATGGTATGAAGCTAGTTGATTTAAACAAAGAAAAAAAAAAAAAAAAAAAAAAAAAAAAAAAAAAAAAAAAAAAAAAAAAAAAAAAAAAAAAAAAAAAAAAAAAAAAAAAAAAAAAAAAAAAAAAAAAAAAAAAAAAACAAAAAAAAAAAAAAAAAAAAAAAAAAAAAAAAAAAAAAAAACAACGACAGCGGCTCCTACTGATGAACCCTTTATTGTTGCATCAAAGGCAAAACAAGTATTCTACTGTCGTGATCAGTCTAATCCCAGATGGTCTATTGTAATGCAGAGTAAAAGATCGATAGTTGGGATTGATAATATTGTTGATGAGGATGAATACGACTGTGAAGATGAAACAGATGTACCTATTCGGTTGCCGATGGAGGTAGATAATGTAACTAATTTTGAATATCGAAGGTCCGACCACAATGAAGGATTGTGGATTGAACGATGAAATGTTATTTTGTAAGTTTGGTTGACAATATTATATTATTTCATTTTTGTCATGTTTCAATATTTGATTCAGTAGATGTTCGTATTAACCTTGTTAATTGTTGATTATTTTTCAGATTATGGATCCTGACGATAGAGTCGAAGAGGACTTACTGTTGGGGTTGGATGATATTGACGATGACGTCCCTACTGAAGAACCACCAGCTGCATCTACTTCGCAGAACCCTCGGAAGGGACGTGGACCGACCCGTGGGTTGAAGGAGAAGAAAGATTCTCCCTCGATTTGATCTGGGACAAGTACCTCCGACATCGTGGTGGGTCGAAGCAGCAGTTTGCTTCCTACTTGGGATTGATGGTAAAATCCCATTGCTCGATTAATAAGGATTGGAAAGATCAAGAAAAGGCAGACAAAGACATCATGTGGCAGATGGTGCAGAAGAAGTACAAATCGCGATGAACTTCGGACGAAGATTGAATCACTTCTAGCGACATCACTGCGACAGTTCAAGCATCGGTTGGTAGATGGCTGGATTACCAAACCGGGCTCCAAGAGGTCACCGCCGTGGGTAGTGTATGATGGTATGATCACGGAGGAGGACTGGAAGATATTCTACGACCATCGCCAGACTGAAGAGTTTAAGGTACTTTTACAATTATTCTTTTTAATTATTTAAGGAATAAAATTTAACAAATATTTTTTTTATTATGTATAACTTACAAATATACAAATTTTGTAACAGTTACGTCAAGAACAAGCGAGACGTAACCGGGCGAAGAATATCTACAAGCACTTCATGGGGCGAGCTGGATACACGGGGCGGTTGGAGAAGTGGAAGAGCGAGGGCTTACTGACGAAAACTAATGAAGACGGCACTCAGTCAGTTATTGATGATGTTGACGATGCAAGTAGGGTGCAGACATTTATGCTGGGTCGCATGAAGAAAAATGACGAGGGAGTATATGTGTTCCCGCAGAGCGAGACTGCTGAGTTGGCGTCCAAGATTGTAAGTATATATTTTAAAAGTTGTTGTTTACTAATTAGTAAGTTCATTTCTAATATTTTTGTTAATTTAAAATAGTCTGGCTCTACTGAGCGATGGGAGATGGTTCCGGCCCCTCCGTCTCAGGATGATCCACTGAATAAGGCCCTTGGGCAAAAGGATCATCCAGGGCGAGTGCGGGGGCTTGGAGGGGAAGTTCGCCAAAAAGACGTGTTTCCTACGTCTCGATCGAGAGTACCACAGGCTGAAATGATAGAGAGAATGGTGGATGAACGGGTGCATGACCGGTTGGAGGAGTCGGAAAGACGTCACGCTGAGTCGGAAAGACGCCACGCTGAGGAGCGTCAAGCCTACGAGGAGCGCCTGCGAAGACTTGAGGCTTTAGTATTGGGCCAGGTGCATGCTCCTACACCGACACCTACTCCTACACCGGTGTCTACTCCTACCGCGACGGCGGATACATCGATAGTGGCCGCGTCTCCTACACCGGCACCTACTGCTAGACCGACGTCTGCTCCTACCACGACGGCGGATACTGTCGATGATCCTACACCGACGTCTGCTCCTACCACGACGGCGGATACTCCGATGGTCGATCATCCTGCACCTTCTTCTCCTACCAGAGACACATTTCCTTATCAAAACCTTTCGGTTTGTTCTTTTTTCCTCCTTAGTTATTTTAACATTACTTTTAAAACAATATAATTTTATTAGCTTGCTTACTGTTGTGAGTTGATGTAGGTGGCTAAATCATGTCATTTGTTTCAAGTGTTGGATTGTGGGACTGTGCATGTTGCATTCGGTCGGGTTTTACAGACCGGACCGAACACTGTAGTACATTTCAAGCCCATCCCACCTCTCCACGCTCGTGTGATGGTAGACGATATTGTGCAAGGTCATGAGGACTCTCCCCTTCCGTTGGAGTGGAATCAGTGGAGTAAAATAGGTCAAGCAAAATCTTCAGTTGTTCCATGGCCATATTCTCTCATTGATGTCAGTGACAAGGTAAACTATTTAATTACATACTTACTGTTTAGTTTTTAACTTGACTGTTGACTGATATGTTTATTATTTAAATTTTGTATACTATTAGATTGATAAGGAATTAATACCGGTTAAGAAGAGGAAAGTGGATAAGGGGAAGGAAGTTGTGAAATCAAATGAGGAGAGTCAGAGTGTGAGAAAGGAAGTGGTCAAACCTTTCGATATGACTCCTAGGAGATCCCCCATTCTGACACCCAAGTATCTGAAGATTGACAGACAAACAAAAAATGTTGTATGACTTTTTCATGACGAAGCCGCAGTCTGTCACCAATTTCAACATGAAAGTGTCTAAGCATGTTTTCCACTCCCCCGAGCCCAGAGATCTGATGATTACCGTGAGCGATCTAAGAGAATTTTTGATGGGAGACCTGCTTAACATCTCTGTGATTCAGGCCTATTGTGTGTAAGTATCTTTTAAATTATTAAATTATCTTTCATTTTTTAAGCTATTTAACATATCTTATGAAAAAATGTTGTTTAGGTGTTTGACTACTAGACTGATATCGAACAAGAGATTATCTTCCATCTCTTTCTTGTGCCCGCAATTGATGTCAGCAAGTCAGGCCGCATTGGATGCGCAAGGATGTGCACAGCACGTGAGGCAGGGATTTTGTGCTGCGGTGCGAAGAAGAAGCAAATATTTGCTGATCCCATATCATCAGATGTAAGTACACAATAACTGGAATTTTTTGCTTCCTAATTGTGATAATTAAAAATATTGTTCTACAAAACATTCTTTGTTTTATCTGTGGCAGCAATCATTGGATGTTGATGGTGTTGTGTATCGACACCTCATGCTTGTTGATACTAGACCCATTGGGCGGCCCTGATGACCTTCGAGAGATCGCTGTAGAGAAATATTTGAAGGAGTGAGTATTCAAAATTTTAATGCATTCTGTATTTATTTTAAGCTTGTCCTAGATTATTGACAATAAATGGCTTCATTTTAAAATGCTGTATTTATGCAGGGGTCATAAGCTTGGTTTGAGTGATGCGAAGAAACCATTCTCCATCTTGGACTTCCATTACATACGTGTAAGTAATCATTTAATTTATGCATTTTTGTATTAAAGTTAAACGTTTAATTTTTTGATCTATCTAAAGTTGGTAATCCATGGATGGTGTGATGACAGTGTCCTCAACAGCCTGATTCACGAAGCTGTGGCTATTATGTGATGCGGTACATGTTCGAGATTGTACAAAATATTGACACGCTTGCTGATGATGACAAGGTAAACCATACCAATCAAAGTTTTAGTTAAAGTTATTGCATTTGAAATAAAATTGTGTACTAATGATGATCAGTTTCTTTTTATGGACAGATCGTTTCTTTTTTCACAAAAGCAGGGAGCACGTATTCCAAAGTGGATCTCGACTTTGTAAGAGATCATCTATCGCAGTTTTGGTGTAAAAATTACTTGAGTGTTACTTAGATCTTATCCTAGTGTAGTTAGACTTACACTTTTGTTTGTGCTGAAGCAACGTAGACTCTCAAAGAGTTTGTAAAGTTCAACTCTCTCTTATTTTTGAAAGTTTTGTTTTGCAATTCGTTTTCAATGTTGCAATTCAAACTGGCAACTTGGTTTATGGTCATATAGTGTGGTGGGTTATCAAAGGGCAATACCAGTTGGATGCCCTGTACAGGTTGTATATACATGATTGTAAATTGGGTTGTGTTGGAAAACATTGTGGTAGAGGCTAAAAAAACAAAAAAAACTAAAAAAAAGAAAAAAAACCACGGTTATGTAAAAACCGTGGTTTAAACACAATGGAACGACATTATAAACCACGGTTTAGTAGCAAAACCGTCGTATAAAATGCAATGGACGGTAATATACCACGGTTATGTTCCAGAACCGTCGTATAAAAGGCTTATATACCACGGTTATCAAGCCAAACCGTGGTATAAAATCGGTCTGTCCCCGACAGAAACGGCTTTAAACGACGGTCGCCGAACAACCGTGGTTTTACTCTAGCGTTTAAACGACGGTTTTGAACCGTGGTTTATAGTCATTTTTGAATATACGACGCGCGTATTAACCACGGTTTGGAACCGTGGTATATAGGCAAAATAACCGTGGTAAAAAATTTTTCTGCACTAGTGTCAGTTCACTTGTAGAGACTAGAGAATGTTGCCAAACTCATGATAAGCTCGTTACATAACTCGTTACTGTCTCGTTAAATGAACGGATAACTTAACACCAAGGTGCGTCAGATATAGTAATCCAAGCACACCGAACAAACATAGTATGCCCCTGTGGCCCGATGTGAGTCAGTAAAATAGCCTTGGTTAAGCTAAAGGGAAGGTTGGAAACCCAAAAAGGAAAACAACCATAACATACAGAGAGGATCGAACCTGATATGACAATGACCCCCATACTCACACGCGTGGCCGGAACTACCGGACTCCTCACTCCCCGGTTAGCACTTGTTAGAAGTCTCATTATTGGACTTAGTACATTATTTCACAATCAGGTGGTTAAGTCTAGTTAGCCACACACAAGGGAAGTGAACATATTAACACGCACAAACAAACACATAACTAACTCACGCATAGCCGTGGTTAGAACGTTCCTTAGGTTGGAAACGTTATTACCGGATACCGTTCTCTTACGTTTACCTAATAATGGTTAACTAGCCTTTCACGCGCATTCGAGGTTACCGGTATCAGTACGCAACACACAACAACAATAACGACCGTAAACTCGTTTCATGAATTATCTTATAACGTGGCAAACATACAGAAAAACACATTGGCATACAAGCCGGTGTAATCCGGTAGGACACAGGTTGCAAGAAAACCATACTGTCATCGGGGTTTCACTCTAACGTGCCATCACACGTTCCTCGTAACATCTTTGAACAACTGGTAACATTACATTTACTTTCATTAACACCGGGGTAACTTGATTGTTTAAAGTCTAATGCTCATGACTTACTCCCGTTAATAAATTAAATAACTTCACATTTTTAACTTGTTTTACTTTTACATTTTAATACAACTTTTCACCCACTCAATTGTCATTATAACTCACTTAACATGTCCTTAACAATCTCATAACATCATTACTTATCAATTCCCATCATTAGATATCATTTTCTAACCTTAAACAAAGTTTTTGGTCAAAACAGCACCTTGTCCGAACTTGTGTCCGGACTTCCCAAGTTCAGACACTGTTTGAGACTCAAAAGGGTGCAAACTGACGAATGTCCGAACATGCGTCCGAGCTTCCCAAGTTTGGACACTGTTCGAGGCCAAACCAGAGAATAGAGATGGGTGTGTCCGAACTTCCAAATTTGGACGGTAGTTCGGACACTGGTCGAAGCTCAGAAAACTTAAACGCAACAGGGCATGTCCGAACGTCCAAGTTCGGACGGTAGTTCGGACGTGCCAAAAACTTCATTTTCTATACCCTTAAACACTTACTCATTTCTTGCCTAAATGCCCACACTTATAATGTTTCCCCCTTAGGTTTATAACATGCTCCCACACTATATTTAGCCCACCAAAAATACTTTATGTCCCTCCAAGAATTTTCTCCACAAGTTCACATCTTCCTTATCACCTTACTTACTCATTGGTACCAAAACTTGTATAAATCCTTAACACAACTCACCATGATCTTGAAGTATCCTTAAAATATTCATTTGCATCCTAAATCCTCCAAGATAACACCCAAGACATTTTAACACCTAAGAAGACCTCATTTCACCTTCTTTCACAAATTTAAACCCTAATCATTCCTAGTTCAACCTAGGTCACCAAACATCATTTTGGACACCTAAAACTCTTTGTTCATTAACCAAATTTTGACATAGTTTCTCTTGTATCACCCTACACCAAAACACATAATTTTTCACCTTAATATAACCAAGAACCCTTATTCATTTAATGCACACAAACATATTGTTTTTCATCCTTTAACCATCCAAGACACTCATCTTCACAAAGAATGTTCTGTACACACATCTAAATCCTTAAACTACACTACATCACAATATAGTGCATAAACTTAAATTGCTTGGCTCTTAGGCCCTTAGATAACATTAAACTTAAACACTGAATCTCCACATTTAAATGCCTTCAACCTGCGAATACACAACAATGCTCCCATGTCTTTTTAGTCCACCATGTGGATAGTTTTCTAGCTCATTTCCCATTGGCTCTTTAAGTCATTTATTAAGCAAATATAGCTCAATTTCCTAGTACAATAAACCACATTAAGAGAGGTCATTTACCTCTTTGTTTTCTAAGCTTTCTCACTTGTTTTCTCTTGTTTTTCTTGATTGAAAATCGGCAAGGAACTTTAATCACTTGTCAACCTTCTAACCAATACACATATAAGGGTAATGAGCATTAAATTTAATACCCAAACTCATAATTAAACCCTAGGTTTACATAAGTGTCTTAAAACACTAAAATTTGATGATTACCTTTGGAATTTGAAAGAGAACTTGGATAAGTAGTAAGATAGGACTCCTCCTAGTCCATTGGAGATCAATTCAAGCTAAATGAAGAACAAGAAAATACACCATTAAAGGGTGAATTTTCGGCCATATATGAAAATGAAGGGAACATGGATTTTCTTTGATCTTTATTACCTCAAAACAAAGGAGAACAACAATATGCAAGAAGATGAGCTTTTCCCCCTTCAATGGAGATTCTTCATGGCACCAAAATGGGGTTCTTGAAGATTCGAAAGGATAGAAGTGAAGAGCTTGGTCTAACTAAGACAAATATGGTCTTAGAAATTGATTTGGAGCATTAATGAACATTTGGTGAGAAATTGAAGTTAGAGAGAGAGGGGCTGTAGCAAGCTCGGTTCTGGTTGGGAGAATAGAGGAAGAACACGGTGGGAAGGCAAGGAAATGAAGAAGAGAGGTGAGAGGTTTCACTTTTGCAAGATATTTAAGCTTAAAAGCAAATAGTAACTTTACTTTATTTCTTTTTCTTTTCTTTAGTTGGATGACTAGGTTGGTGACTCCCCACCTTAAAAACCGTGGCCCCTTCAATATATAACATATATATGGCCTTTGTTGACCAATTAAACAACTTATGTTGACTTATAACTTAAATTAGCACTATTTGAGCACTATTCACAAAACAAGGCACATATTTGTGAAATTTTTGATTTCCCATTGATTTAGACTTACTAATGTGATACTAAATAATACACATGTTAATTAAAGAGTAATGATGAACATTTAGCCACTCAAAACCCATTTACAAGACAATTTTTCAAAAATGTGCTTTAAGACTCCTTAAAGCACATTTTGTGTTTTAACTTGTTTTCAAGCTTGGTTTTCTTTGGTAATTGGTTTAATATGTTCATTAACATATAAATAAGGTCTTGGTAGGCTCTTAGAGTCTAAACTAAGGTTATCCCAAGCTTATAGCACATTTTTGCTCTTATCGGCTTTAAGGTATTTTCTTGTGTTTTGTTTGGTCTAACCGTCTACAAAAGTTTCCTAAGGACTTAATTAGCCTTGCTAAATCATAATTGAATGTTATTTAGTCTTGGCAGGCTCTTTAGGTACCAACCAAGTTCACTCCAAGCTTAGAGCATGTTTTTGCTCAAATTGTGTTTTAGTGCTTTACCGTTTTTACTATGGTTTAAATTGTACACTAATGTTTCTAAGGCACTTTTTAGGCTTAATATCCCATGGTTTAACATTTAAACAACATATCAAGGTTTGGGGGTATTTCAGACGACTATGAAAATGTTTACGTAACATACACCAATAGGACTACTAAGTAGTGCCTAAATAGAATCAAGCCTTGATAACCACAGTAAAAGTGTGGAGACGTGCAATAAGGGATGACACAGAGCTAAACGTATAGGGGCCTCTGAGCGTGAAGAGTCACCCTAAATTATGATTACCATGTCTAGACCAACGAGAGTCACTCAGAAGATTTATTATCAAGAATAAAATATCAAAGGAAGTGCCAACAAGGCTTCCAAGTAAGGTGCAGGCAGAAATAATACCACAACCAGTATGTGTTGAGCCGATAGCCAATCTGCATGGCGCACTTGCCATGGCAAGTTATGCTATAATGGGGCTATTCGAGAGGATTTAAATGACTATGAAGTACTTAGTAGAGTACCGTATTGGTGAATGAAGTAATTATAGAATCACGAATCCAAGAATTTGAAGAGTGAGACCTGGAAAGGGCTTAGCGGCCTAACCAATGTATTTGAGGATATACCAGTCAGCGAGAAGCTAGAGTTGGTCAAGGAGTGAAGACATTTTAAATACCATGAAGAATTTTCTTTCAAACCTAACTTTTCTTCTAAACTCAGATTTATTTGAACCCTCTTTCACAACCAAAATTTCTCCTAAACTCATATTTAAATTCAAACCTTCTTTTAAACTCAAAGTTTCTCTCAAACTTCATATTTTCTTTAAAACCAAAACCAGAAGACCTACACCGGCTTCAGCGCCACACAATAGGTAAGTTATACACAGTTCACTTTCGAGCAACCTTAGAAAAATCCTACAACCCGAGGGTATCAACCCGAGGAAATGGATTGAGTCCGTACTAAATACAAATAGTGGATATACTTCCCTTGATTAAGTTCGGAAAGCACTGAATGCACGTTATCATAGAACGATATTAGAGGAGTTGACAATAGAATACTTCACATAGGAGTGTGACGGACACTACGAGTGTATGAAAATGAAATGTGGGACGACCGCACTCTGATAGGAGCTTGCGGGCCTGAAAGACCTACTTATAGGTTAGTCGGGTAAGTAGCAATGTATCAGTAGGGTACCCCACATATGTATACGAGTAGAGTCAGGAACACGAGAAGTAGTCAACTCTGTACTACGATCAACAGTAAGGAAAATTCAAACTATCGAACAATTGAAGTGAAAGGACCCGGTTAAGTTAATGATACTAAAGGAATTAGTGAATTCATTCCAGGAAAAGGAATAAAAGTTAGGGAGTGCGAGGAGCACAAATTGTTAAGTACAGACATCTGATATGTCTTAAGATTTGCAAGGGAACATAAGATAGCTTGAACGATACCCAACCTATACATGGTAAGGCAGATGCCTAATATGGACACGTGAATGTGCAACGAACGGGATGAAATTCCCGGAATAATCGCCCAGGCTATCAAGAAAAATCGATCTTCACTGAAGAGGATATTAAACCCAGCCAACAACGCAAAGCGGTGTAGTTAACTAAACATACCCAAAAGTATAAGCCAGATGTAATGGCATAACTTAGCAACACCCAGGAGAAATCCTCAAAGGGTGTTTGGGTCAACAAAAGTTGAACGAAATACCGTGATTGAAACACAAGAAGTGAAACAAATACTCGGTTTAAACACCGAAAGAAACCCATTTAACAGTAGAACCCTAATTCGCCGAAGGCGCAACCTGACATTCCAAAGGGGCCTCCCATGAGAGGAAGCGTGATGCAACGACCTCGTTAGGGAGCCCAGAATCACCTCCAAACCATGTGATGGTGTACGGAGAAGTAAAATTTGTGTGAACAACCTATAATGAGCAGAGCTCAAGGCAGTAAGGCTTATAAGCCACAAACCAAAGGTGGTACGTAAATTCAAATGATTACAAAACCTAAATAAAGTCATAAAGAGTTTTACCGGTAATGGCACCAGTAAGGGAAAGGTTTGTGTTATACAAGGGAATAGAGCGGAGAACGAACCACTTCTTTAAGAGTGGGGATACCTCTCGATTTTGGGAGGCTGTGGAAGCGGCAATTATATGAACAATGTTTAAGAAATATGTTGAAGTTTGACCATGTTGTTATTGCCAAGGAATAATTTGAATAAGGAAGTACGAAAAAAAAGAAGCTTTTATAGCAATTGCCAAGGAAGAGTAGTTAGTTTAGTAGCGACCACCATATGTGTATAGAGTGAACAATGCCCAGGGAGTGTAAAGACTTGACGAATAGCGTATTCAGTAATCAACCAACTAACTGGTGAAACATAGCGTAATGACGGAAATATATGAGCGAAAACTAACATAATAGCGGATGCCATATATGTAAGTCGATGTTGTATAAGGAATATGAACATGGTGCGCAGCAAGCGACCATTACATGTAAATGATATGGAGAGTAAGTAGAGTTACGAGTTAAACTCAGTGGAGATGCAAGGTAAGTGATAGTAAATAGACTGGGCAGTAAGCCAGTAGCTGGTACTATATGGTAAAGATGTGTATTCCTAGTAAATTAATAATGATAAATGAAGTAATATACCTCGGGACAAGAATACCCGATTGCTAAGTAAAACCTGTACTGGATACGGAAGTCGTGCAAACGCACCAAAAATATGACGCAAGTCGGTTAAGCATAGACCTAGAAACAAAACCGTTGGAAATACTAACCGTCACAGTAGTCGAACCTCACCGCAACAAAGATGGAAAGAGACCTATAAACGCTATAAGGACCGATGCATAGGAAATGCAAGGTCGTACAAATGAAAGAACACTTGTACAGAACCAAATGAGGAGGCATGATTAGGAATAAGTGACTACAGTAGCATCGAATACCAACTATATAGGTATAACATATACCTCAAGTGTTGAAAGCAATAGAGGGAGCACTACATAATAGGTAGTAGCTCGACCTCAACCAACAGTAAGTCGAAAGGACAAAAACTGAATAAACACAGAGATACACAACAGTATACATAATAAGTTTCCAGAAAATGGAATAGAAAATCTATAACTCACCGAATTCGCACATGGTAAGAGATACCAGCGTCGGTTGAGAAACCGCATTCCCAAGGTAATAGGGGTAAATGGGAGATATACAATACATTAAGAATAAGAAAAAAGAGTGAACTGAGCCCTAAAGTTATCAGGGTCACGCAACAGAAGCTAGTGGGCCCATGATTCAAATGTTGAATATGCATAGTGAATATGAGTAAATGGCTAATTATAAACACCTAGAAGCCTGACAGGCGAGAACCGAAACCGGTTAGGAGTTAAACAAACTCCAATGAGAATTCTTGGTTCAGGGACTAAACCGCCAATATGGTTAAGAACCTCTAACCAGAACGCATTGTATAATAGGCCGCGTGGAAGTTAAAACACTTCACGACGGCAGAACATTTTAAACCAATGTTCAGTGATAGATTACGTGGGCGTAATCCCTTTTAAGGGGGGTAGAGCGAAAACTCGCTTAGCTTATGTTTACGTACAAGTGTACGTGAACTATGGTGTGCATAGCACAAAATAATTTGTTCTGATGATTGATGCACATGTTGCATAAACATACGTATTCATTCATGGTTTAATTGTGGTCATTGTGCACAGAAGATGCGAATATCATTGTTATAAACGTACCTACCTTGTTAACCTTGGGTGAGAGTAGAAGTGTAAAGGAGTAGAGAAACTCCTGGGGATCTAAAACCCCGACAGTATATGTTTATTTAAGACCAAATGTAGTATTGTGATTTTGATCAAAAATATATTATATATATAGTATTGTGAAGTATGAAGTGGTATAATTCCCTATGTAACTTGATTAGTGGTGAATTGAGAATGGTTGATGGACAGAGTTCTGTCCTTTGGAGATGTATTGCTTTGTGATTATGACTGAATAATCAAAGAAATAGAAAATGGAAGTAATTAAACTGTGTGTGATTATGACTAGAAGGATTAAAAGATAGAAAATGGTAAATGTTTGAATTAGTTGCTGGTGTTAAATTGAAGTGGGAGGTGGAACTTGGTTTGCATGCGATCAAGGGAAGCCGAGCATAAATTGGGGTGGAAGGATAGTTCAACACTAATGCTGATCACATCAGGGTTGGATGACTCTTAAAGCTTCCTGTAAGTGGTCACAAATAATCAAGTTAAGAATAACATACAGTTAGCATAAATTGGACTTGGATTTGTATTACATTTTGAAAAAGGGTATCAAATGGTATTTTTTTAAAAAAATAAAGGATTTTCTTCTACTTAGCCTCGTAAAAAGGATTTCTTGTTATTTAGTCTCGCTCAGGAGCCGAGGACGTATGAGCCTTTTATCTTCGGACCGGTGACATGAGGAGAATACAACAAAATGTAAGTGATTGTTTTGATCTTCCAAATGACCGGGGACTGGAAACTGTCCATCGCGACCGGTATCTGCGGGATCACAGTGTATAGTACTTAACATGGGACTCGAGGACTGGGATGTGTTATAGCCTTCGGACCGTGCCCATGGAGAGATGTAAAAGAGTATTTTAGATTGCTATACATGCTAAGACATGTTGTGTGGTGTGTGTAATAAACATTATCCAGACCTATGAGTCTGAAGGGTGTTACGTTATCCAGACCTTTGAGTTTGAAGGTTGTCATGTTATCCAGACCGTTGAGTCTAAAAGTTATATCATGTGTATGTTGATATATAAGATTTGTAGTTGATATGTGAAATTTATGTTGTGAAAGTAATCCCTGTATTCTAATTAAGCAATGCATGGGAACTTTGGAACTTTGAGGACAAAGTTCTTTAAGGCGGGTAGATTGAAATAACCCGAACTTAAATGTGTTAAAAAATTGTGAAATTATGATATTCTAAGGCTAATTAAGTCCTTAAGAACATTTGGTTTAGAACATAAAACCAAAGGAAAAGAGAAAACGTGTAAAAGTTGCAAAACGTAAAAACGCGCATTATGTAACCATGGGAGGTGTATAACCTCGACTAGGATCCTAGATGGATTCCTAAGGCCTAATTAGGCCTAAATAACATGTGAGAACAAATCCCAAAGAAAACGGATCCATATAGTGGATTAAAAATGCAAACGAAGTCCTAAAACACGTTTTTCAAGAAAATCTGAAAACGTGACTTTAAGTGGTCAAACGGACAAGTAAAAATTATAGTTGACTACATAACTATAATTAAACATTAATGGGTGTTTAAGAACCACTAAAATTAAAGAAACAATAAAAATCTGGAAAACGGGCCCGGTTAGCGAATAGTGCCCAAACCGGGAATTTAACGAGTGTTCTTGCTAAAAGACGAAAATGCCCCTCCCTCACTAATGATGTGGGGCCGGTTTTTTATTGTGGGTTCAGTCCCCCTCTATTAATGAACTATTTAATTATTTAGTAAAGGAGGGGAGAAATAAAGAAAAGAAAGAAAAGTACAAAAGGTACTTTTCTCCCCCTCTCTCCTCATTTTTCTCCTCTCTCTCTTTCCTTTTCTCCTTCCCCACCATATCCTCTCTTCTTTTTCTCAATTTCCTAGCGATTTTACAGAATCCCATGGCTGCTCTTCTCCCTCACTTTCCCTTGCTAGCCCAAGCTTCATCTATGCTCCAAATAAAAAACTAACCACATATTATTACTCCCCTCATCTTGGAGATCATTTCCCTCTTTTCTAAATCTCAAAACCATGATGTTGACTTCCATGGGTGTTGCCCATTTGAGGGGAAAATGCTATTTCAAGGAGCTAGGTTGTCTCCCCTTTCAACCAAGGTAAGAAAAACTCAAGAAAAACTCATATTTCTCTCCATCTTGGACCTAGCCGATTTTGGCCTTGTTTTGATGCCTTGCTTTCTTTCTTGTTGAGCCATTGTTCAAGCTTTAAAAAGGTGGCTAGAGCTCTCTTGTTGACTCATGATAAGAAGCCTACCCTAGGGTTACAAGGTAATCCCTTAATTTGTGCCTTAAGCACCTTTCCTTGTGCTAGCTTAATTAATTTGTCTAAGTGGTTTACTTAGCCCATTTCCTTATTGAACATTGATCTAGAGCTCTTGGAAATTTCATTGCCTTGGCCGATTTTCAAGCAAAGAGAAAGGAGGGAGAGAATTGAGGAAGGAAAGAAATGGAGATTTAAGGTAAATAATCTACCTTAATGTATACTCCAATTACTTTAGAATTTGGGATGGGCAATAAAATGGATGAACCAAAAATTGAGTTGAAAATGTGTTTTGTGATTGGAAGAGAGAATTGTTAGTTATGTTTTATGCATTGTGAAGTAATGCGTGAGTTAAGGGCTTTGAAGCCAAGTAATGTAAGATAGTGTATTATGTGGTGATTGATGAGTTGTGAATGGGATTGTGTGTTGTTAGAACCCACTGAGGGTTTGGTTAGTATAAATTATGACTATTTTGGTTTAGGTGTTGAAGATGATGAAATTTAGACGAATTAGTATAGTAATGAAGTTATGGCGAATTTTCCGTAGAAACCTAGGATATTTAGGTGACTTGGTGAGTTGATGTTATCTAGGGTGAACTAGGTGTTTAGAGAGATTTATTGGAGTAGCTAAGCACCTTGGGGTGTTAGTTGGAGAAGTAATTAGAGTGGTGTAAAAATATGTAGCAAAAGTTAAGGTTTTGGTGGCTTAAAATTCTAGGAAAGAGCTTAGTGTGTTTGACCTTGTGAAATAGTGAGTGAACTTGGAGATTGTAATGTAAATTTCTAGGAAAGACTTGGTATGGTCAAATGATTTGAGAATGATGTATAAATTGTCAAGAGGAGTTTTGGAAAGGCACTAGTGTGCATAAGTGCAAACATGTGGATTGAAATTGTCAAATTGAACAAGAATTGAGGCAAAGTTCGGACCATGGTTTAAGGAGGATTAGTGAGTGTTTTGGGGTGTTTTAACATGTAAAAAACATGTGGAAAGAGTAGGGAATGATTGGGTGTGAAATAGGGGTTGGAAACGAATGGAAAACTGTCAAAATTTAGCAGAAATGGGTTGGTTTGGGTTGACAAACTGGTACATAAACCCGGACCACCCTTAAAACTAGGCAGAATGTCATCCCAGCATGTGGTCCGGGTTTATATCTTGGTACACATACCCGGACCAATGCAAAATCATGGCAGAATGTTATTTCCGGGATTGGTCCGGGTTTGTAACCCCGGACATAAACCTGAACTAGTGCTAAAATATAACAGAATGTGTTTTAAAGCATCCTAATGATGGGGAATGGATTGGGGATGGTTTTAGAAGATGATTAGGCCTTGTTTGGTGACTTCTAAAGGCCATTAGAAGTATAAACAAGTGTTCGAATGATTATGGAAGTTGAAAGCTTAAAACCACAAGAGTAAAGATAAGACAACAGGGCAACGAGGTTAAGTACGGGAGTAATAGAAGTTTACATACCGTAAGATCTTGATGTTAATAGAAACATTTGAAATAATACTAGTTGTTCAGAAATTACCTGAGGAGCGTGAAGTGACGCGTTAGAGTAATTCCATGGTGTAAGGTATGATTTTCTTGCCACCCATTTGCTACCGGTTCACACCGGCTTATGTGTTGTGTAGTTTTCTGAGTGTTTATGACCTTATAAGATTAAAGCATGAAATGAGTTTACAGTTATTGTTTTATGTGGCATGTTGTTTTCCGATACCGTCTAACCTCAAATACGTGTTAACCCCGTTAACTAACCAACGTTAGGATCACATAAGAGAACGGTAACCGGTTTTAACGTCCCAACTTACGGGAACGTTCTAACTACCGCTATTCGTGTGTTGTGGTGGATTATTGTGTGTGTATATAAATGTTACCTCCCTTGTGTGTATAACTAAGGGTGTGTTCACTTCGGGGTAATCAGCAAAGGGAAACGGAATCATTCCCTTTGTAGTTGTTTGTTTTATATTTTTATTCATTCTGTTTCCTCCACTTCCAGTTTCGAAAACCCCCATATTCCTCTTGGTGATTCCCCCCAAAATCTTGGGGAAACGTATTCCCTTTCCTCCCTCCTACCCCTATATTCATCTTTTACATAAAAATATTAATATATGGTATATAATCTATATAAATACTAATATATGATACATAATTTTTATAAATATTATATAATATTTATATCTAATACAAATATATTCTATTTATTTTATAATTTATATAAATATGCATATGAATATGAATATAATATATATTATATAAATATTTAATATATATCATTTATAATTCAAAATAAGTATTATTGTATAATTTATAATAATGTTAATATAAATTATTTATATTTGAAAAAATGAAGAAATACTATATATAAATATTATTTATAATTTAACTACAATAAAATTCTAAAATAATAATATATATTATTAATACATTTAAATAAATATTAATATATAAATCATTTATACATATGAGTTATAATTTAAATAAATATGAACAACCATGATATAATATATTAATATTAATAAATACTATTTATACTTTAAATGCTATAAAGATAAAATATTTATATATATATTGTTTATAAAGTTAAAGAATATTTATATATATTATATATGAAAATATTTATATATATTTATAATTTAATTAAATAATTTAAACTAATATTAATAATATTTACAATTTAATTAAATATTTTAAAATATTATTATTTAAAATTTAAATACCTTAAAATTAAAAATATTAATATATAGTTATCTTCTTATTTATAAATATTTTTTATATTATTACAATTTAAATAAATATTATTATATAATATATATATTATAAAATATTATTTTTAACTTAAATACTATAAAATTAAAAAACTAATATATTATATATAGACAAATTTCAAATGTGTTATATATTAGATATATAAATCTTAATATATCGTATATATAATCTATATAATATTAATATATATCATTTATAATTTAAAAATTATTTATATGCTATATAACTATATATTTATCTAATTTTTAGGTGACATATACTAATATTTATATAAGTTATATAGCATATATAAATAATTTTTAATATATATCATATATATAATCTATATAAATATTAATATATCATTTATAATTTAAAATTATTTATATATGCTATATCTTATATAAAATATTAGTATATGTCACATAAAATTAGATAAATATTAATGTATATTATTCATAATGTAATTAAGTATTAACACTTCTCTGTTTGAAACCAAACAACAATAAAGACAATCATTGAGATTCTACTCTGTTTCCGTGTTAGAATCAAACAGACTTCTTGATTTGGGGGAATCCCTTTTCTTTCCTTTCCATTCCCTTTCCTGATTCCATTCCGTTTCCTCACCTCAAATTGAACGCACCCTAAGTTTGTAACACCATATGGTGTCATGATGAGATAAGTTCCATAAGGGAACTTCTAACCTATGTATATTATGGGGGGTAAGGAATCCGGGAGTCCTGGTCGCGCGCGTGTGTTTAAGAGTTGATATCTATATTTGATTTAACTCTCTCTCTCTCTCTCTCTCTCTATTCGGTTGTTTTCCATGTTGGAATTCAACCTCCCACGAGCCTCATAAATGGCTCTCCTACCTTGACTTATGATTGAGGTTAGGGGGATAGTGTGTATGGTGTGTTCGGATCTATATTATAGCCGACACATCTAAGTGAGGTAATTATGTACGGTGCGTTCAGATCAATATTATATCCGACACATCTTAAGTAAAGTGTACGTTCTCTTAGAAGAACGGTGATGTGTTATGTAATGGGCCCGACATGAGAATGAAGATATTCTCTAGGCCCTATTAAGTGACTCTTATTTCAGACTGAGTCCTCACGTGACTCGCTCCTGAGTTATGTTGTGTGTACGATAACGGGTAATGTATGTTGTTATGTTCGGGTAAGTTAATCAATGAAGTTAACCCCATGTTTTCATTATGGGAAGTAATTAAGGGTAATCTGATGAAAAGGATAGTGTTGACTAATAATAATGAAACTTCATTATGGAAAAACCCCAAGGGCCCAAGTACGCAGTAACGTAATCTAACAATATGGATGTGTTGACTGTATCGGTGATGTTTCCAAAGTGTATGTTGAATATGTTGATTGTAATGTTGTTACTTGTTGAGTATCGCTATGATTATGCAATGAACACTGCTATATTAATGTATGTTGCTATATTAGCAGTGTGCAGCCCGTTAGCCAACAGGTCGCACGTTAATCATTCCAGCCATAGGTTGCTGAGCCCTTCGGGGCACCATGTTTTATTTCAAGATGAGGAACGAAGAAGCGGAGTCACTTTAGCTATGGAGTAGATGGAATTCTTTTGGTTATTTTTTGGATAGTGAACCCGAGATGCGCCTGTGCACTCATGGTTGTATATTGTGATGGAACTAGACTAGAAATGTGACTTTTGTACTTTAACACTCGGTATAGTTTGATGTGGGAAGTATGTTGGTAAAATGTATCTAATGCTCAGGAATCTTTGTCCATCAGACCGATACACTGTGTATGGGTTAGCCTTGTTAGCCACGTGGGTGGCTAACGGCGTGTAACACCGCCCTTTTTGGTTAATGTTTAAGTTATGTTTTCCGCTGCGATTAATGGTTAATTATGGAGTATATGATTGGGGTGTTACAGTATGTGACTCACAAAGAACACGAGTTGGAAATAAAAGATTGAAATTTTATTGAGTTTAAGTGGAACCTTTCATAACACAATCACGTATTCAACGTAATGCAACATCCTCATTGTAACAACCCCGTATACCACTATTGTGATATTGCCCGCTTTGTCACAACTCACGGGGTTCATTCTCACTTAAAAGACTTCACAATAAGGAAATGTATCCCTACTCATATAAGGAGTGGTTTGTTCTTTGCTCCAATTGACGTGGGAGGTAAACCTCAAGGGTATTACACTCAACCCCCTGGGAGCCCAATACCCTCACGGGCCCACCAGCACACCTGGGTCTGGCTCTGATATCAATTGTAACGGCCTAGTATCCAACTCAAGTAGTTGAATTTTGTGAGCTTAGGAGCCTTGCCATAGTAGAAACTTATGATTCTTGATCTCCCCAGAAGATTTATATTCTATTGTAAAGGGAACCCACTCTGATACCAGTTGAAAGTTCCTATGAAGTTCTTACTGAGTTAAAGACTCGTTAAAAACAAACGGCCTGAGTATGCAACTCACAAAGAACTCGAAGCAGTAGGAAATAAAAGATTGAACCTTTATTGAGTTTAAGTGGAACCTATCATCACACAATCACATATTCAACATAATACAACATCCTCATTGTAACATCCTAGTATTCCACTATTGTGATATTGTTCACTTTGTCGCAGCTCACGGGGTTCATTTTCACTCAAAAGGCCTCACAACAAGGAGAGGTATCCCCGTGAAATACCCTTGACTTAAGTATGGTGATTAATTATTATAATATGAGATTTAGAGGCCTAATGGTTCCTAAAGAACATTGGTGAAGAAAGTAAAACCAAAGAAAGAGGAAAATGCTTAAAAGGCACAAAACGTAAAAATGTGCTTAAAGGACCCTTGGAGTTCAGGTGACCGTAAATAGGGTCTAAAGGGGATTCCTACAACTAATATTAATGGTGGGAACAAGATAAAACAATTCCCAAAGAAAAGCAACTTATAAAATTAGCTAAAACGTAAAATGTGCTTTAAAGCTCTTTAGAGCACATTTTAGTGGAATTGTCTTGTAAAGAGAATTGGATGGGTTTAAAGGCTTAAATATACTCTAATAGATCAAGGGAATATAATAAACCACATTAGAGAGCCTAACTCCAAAGATTTAAGAAAAACAAAATTTCATGTGGGTTAGTGATGAATAGTAACAGTTTAAGTACATGTGGAATTATGTTGACTTAGCATGGTCAATGGGCAAATGAAGACCCCCCATAACAGCCTCAAAATTGTCCCCATGCTAGAGATAGGATATCTCTCTTAACAAATAACATAATATGTAAATAAGAGAAAGGAGAAAGAGAGCGAGAAAGTAAAAAGCAAAAAGTAACTTGTTTACTTTAACAAATAAAGAAAAAGGAATAAACTCACCTACTCTCTCTTCCTCTCTTAGGCTGCCGATTTTCAGCCCCTCTTTTCCCCTCCTTGTGCTGACTCAGCCTCTTAGACAAGTGACCCCTTATTACTTTACAAACAAAAAAAATAAGAGAAGGAAAGAAGTCTCTCTCCTCTTATTTTCTTCTCCCCCAGCCGACACCTCCATTCTCTCTTTTCCCATGGAGATTTTTCAGCCCCTTCCAGCTTCTTGATATCTCTTGCTTGTTCAAGCCTTTACAAAGCTCCAAACTCAAAATAAATTACATATTCTTGTTGGCCTCGTCAAGGGCTTCCTTCTCCACCTTTCAAAATCTCCAAAGCTTGAAGTTGACTTCCATGGGTGGAGCCCCATTTGAGAAGAAAACTAGATTTTCTGGAGCTAGACTACCTCCTCTTTGATTCAAGGTAAGAAAAACTCAAAGAAACTCATCTTTCCTCCCTTCCCTTACTAAGCCGATTTTGGCTTTTCAAGATGGGTTATTCCTTGTTTTGTATTAGTATTTATCCAATCTTCAAGAGGGTTGTTGGAACTCTCCTTGGTTCATGACCAAAATCCATTCTAGGGTTCTAAGGTAAATCCCTAATTTTAGTGCTTTAAGCACCTTCCCTTGTTCTAGAGTAATTAATGAGTCCAAGTGACTTTACTTAGTCTCATTTACTCATTGGGTATTGATTTTGTAATACCCCTACTACGCACTTAACATTAGACGAAACCGCAGCGGAAAAATAACTAAACAATAACTAAACGATTCGGTGCTACAACGCCGTCAACCACCCACGTGGTTAACAAGGCAGAATAAATACAAGTGTACCGGTCTGATGATCAGACTCCCGAGCATTAGGTACTAACATCAACCATATATACATAACCAACATACCGAGTATTTAATACAAACTATCACTGTATACTGTACATATCACTCCACTGTCATCTGTAACACGAAGAATACCAAAATATAATGCCACGGGAGCACAGGCGCATCCCGGGCTCAACATCCAAAATAACCAAAAGTACATCTGCAACCTAGAATCTACAGCCACTCTGCTTCCTCGATCCTCATCCTGCAGTAAAATATGGAGCCCCCGAGGGGGGGGGGGGGTCAGCAACCCTTGGCTGGTATGGTTAACGCGCAGCCCATCGGCTACCGGGATACGCGCAACTAATTGTCATGATGACATGGCATTCATTTTAAACATAACATAACATATGGCATAGCACAACATCACATACACAGTGGATACACTTTCCACAATAATAAACCAAGAAGGTTAAACAACATAAGAAGCCTAGAGAATGGTTCACTCTCATGTTAAGCTCGTTACACACACTCATTACCGTTCTGTTATTTGAACGAGTAACTTAAGTCACAGATGGTTCGGATATTGTGACCCGAACACACCACACAAACACATGTTCCCACTAAACCGATCATAAGTCAGAATAGGTAAGCTTTGGAGGAAGCTAGCGGGAGATCGAACGCCAAATTAAGGAGAACAATCTTAACAACATAAGAGTCGAATCTGATTCAGATATCTACTCTTAAACTTACATGCATGACCGGACAACCGGATTCCTCACTTCCCAGTTAGCACTTGTTAGAAGTTCAACCGTGGAACTTAACAAACAATTCACAACAAGTGGTAAGTCATGTTAGACACACACAAGGGAAGTGAGTCGCATCATAACATCACAATAATATGAACAACTGTAAACTCATTACATGATTAAGTCTTATAACGTCATAAACACACAGAAAAACAATCAACACACAAGCCGGTGTAAACCGGTAGGCAACAGACTGCAAGAAAACCATACCTTGGTCCTTGCTTCAATTGATTTCCACCGTAGGTCACTCCTATACATGTTTAAGAATGTCAGTTAATTACTTACTTAACTTCAAATTTACTAAATGTTTAACCATGATTATATGACATGTTTTAATGCCCAAACTTATCCTTAATTACCTACATTATACCCCCCTTGGGTTTATTACTTAAGCCATACTTTTATGTTTTTTTTTGTTAAGTTTTGGTCAGTCCGACCCACCGTCCGACCCAACCAACTGGGTCGGACCCTTCCAGTAACTTTCAGGTTTTGAAAAATATTCTACTTGTCCGACCCATGTCCGACCCAACCAACTGGGTCGGACCATTCCTGAAATTTTACCGTCTTTTAAACTCACCCGTCCGACCCATGTCCGACCCAAGTCCTTTGGGTCGGACCGTTCTAGAACCACTTACTGGCGTCTAACAGAGGCCGTCCGACCCAAACTTGGGTCGGCCCCCTGGGTCGGACGCCACCAGAACATGCCCAAAAATTGTCAAATCCCCTCCAAACTTTTCCTCAAGCCTTCTAATGTTTTTCAACACCATTTGGCACACTTATTTTCTTATACAACATCCATAAAACTCATCTTCTTTCTCCTTATACACTTACTCATTTCTTACCAAAATTCCTAACACTTATAATGTTTTCTCCTTAGGTTTCTAGGTGGTGTTTCATACCTATGATAACCACTATGCCAATAATGTTTTCTCACCACTACAACATCATCTCCCAAGCATCTTTACTTCCTAACCAATTCCTTAAACATCTCTACAAGTCTATAGTTTCTTCATGCAATACATTACTTCTCCCTTATTCACCAACATTGCACAAGTCCTAAACACAATCTCACCATGATCTTGAAGTATCCCAAAACACTCATTTGCACTCTAAATCCTCTAAAATAATGCTTAAGTCCCTTTTACACCTTAAAACACCATAATGCATGTTCCTTGCACTAGTTGAACACTTATCCATTCTAAACATTTCCTAACTTACCAAACTCATTTAAACCCTTAGAACTTCTTGTTTATTAACTAAATTTTGACATGAACTCTCCTAGAACATTGCTATGCCAAAACACATTGTTTTCTCCATTAAACAATCAAGGACACTAAAATCCATCAAACACATTCTTATACACAAACTTCACTCATTTAGCACTACATCACAATATAGTGCATTATTTAAATTGCTTGGCACTTAGGCCCTTAAATAACATGGCTCTTAGGCCCTTAAGATGCATAAATCATAAACACTGAAGTTCCACAATATATTTGCCTTTGACCTGCAAATACACTCAACAATACATATGCCTTTTACTAAGCCTTTGAGAACATTTTACTAAGTCATTCACCATTGGCTCCTTAGATCATTTTAACAAGCAATATAAGCTCATTTGTCCTAAGACTTTAAACCACATTAGGTTAGCACATTTACCTCTTTTCCTCACAACTTCTTTCTTGTTTCCTTGACTAAATCACCAAGGCTTTTAGTTGCTTGTCAACTTCTAAACATTATACAAATGATAAAATGAGTGTACAAGCTTTATGCTTCATCTCATTGTAAACCCTAGATTATACATTGTTTTAAAAACATTAAGATAGTTGTTTTACCTTAGAACTTCAAGAGAGTTTGAATATATATCAAGAGAGGACTCCACCTAGTCCATGAAAGGTTGAAATGAAGCTAGAACAAAGCAACATAAGGACACCATTAATGGTGATTTTCAGACAACACAAAAACATGAGGGAAACATCATTTTTCTTTGAGTTTCCTTACCTTGAAGCAAAGGAGAACAATAATATGTGAAAAGATGAGCTCAAGCTCCTCCCAATCAGATTCTTCTTGGCACCAAAATGGAGCTCTTGAGATTTTGAAAGGATAGAATTGAAGAGCTTGATGAGAGGAAGAGAATGGTGGTCTTAGAATTTGATTTGGTAAAATGAGCTAGGAGATACAAGTGGTCAAAGATGGTATTGTGTGTGTACTATTGCAAACCGTAAATGGAGAGCAAGAAGAAGATAGAAGAGAGGTTGAAGACGTGTGAAATGAAGAGAAATGAGAGAATGAAGATTGGTTTTGCTTTTAGAAGATATTTATATGTTAAAGTAAATAGTAACCATTAGTCATCATTTGTTACTTAATAAACTAACATGAGTAGTGACTCATTACCATAAAAACCGGCCCCCTTTATGTTACTAAGGGTATTTTAGTCTTTGTTGGCCAATTTAATTACTTATACAAACATATGTTATAAACTAGCTTATTTTAGTTACTATTCAGTAAAACAAGGCACATAGATGTGAAATTTTTGATTTCCCATTGATCTAGACTTCCAAATGTGATACTAAGTAGTACACATATTAATTAAAGAGTAATGATGGACATTTAGCCATTCAAAACTCATTTACAAGACAATTTTTCAAAAATGTGCTTTAAGGCTCCTTAAAGCACATTTTGTGTTTTAACTTGGTTTAAAGCTTGGTTTTCTTTGGTAATTGGTTTAATATGTTCATTAGTATATAAATAAGGTCTTACCCAAGCTTATCCCAAGCTTAGAACACATTTTAGCCCTAATTGACTTTAAGGCATTTATTTGTGTTTTCTATGGTTTAAATTGTTTACTAATGTTTCTAAGACTCTTTTTAGTCTTAATATACCATATTTAAATGTTTAAACAACATACTAAGGTTTGGGGTATTTCAATCTACCCCCCTTAGAAGAACTTTGTCCTCAAAGTTCACACTTCCACATATCCTAAATGTTAGAACACGGGAATACCTATAAACAATATTTCCATAACAACATTAACAACACACTTACATAACATTGGACACAAGGTCCATACAACAACGTCATTCAAATACAACGGTCATACTTACATAACATCGGACACAAGGTCCATACAACATAACATAGACGATGTATTTAAATACACGTCGTACACACATAACCGAAACGGCTCTACCCCCCTTAAAAAGGGGTACGCCCCGTACCCTATACACATAAACACTAAGAAGTAAACAATGACGGGTACTTCGCCTTCATCTTATCTTCCAGCTCCCAAGTGGCCTCCTCGACGTCCTGGTTAGACCAAAGAACCTTCACCAGTCTCACTGACTTATGGCGAGTGTCTCGAGTCTTAGTATCCAGAATCCGTACTAGAGTCTCCACTGATCGCATGGTCGGCTCTAAGGTTAGCCTTTCAGGCTGAAGCACATGAGACGGATGAGACATATATTTCTTCAACTGGGACACATGAAATACATCATGTACCTTGCCCAGCTCGGCGGGTAGATCAAGTCTGTAAGCTACCGGGCCGATCCGCTCCGTCACAACATAAGGCCCCACATATTTTGGGGTCAACTTGCCTTTCTGGCCAAAACGAAATACTCCCTTCATGGGGGATACTCTAAGAATTACCTGATCGCCCACGGTGAACTCCAGGTCACGTCTGCGCACATCTGCGTACGACTTCTGTCTATCCTGAGCTGCCTTCATGTTAGCCCGGATCTGGCGAACTTCTGCCTGAACTTGTTCCAGATACTCTGGTCCTATAATGACCGTCTCACTCAACTCATCCCAGCATAATGGCGTGCGGCATGGTCTACCGTACAAGGCCTGGAAGGGAGACATCTTGATCGATGCATGGTAACTGTTGTTGTAACTAAACTCGATCAGATGTAACTTATCAATCCAGTTGGTCTGAAAGTCAAATGCACATGCACGTAACATATCATCAAGTGTCTGGATGGTGCGCTCCCTCTGACCATCTGTTTGTGGGTGGAACGCTGTACTTAGCTTCAGCTCGGTACCAAGCGCTTCCCGTGTGGATTTCCAATACCTCGAGAGGAATCTGGTATCCCTGTCAGACACAATTGTTTTTGGTACCCCATGATGTCGAACAATCTCTCTATCAAACAGCTCTGCTAGTTTTGCCACTTTCCAGGTGTCCTTCATCGGTATGAATTGAGCCACCTTGGTCAGTCAGTCAACAATAACCCAAATCATATTCAGACCTCCCCTTGTAGGCGGAAGCCCTACTACGAAGTCCATAGAAATGTCATGGAACTTCCACTCAGGCACTGGCATTGGCTGTACCATACCACCAGGCCGTCAGTGCTCAAACTTGACCTTCTGACAAGTGAGACACCTCAATACATAATCAGTAACATCCTTTTTCATTCCAGTCCACCAGAAATAACGTTTCATACCCTTGTATATTTTTGAAGCTCCGGGGTGAATCGAAGTCGTAGAACAATGGGATTCACTCAGTATGCGCTCCTTCAGCTCAGCGCTACTCCTCGGAACACACAGTCGGCCATTGAGCCTAATCAGGTCATCATCGTGGAGTCGGAAGTCGTACTTCTGACCCTCGAATGTGCCATCAATAAGCTTCTGCCTGATCTCCAACATATACTGATCCGTCATCTGAGCACTCCGCACCTCTTCAACCAAGCCAGTATGAGAGACTAGCGAATTGAGAGAGTGTGCTCGGCGACTCAATGCGTCAGCTACCACATTTGCCTTACCCTCTTTGTACTGTAGATTGATATCGTAGTCGTTTAGAAACTCAACCCATCTTCTTTGCCTCATGTTCAACTCCTTCTGGGTGAACAAGTACTTTAAATTTTTATGGTCAGAATAAATTGTCACACTTACCCCATACAAATAGTGTCGCCATATTTTCAATGCGAAGACAATGGCCCCCAGTTCTAAATCGTGGGTAGGGTAGTTCTCTTCATGCTTCTTCAGCTGTCGGGAGGCGTAAGCTACGACCTTCCCGTGTTGCATCAACACACTACCCATACCTCTGCCTGATGTGTCGCAATAGACCTCAAAGCCATCTGGACCGTCTGGTATAGTCAGGACTGGTGCAGATGTCAGAGCATCCTTGAGACTCTGGAAAGAACTCTCACAGTCGACTGTCCACTCGAATGGTGCATCCTTCTTCATCAAGGAAGTCACCGGCTTCGAGACACTGGAGAAGTCCTTCACAAACCTCCTATAATAACCTGCCAGACCGAGGAAGCTCCTGATATCGGTAACTGTCTTCGGCCTAGGCCAGGTGCGCATTGCATCAATCTTTGCCAGATCAACAGTGATCCCGGCCTCAGAAATCACATGACCAAGAAAGGATACTTGGTTCAGCCAAAACTCACACTTGGAAAACTTAGCATATAACTGATTCTTTCTCAATGTTTGTAACACATTTCTCAGGTGGCTATCATGCTCACCTCTCGATTTCGAGTACACAAGAATATCGTTGATGAAGACTACCACTGACTTGTCCAACTGATCTTGGAACAAGCGGTTCATTAAGTCCATGAACTTAGCTGGTGCATTAGATAAACCAAACGGCATAACCGTAAACTCATAGTGTCCATATCTGGTTCTGAATGCTGTCTTCTCAATGTCACTGTCACGAATAGCAATCTGATGGTATCCGGATCGTAGATCTATCTTGGAGAATACTGATGCTCCCCTCAACTAATCAAATAAGTCGTCGATGCGTGGTAAAGGGTAACGGTTCTTCACCGTAACTGCATTCAGCTCACGATAGTCAATACACAGGCGGAGACTACCGTCCTTCTTCTTCACGAAGAGGACCGGCGCTCCCCATGGTGAAACGCTAGGGCGGATAAATCCCTTGTCGAGTAGGTCTCTCAGCTGCTCCTTGAGCTCTGTCATCTCTGCTGGAGCCATACGGTAGGGCGCCTTTGCAATTGGTCCGGTGCCCGGAACCAAATCAATTTCAAACTCAACTTCCCGTGCTGGCGGCATGCCCGGCAGTTCCTTAGGAAATACATCAGGAAACTCCGACACTACCGGCACATCTGGGCTAAACTCTGGGTCTCTCTCTATGTCTTGGACATAGCAGAGGTATACATCATTCCCTCGTCGTAGTTCACGATACATAGCCATGGCGGTGATGATCTGAGTCGAAGGCTCCCTGGGCCTCTGGCGGTAAGATATTGTAACCCCAGACGGACTCTGAAGAAGCAGACGATGCTCGGAACACAGGATTCTGCCCTTGTACCGCTCCAACCAGTTCATCCCGACAATCACATCAAAACCAAGTCCGTCGAACTCTATCAAGTCGATCGGAAACTCTTCACCTCTGATTCGCACAACAACATCTCGGTGGTAGCGGGTACACCTGATCCGCTCTTTCGACAGGAGAGTGACTAGGAAGTCTAGCATCTCATCACCGTCTAACCCCAGCCTCTTCGCAAAGGATAGCGAAATAAATGTATGTGAGGCTCCGGAGTCGAACAAGATCGAAGCGTCCACGCCATTGACTGGAAAGGTACCGGTGAGGATCGTGCCGCTCTTGCCGGCTTCTGCCTCATTGCAGACACTCAGTGTACCTCCCCTTCCGAGTGCACAGCCTAATTCATTGGCAAACTAATAAGTATTAGGAATCAACACGGTTGATATACTTCAACAACTCCACTTTATTCATTAACACACTCTTCTTACATCATACGTTGGTTTACACTGTTGACATAACTAACACATACAATTTCCTTAACATACATTGGCTTAACACATTACATAATTATACAAGGCTTTAAAACTGTCTGAAGGTCAAATTCAAACGTCCAGGTTTCATGTGTGTGGCGTTGATCACTGCCGACGGTGCGGTATTCAGTTTGATCTTCCTGATGCCATGATATAGCATCCTGGACTGCCCACCCATGATTAACACATCTCCTGATTTTAGTACTAACTTCTTTGCGAGATCAGCACGCTTCTGCTCGCCATATATAAACACTGCGGTATCACCAATGGACCAAGACACCACGGGTACTCCCTTACTTAGAGACTCGGGTGACTCGTCCTTATCTTGGTGTAAACCCAACCGTCCACCTTTCTGGTAGAAGTTCACAATACACAAATCTGCTTTAACACTTGGAATTGAATCCGTTTCAACTTACTTAGCAATTCCCACGGCGTGGTTAACGACCGCAAGGAACTCCTCAGGTATACTTGGCACAATTGCTCCGTCTTCAGCTTGCACTTCTTGATATGTCTTGGTGTAAGGATACCAGTCCTTACCCATGCACCTCATCTTCAATCTCATTCTCGATCCACTCGGGTATTCGGGTGTGTAGAAACGTCCGGGTGTTGCTCCCAGTTCATTGCATCGTCTGATGATGTGGATTTATGCTTCCGGTGTCAGGTATCCATTTAAGAGTATCATACCTGGTTAGATGACCTGACATTGCTCCATTGGAAAGTCGGTGATGTTGATGGTGGTTTCTTCAGGGTTTGGTGTGGGTGGGATTGGATAACATATATTGAAGGCTCCTTTAAGTTTAGAATTATCTAATTAGGTGACTTTCACATTATACTTTGATTCTTTACTCACATGGTGGTACACTTGGACTCACTAACACACATGCATGAAATGCGGTATGCAATCACTTATTTCACTCAACAGTTTAGGCGGTACCTAGTCTAGTAGAGGGCCCTGGCGCCTCAGACCGGTCCACCACATGCAGGGTGGCCTTGCTAGGTCCCGACCCCTTCCCTTTCTGGGAATCAGTGCTCCTCTGATCTGTGGGTGGCTGGTTAGCCATCTTCGGGCCATCGATGGTCGCTGTGGCCTTACCTTTCCACTGCCCCTTTGGCTTGTTGACTCTGCTGTTGGGGTTCCGGTAACACTCGTAGTCACGGTGACCCCACTTCTCGCAGTAACGACACTGCACGTCATTTCCTTTGCAGTCCTTGCCGGGGTGGTCTCCGTTACACCACTTACAGTAGTAGTGGCACTCCGGTCCAGAACCCGTGCTAGCTGCTATCACAGTACACAATCAATACTTGCTTCATAACTTAACAACATACACTTCAACTTGACACACATGGTTAAATAATTACCCTTAGGCGGGTAAGAGCGTAGGGGTTTTGCCGCGTATGCATATGTGAGCTTCAGTGGCTCCTCAGCTGTGGTGTTTTGGGCTTGGCCCTTGTCACCCTGGTGCTGACTCTTCTGGGGCTGGGGATAAGGCTTCTTCTTCTTCTTTCCTCCCCCGTACCCCTGCGGACTCTGGCCCTTGCTCGTGGCCTTGCGCTTGTGCGCGTTCTCCTCGTCCCTTAGACAGATGGTAATCTCGACCTTAGCAGCAGCATGATAGCACTCCTGAATTTAGGATGTCAGTCATGCCCCGCAAAATATACTCACAAACTCACATTAATACTCACTTATGGATTACACTTATTCACATCACACTGTATTCTAATTACCTGCAAGGTAGCATACTCAGCTGGCCCCATCCCGTAGCGAAGACGGTGGCTCAGACCGTTGTAGAAACGGTTTACCAGCACCCGGTTCGAGTATCCCAGGTCCGGTAACAGGTGGATAAGACCGGTGAATGCAGTGTAGTACTCGTCGACCGACATCTTATCCCCCTGCCTCAGACTATCCAGCTCCAGGCGCTTAGCCTCTTGAACATGCATAGGGTAATACTTGGCTCGCAGCAGAGCCGTGTACTCCCTCCAACCAAACTGAGGATCCGCCATCTGGTCCTCTCTCACAAGCTTCCACCAACTTTGTGCCGATCCTTTCAGGTAGTAAGCGGCAAGACGGACCTTGGCCCCAGTGTTGGGTAAAAACCTAACGGCAAGTATACCGGTCGATTATAGCAAGTTTTCCTAGAAGTGTCCCTCCAGGTTATCGAATCCAGGGGAGGCAGCGTTTTAGTTTGATTAATATTTAAGATCAAAACAAAGTAAAATAACTCAAGTAACAGGGGGTTTTGTTTGTTGAATTACTAAGTACTGAAGCAAAATGTAAATAAGAACAAGGGTAATAAATGCAAGAGCAACAGTGAGCAGAACAATGATGTTTTTGAATTAATGAGAAGGGAAAATTCCGGTTTACTAATCCTCCAATTTCTTCGGTTCCTTTCTCAGTGTGTTTACCAATATCTAGATTAAAATCCTAGATCAGAATTATTCCACGTTCGGTCTCCCGCTCGGTGGAATCTAATTAATAGCTAATAAATTTTAACTCTCGTTACAAATTTACTAATTGCTAACAGCTTTAAGAATAATCCAGTTTAATGATCAGTTAGCATCCTAGAGGAATTACCATCTCTAAATTAACCGGTGTTGTTCCTGTTGTCTATTATCTACCACAGTTCTCACTTATAAGCAGATAAACAGATAAAATCCAGTAATTGGCCAAATCACAAGATTTATAACAATAAATAAGGAACAACACTTTAATCTGTTAAAATGGTAAATCACAAAGACAATGGAACCTCAGAATTTGGATTACATAGCAAACCGAAATTTATAGAAATTACTCAGCCATGGAAATGGAATTACTGCAACAATATGTAAATAACATTAAAGAATAAAAAGAAGAAGAAACTCTGTTTTAAGGCTCTTTGATGGAGTCTCTGTGCACAACCAGCAGTTTCCTCTACTCAATCTCCAGATAATGGTGAAGTCCCCAGCTGCTTGTGTATTCCAGATTTCTATGGATGTGTGTGGTGTTTAATGGAAATGGTGTTATGAATGGAACGTGAGAAATGAGATGGAGATGGATGGAGAGTGTGAGATGCACTCTGGAATGTGTAAGAGAGGGATGAGATATCCGATGGATATTGTGTGTTTGAATGAGAAGGAGAGAGTTCTATTTATAGAACCTCTGTATTGATACGTAACAATAGTATATGGTGGTGGAGATGAGGCTGGAATTAGTGAGTGGAAGGGTGAGTGGTTAACGTGGGTGTTGTTGCTGGTTTTAGGGAAATAATTTGATTTAGTGGGATTAGAGGATGGAAAGCAAAACCAACGTGATGGGAGTAGTCTGGAAAGGCAAATAATGCTGGAAAGAGTTATTAGTGCATGGGCGGCCGTTAGAGATGAAGATAATAAAATTATCTTCACGTTCGCGCTTCAGAATGCTGCTTCAACCACATGGTCCGGGACTTAGGTCCTATATAAGGTCCCGGACCATGTCTGCATTTAACTCGAGAGTTGCTCCTCTTTGTGGTCCGGGACTTTGCTCCTGAATCAAGTCCCGGACCATGGTTTTAATTCAGTCGAGAATGGAGTGTACTTGTGGTCCGGGACTTAGCTCCAGCATCAAGTCCAGGACCATGTTGATATTTAGGTCGAGGAGACATTTCTTCACTCCATTTAGCTTGTTTGAAAAAGCCATTGTCTCCAACTATGATAGGAACAAGTTCCTTTGAGATTAAATACCTGAAAAAGCACAAGAAAACCATAAAAGAAGACAATTGCAACAAGAAACATAAAAACACTTAAAAGACAGGAATTTAGCAGTAAATGATAACAAATTGGGTCTCAAAAGACCATGCAGAAATAGGTAAATTCCTGACTTATCAACATCCCCACACTTAACCTTTGCTTGTCCTCAAGCAATTACTGCAATCAAAAAGTACCAAAATTTCCAAAAGCGGGGATTTATCAGGTCAGGAGAATGTTCAAGGAAATCTAATGCTGAAAAACAGTCATAAGAGACAGCGATTAGTACTACAAGTTTTCTTAAACAGTGAAGATAGAGTGTTTGACAAATGCATGAGACTATCATCATAACTATTTAATCCAAACTTTACTCAGGGCTCTACTTTCCATTTGCTTTCCACAATTCATTGGACGACAAGGGGCAAGAAGTAATGTCATATTCCACATTACCTTTCATTGCCACATACTCATAATCAAGGAAGAATTTGCAATAAACTGTTTAGCATGAAAGAACTTTCCTTCCAATTTTTCTGAGTAAGCATTATTCATTTCATCCCCTCAGACTTTTTCTCCCCATCCTTGTAGCGGTGTTGGGCCTTCTATCCCAGATCAGATGATCTTAGGTAGATGAGTGATGAGGCACTCCATGGGCTTAATTACCGAATGGGAGAGGTCTGTTCCGGTTCAGAGTAGATTAGAGGAGTACCTTGTCTTTGTCCTTTCCTTCCATTCATTCCAAAACTTTCCAAAAGCCCCAAGTTAGTTCAAACAAAATAGTCACACAATGGTCTCACCTTTTATTGAAGGAAATAGATGTAAATTTTAACCAAAACTGACAATCCAAGCAGTATAACCAAAGTTCTTATGACCGAAATTTCAGATTAAATCTCAAAAATGTTTGCTACTTGTATGTTATTCCCGACTGATGCATCTGACCACAGCTGAAAACCAAGTATGTCGAATTAAAAATTTTTGTGGAGGGTCATCAAAGGTTAGTGAAGGGAAAATAAGTATAGTCAGGACCCACAGAAAACAAACAATTTAGATGTGCAACCCCCATACTACTTCCCCACACTTAGAAAATAGCAATGTCCTCATTGCTACTAGAATGTGATTATAGTGCAACAGAAAGAATAGGACTCCCCTGAATAATCGGTGAAGAGGACATTCCCACACTTAGGACAAGGGACGGGAGACTCAAGGTGTGTTGGAAAAATTTCGGCAGAGTCTCCTTTGTATTCTTTCGATATCGCACACACAAAAGATGGCAATCCTGTTGAATATCACAAAGCAGCAGACAGCGTGTGGCAACAAAAGAGATTATGCAAAACCAAATATGCTGGGAGAACCAAAGTATCCCATCAAAAACAATCCAAATAGAAAAAGAAAGGTACTAGAAATAGCAACCTACAAATCTAAAAGACATCAAAATATCACAAAGGTCAACGTCAGCTGATAATCAAAAAGTGCAATAAAAGATAGATGGCCTGATGTAGGAGGGAGCAGGTGAGGTGTTGGAGCTAGGGATTTCAAACAGGTCGAGAGTTTCAAGCCTCTAGGTCCGGGACTCAAGTTCTGTATAAAGTCCCGAACCACATCGATTTTTAGTTCGAGATTTGGACGCGCCTCTGGTCCGGGTCCTAAGCTTTGTAACAGGTTCCGGACCACCCCATGAATTCTGTTCGAGACTTGCCTTCCCTTCTGGTCTGGGACTTGGGTCCTGTAACATGTCCCGGACCACTCTGTTTATTTCAACCGAAGAATTGCCTCAGTGTATTCTGTTTCTCCTCCTTCATCAAACCTACATTTTAACAAAATCAACCAACGAAAAATAGCTAACAAAGGAAGTAAAAAAAAACGTGCATTAAAATGAAAATCAAGAGGATAGAAGAAAGAAGATTGGGTTGCCTCCCAATGAGCTGCCCGTCTTTTCGGTCTTTGGCTAGACCATGTTTTTGTTCTCTCAAGAATTTCCAGAAGATTTAGGTATCTTTGCAACCTGGTGACATGAACTCCGAGAAGCTTCCAAAACATTTTTAGAAGACCTGCCAGCATAAAACAGTAGCTGCTCACTTTCTGCATTCAAAGTGATCGTACCATGAGCAACTTCTATTCGAGCGTCGGCTGTTGCTAGGAAGGGTCTTCCAAGGATAATAGGGACCGTTGGATCTGTGGCCATGTCGAGTACGACAAAGTCGCAGGGGAAGTACAGATGCTCCACCTTGACCATCACATCCTTTGCTATTCCACAAGGGTAAACCATGGAGCGATCTGCTAACTGAAGCGTCATTCGTGTAGGCTGTAAGTCTCCAATTCCAAGCTTCTCAAATAAACTGTATGGCATGAGACTAATCGACGCTCCTAAATCAGCAAGACAGTGGTCGAAGTCAATGTCTCCTATTTTGCATGGAATTGTGAAGCTTCCAGGATCCTTGCATTTCTCTGGTAAGCGCTTCTGTATGATCGCTGAACAAGTCTCTGTGAGCTGAATAGTTCCTGATTCAACTAACTTTGCCTTATTGGATAAAAGCTTCCTTAAATACTTGGCATAGTTAGGTACCTTCGCAACTAAATCAACAAAGGGGATATCCACAGATAGTTGACGAAGTAAAGTAAGAAACTTATCGAACTCACTATCCTCCTTGGAATGCTTGGTTCTGTTTGGAAATGGAATTGGGGGAGCAACTTCAACCGCCGGTGGTGTAGGTGAAGGAGATTTGGTAACTTCACAATTCCGCTCATTCTCCAGCACCGGTTGCTCTATGCTCACCTCAGGCTCGGTAGCTTTATCTTGCACTTCTAGTAGTTAGTTACCTTCTTCGCGGTTTCCTTATCCTGCAAAGGACATTTGTTAGCCAAAATATCATCCACTAGTGTAGCATAATTTGGCATTACTTAAGCATATCAGAAAAAGGGATTCTTTAGTTAATTTCTTAAAAATTTTAAGAAATTTTCCAAGTTGTTCATCAAGGTCCCTTTTCTTTAACCTGTCAGGAAAAGGAATAGATTCTTCAATTTTATGATTTGAAACAGAAGAGTAAGAAGGTTGAGTTTCAGGAGACTCCCTCTCCTTAGGTGTTTCAGAAACTTTAATGGAGTCCTTAGCCTCTTGTTGAACGGGTAAAACTGCAGCGACAAGTGGAGTATCTTCTTCCACAGTAAATACAGCTTTGGCATACTCTCTTGGATTCTGCTCTAACTGACTGGGCAAGGAACCCAAAGGACGCTGAGCCAATTGTTGCGATATCTGAGACAACTGAGTCTCGATATTTCTATTGAATGTTCTCTGGTCATTATTGAAGGTTCTCTGCTCCTGATTGAAGGTTTCAAGCTCATTAAACTTCTTCGTGCTAATCGAGATGAAATCATTCATTCTGGCCAGTACTTCTTCCATGTTCGAGGATGTTCCGGCACCGGAACTCAGTGTCTGCTGGTTCTGGATTGGTTTCTAGTATGTTTGATTATACTGCTGTGGCGGTCTTTGATTGAAGTTGTTGCTACCACCAGCTTGATAACGGTTCTGTTGCTGATATCCTTGATTGTTTGGGTTGTTGTAGACGGTCCCTTGCCTGTTTCCCAGATAGTTTACCTCTTCATTTTGCTGAGAAGTACACTGGCACATGTTGGAACTTCTACCACAATACTCACACTGTGGGAAGGAATCGGTCACAACAGCGGCGCTTGACTGAGGGTTCATCATTGCACACATCTTCTCAAACTGCTTTGACATCGCTTCCATTTTGGCAGCCAGAAAAGTATTTGAATCTACTTCATAGACTCCAGCGGTTTTCTTCGGTGCAGCTTCTCCTGTTCTCGCACCTCCCCACTGATTGGATGCATTGGCAATGGTATCCAATAGTTCCTTGATTCTAGCTATTGGTAGCTCCATGAGGCTTCCTCCTGCACAAGTGTCTACCAACAAACGACTTGAATGATCCAAATCTTTATAAAAGGACTGTAAAATTACCTCCTCTCCCAAGCCATGGTGTGGTACTCTGCGCACAATCCCTTTGAAACGCTCCCATGCCTCGGATAATGTCTCTCCTGTGAACTGCTTAAAGTTGGTAATCTCTCCTCTCATGATCAGCATCCGAGAAGGAGGGAAATATTTTGCCAAGAATGCATTTGCTAACTCCGTCCAGGTAGTAATATTGTTTGGTGTCAATGAGTTTAGCCATTCTGCAGCTCTGTCCCTTAGGGAGAATGGGAAGAGAGTCAATCTAGCAACCTCTTGTGAAGCTGATGTAGAACAAGCTCCTACCAACCTCAGGAAAGTGGTGAGATGGAAATTGGGATCTTCAGTGATTGTTCCGCTGAATTGAGGTGCATTCATGACCATAGTAACATAGTGCGTTTTGAACTGCCACTACACTCCTGCTGGTAACGCAGGAATTACTATTGGTGAGGTAAGCCCTTCAACGCTTGGGCGGGTGTAATCCCTCATGTGCCTCTCCGGATTGATATCCATATTCGTTTCTGGGTTGTCTAGAATCTCTTCTTCAATAATTCCTTCTGTTGGTGAGTCTTTTGGAGGTACCTCCTGAACAATCAGAGGATCCAGCTCTAATCTTTTTCGAATCCTTCTTGTTACTCTTTCTATCTCGGGTTCGATTTCGAATTCAGGGTCTCTTTCAGAACGAGTTTTGACCATAAACCAAGATCAGATGACTGACAGTAATGCAGTTGTAAAAGAACAAAATAAAATGAGACAAAACTAAAGGGGACAAAAACAAAACAAAATTAAAGAAGATTAAAAATCAAACTAAGCAACCGTGCCTCCCCGCAACGGCGCCATAAACTTGTTGGGTAAAAACCTAACGGCAAGTATACCGGTGGATTATAGCAAGTTTTCCTAGAAGTGTCCCTCCAGGTTATCGAATCCAGGGGAGGCAGCGTTTTAGTTTGATTAATATTTAAGATCAAAACAAAGTAAAATAACTCAAGTAACAGGGGGTTTTGTTTGTTGAATTACTAAGTACTGAAGCAAAATGTAAATAAGAACAAGGGTAATAAATGCAAGAGCAACAGTGAGCAGAACAATGATGTTTTTGAATTAATGAGAAGGGAAAATTCCGGTTTACTAATCCTCCAATTTCTTCGGTTCCTTTCTCAGTGTGTTTACCAATATCTAGATTAAAATCCTAGATCAGAATTATTCCACGTTCGGTCTCCCGCTCGGTGGAATCTAATTAACAGCTAATAAATTTTATCTCTCGTTACAAATTTACTAATTGCTAACAGCTTTAAGAATAATCCAGTTTAATGATCAGTTAATATCCTAGAGGAATTACCATCTCTAAATTAACCGGTGTTGTTCCTGTTGTCTATTATCTACCGCAGTTCTCACTTATAAGCAGATAAACAGATAAAATCCAGTAATTGGCCAAATCACAAGATTTATAACAATAAATAAGGAACAACACTTTAATCTGTTAAAATGGTAAATCACAAAGATAATGGAACCTCAGAATTTGGATTACATAGCAAACCGAAATTTATAGAAATTACTCAGCCATGGAAATGGAATTACTGCAACAATATGTAAATAACATTAAAGAAGAAAAAGAAGAAGAAACTCTGTTTTAAGGCTCTTTGATGGAGTCTCTGTGCACAACCAGCAGTTTCCTCTGCTCAATCTCCAGATAATGGTGAAGTCCCCAGCTGCTTGTGCATTCCAGATTTCTATGGATGTGTGTGGTGTTTAATGGAAATGGTGTTATGAATGGAACGTGATAAATGAGATGGAGATGGATTGAGAGTGTGAGATGCACTCTGGAATGTGTAAGAGAGGGAGGAGATATCCGATGGATATTGTGTGTTTGAATGAGAAGGAGAGAGTTCTATTTATAGAACCTCTGTATTGATACGTAACAATAGTATATGGTGGTGGAGATGAGGCTGGAATTAGTGAGTGGAAGGGTGAGTGGTTAACGTGGGTGTTGTTGCTGGTTTTAGGGAAATAATTTGATTTAGTGGGATTAGAGGATGGAAAGCAAAACCAACGTGATGGGAGTAGTCTGGAAAGGCAAATAATGCTGGAAAGAGTTATTAGTGCATGGGCGGCCGTTAGAGATGAAGATAATAAAATTATCTTCACGTTCGCGCTTCAGAATGCTGCTTCAACCACATGGTCCGGGACTTAGGTCCTATATAAGGTCCCGGACCATGTCTGCATTTAACTCGAGAGTTGCTCCTCTTTGTGGTCCGGGACTTTGCTCCTGAATCAAGTCCCGGACCATGGTTTTAATTCAGTCGAGAATGGAGTGTACTTGTGGTCCGGGACTTAGCTCCAGCATCAAGTCCCGAACCATGTTGATATTTAGGTCGAGGAGACATTTCTTCACTCCATTTAGCTTGTTTGAAAAAGCCATTGTCTCCAACTATGATAGGAACAAGTTCCTTTGAGATTAAATACCTGAAAAAGCACAAGAAAACCATAAAAGAAGACAATTGCAACAAGAAACATAAAAACACTTAAAAGACAGGAATTTAGCAGTAAATGATAACAAATTGGGTCTCAAAAGACCATGCAGAAATAGGTAAATTCCTGACTTATCACCCAGCAGGCACATCCAAGGTCTCGTAGGCGGTCTCTAACTCGGAGATATACGCCTCCAGCTTACGTGGGTCGGTCTCCCCATGAAACGACGGGGGTCTCAAGTCTGCCAATGCCTTGACCCAGTTGGTCTCTCGTGGCGGTGGCGGTGGTGGTTGAACTTCGGGTTGTTGCCCCTGCTGAATTGCAGCTACTAGTTGTGGGACCATTTGGGCTACGGCGGCCGCTACAGCATCGGCCATGGCTTTTGCCGTAGGGTTCTCTCCCTGGTTCCCAGTATCACCAATGCCGCGCCCGCGGCCTCGACCTCGTGGTCTACCTGACATCTGAATTCACACGAACATTATTCGCATTGTGCTTACACACTTATCGGTTCTAACGGTTGTAACGTTTTCCCGACGACAAGGTATCTCCACACTTAGTTAGTGGTTTACCTTTCCATAACTGCTCACTTAGGTAACTGTGGTTAGGTTTCCTAACTCGGTATATTCCTAAGCTCGGTATTCTAGTCATCAGAGCGAAGTATCGCTCTGATACCACTTTTTGTAACACCCCTACTACGCACTTAACATTAGACGAAACCGCAGCGGAAAAATAACTAAACGATTCGGTGCTACAACGCCGTCAACCACCCACGTGGTTAACAAGGCAGAATAAATACAAGTGTACCGGTCTGATGATCAGACTCCTGAGCATTAGGTACTAACATCAACCATATATACATAACCAACATACCGAGTATTTAATATAAACTGTCACTGTATACTGTACATATCACTCCACTGTCATCTGTAACACGAACAGTACCAAAATATAATGCCACGGGAGCACAAGCGCATCCCGGGCTCAACATCCAAAATAACCAAAAGTACATCTGCAGCCTAGAATCTACAGCCACTCTGCTTCCTCGATCCTCATCCTGCAGTAAAATATGGAGCCCCCGAGGGGGGGTCAGCAACCCTTGGCTGGTATGGTTAACGCGCAGCCCATCGGCTACCGGGATACGCGCAACTAATTGTCATGATGACATGGCATTCATTTTAAACATAACATAACATATGGCATAGCAACATTATTGCATAGCACCACATCACATACACAGTGGATACACTTTCCACAATAATAAACCAAGAAGGTTAAACAACATAAGAAGCCTAGAGAATGGTTCACTCTCATGTTAAGCTCGTTACACACACTCATTACCATTCTGTTATTCGAACGAGTAACTTAAGTCACAGATGGTTCGGATATTGTGACCCGAACACACCACACAAACACATGTTCCCACTAAACCGATCATAAGTCAGAATAGGTAAGCTTTGGAGGAAGCTAGCGGGAGATCGAACGCCAAATTAAGGAGAATAATCTTAACAACATAAGAGTCGAATCTGATTCAGATATCTACTCTTAAACTTACATGCATGACCGAACAACCGGATTCCTCACTTCCCAGTTAGCACTTGTTAGAAGTTCAACCGTGGAACTTAACAAACAAGTCACAACAAGTGGTAAGTCATGTTAGACACACACAAGGGAAATGAGTCGCATCATAACATCACAATAATATGAACAACTGTAAACTCATCACATGATTAAGTCTTATAACGTCATAAACACACAGAAAAACAATCAACACACAAGCCGGTGTAAACCGGTAGGCAACAGATTGCAAGAAAACCATGCCTTGGTCCTTGCTTCGATTGATTTCCACCGTAGGTCACTCCTATACATGTTTAAGAATGTCAGTTAATTACTTACTTAACTTCAAATTTACTAAATGTTTAACCATGATTATATGACATGTTTTAATGCCCAAACTTATCCTTAATTACCTACATTATACCCCTTGGATTTATTACTTAAGCCATACTTTTATGTTTTTTTTTTGTTAAGTTTTGGTCAGTCCGACCCACCGTCCGACCCAACCAACTGGGTCGGACCCTTCCAGTAACTTTCAGGTTTTGAAAAATATTCTACTTGTCCGACCCATGTCCGACCCAACCAACTAGGTCGGACCATTCCAGAAATTTTACCGTCTTTTAAACTCACCCGTCCGACCCATGTCCGACCCAAGTCCTCTGGGTCGGACCGTTCCAGAACCACTTACTGGCGTCTAACAGAGGCCGTCCGACCCAAACTTGGGTCGGCCCCCTGGGTCGGACGCCACCAGAACATGCCTAAAAATTGTCAAATCCCCTCCAAACTTTTCCTCAAGCCTTCTAATGTTTTTCAACACCATTTGGCACACTTATTCTCTCATACAACATCCATAAAACTCATCTTCTTTCTCCTTATACACTTACTCATTTCTTACCAAAATTCCTAACACTTATAATGTTTTCTCCTTAGGCTTCTAGGTGGTGTTTCATACCTATGATAACCACTATGCCAATTATGTTTTCTCACTACTACAACATCATCTCCCAAGCATCTTTACTTCCTAACCAATTCCTTAAACATCTCTACAAGTCTATAGTTTCTTCATGCAATACATTACTTCTCCCTTATTCACCAACATTGCACAAGTCCTAAACACAATCTCACCATGATCTTGAAGTATCCCAAAACACTCATTTGCACTCTAAATCCTCTAAAATAATGCTTAAGTCCCTTTTACACCTTAAAACACCATAATGCATGTTCCTTGCACTAGTTGAACACTTATCCATTCTAAACATTTCCTAACTTACCAAACTCATTTTAAACCCTTAGAACTTCTTGTTTATTAACTAAATTTTGACATGAACTCTCCTAGAACATTGCTAAGCCAAAACACATTGTTTTCACCATTAAACAATCAAGGACACTAAAATCCATCAAACACATTCTTATACACAAACTTCACTCATTTAGCACTACATCACAATATAGTGCATAATTTAAATTGCTTGGCACTTAGGCCCTTAAATAACATGGCTCTTAGGCCCTTAAGATGCATAAATCATAAACACTGAATTTCCACAATATATTTGCCTTTGACCTGCAAATACACTCAACAATACATATGCCTTTTACTAAGCCTTTGAGAACATTTTACTAAGTCATTCACCATGGGCTCCTTAGATCATTTTAACAAGCAATATAAGCTCATTTCTCCTAAGACTTTAAACCACATTAGGTTAGCACATTTACCTCTTTTCCTCACAACTTCTTTCTTGTTTCCTTGACTATATCGGCAAGGCTTTTAGTTGCTTGTCAACTTCTAAACATTATACAAATGATAAAATGAGTATACAAGCTTTATGCTTCATCTCATTGTAAACCCTAGATTATGCATTGTTTTAAAAACATTAAGATAGTTGTTTTACCTTAGAACTTCAAGAGAGTTTGAATATATATCAAGAGAGGACTCCACCTAGTCCATGAAAGGTTGAAATGAAGCTAGAACAAAGCAACATAAGGACACCATTAAGGGTGATTTTTGGACAACACAAAAACATGAGGGAAACATCATTTTTCTTTGAGTTTCCTTACCTTGAAGCAAAGGAGAACAATAATATGTGAAAAGATGAGCTCAAGCTCCTCCCATGGAGATTATTCTTGGCACCAAAATGGAGCTCTTGAGATTTTGAAAGGATAGAATTGAAGAGCTTGATGAGAGGAAGAGAATGGTGGTCTTAGAATTTGATTTGGCAAAATGAGCTAGGAGATACATGTGGTCAAAGATGGTATTGTGTGTGTAATATTGCAAACCGTGAATGGAGAGCAAGAAGAAGATAGAAGAGAGGTTGAAGACGTGTGAAATGAAGAGAAATGAGAGAATGAAGATTGGTTTTGCTTTTAGAAGATATTTATATGTTAAAGTAAATAGTAACCATTAGTCATCATTTGTTACTTAATAAACTAACATGAGTAGTGACTCATTACCATAAAAACCGGCCCCCTTTATGTTACTAAGGGTATTTTAGTCTTTGTTGGCCAATTTAATTACTTATACAAACATATGTTACAAACTAGCTTATTTTAGTTACTATTCACTAAAACAAGGCACATAGATGTGAAATTTTGATTTCCCATTGATATAGACTTCCAAATGTGATACTAAGTAGTACACATATTAATTAAAGAGTAATGATGGACATTTAGCCATTCAAAACTCATTTATAAGACAATTTTTCAAAAATGTGCTTTAAGGCTCCTTAAAGCACATTTTGTGTTTTAACTTGTTTTCAAGCTTGGTTTTCTTTGGTAATTGGTTTAATATGTTCATTAGTATATAATAAGGTCTTGGTAAGCTCATTAGGTCTTACCCAAGCTTATCCCAAGCTTAGAACACATTTTAGCCCTAATTGACTTAAAGGCATTTATTTGTGTTTTCTATGGTTTCAAATGTTTACTAATGTTTCTAAGACTCTTTTTATTCTTAATATACCATATTTAAATGTTTAAACAACATACTAAGGTTTGGGGTATTTCAGATTTAGAATTTGGCAAATGCATTTCCCCCTTGGTTGGTTCCATTCAAGGGAAAAGAGGAAGATAATTGAGAAAGAAAAGAAAAGGATAACTAAGGAAAATGTTCTACCTGAAAGCTATGTTAATGTCCTTTGGGAATTATATCTAGATGGGTATAATTAGGACTAAAAATGAAGTGAGAAAAGTGCAAACAATGGCATTGAAATGATGTTAGATTAATTGTTTAAATTATGTACTTTAAGGGCCTAAGTGCCAAGCAATTTAAGGTTATTGCATTACAACGTGATTGATGAGCTTTGGATGAAATTGTGTGCTGGTAGAACCCATTAAGGAATCGGTTAGCTTGTGTTGAATTGTGAATGTTTTGGATTAGGTGATGAAGACAATGAAATTTGGATATGCTAGAATAGTAGAGAAACTATGGCGAAGTTTCTATAGAAACAAAGTGTTTTAGGTGATGTTATGAGTTGGAGAACCTAAGGTTGATTAGGAGGAAGTAGAATGTAAATGAGTGAATTAAACACACCAAGACTAGAGTGTAAGAAAGTTAAAGAGTTGTGCAAAAATCTGTAGCGAATGATGTACAATGCCTTGGGATGGATAGAGATGAACTAGTGGGTATAACCTTGAAAGTAAAGGTTGGACTTGGTAATAGAGATGAAAATGTCTAGGAAGAATTTGGTATGGTCAAAATGGTTGAGAGTAAGATGTAAACTGTCATGGGAATGTTTGGCTAGGCACTAGTATGCATAATGTGCAGAAAATGAGAGTGGGAAATTGTGTAATATGATCAAGGTTAAGTGATGAGTTGATCAATGGATTAAGGAGGTTTAAAGTGTCCTTATGGTGTTAGAACATGTTAGGAATACATGTGGGGAGATTGGGAAAGAAATGGGCAAAGAAACAAAGTTAGAACAACATTTGAAACTGTCAAATTTTATAGATTTTAGCAGGGTCTGGGACCTAGGTCTTGTATGAGGTCCCGGACCACCACTTAAAAATGGTCGTGAGTTTGCTAGGAAGCTTGGTCTGGGACTTAGATGCTATACATAGTCCTAGACCACACATTAAAACCGCCCAAGAGAATACTGCAACATTGGTCCGGGACCTTAGCCAAGTACCAAGTCCCGGACTACATGAAAATAGCACCAGAGATTTTCTGAAACGACTTGGTCCGGGACCTAGGGTCCGGACCATGTCCCAGACCACCCCTAAAATCAAACCGTGAGTTTGAAAATGAATTTAAATGAAGGGAATTGAATGGTATAGTTGTTACAAGATTGTTAAGACTTGTTTGGTGACATGTAAAAGTCATTAGAAGTATGAATAAGTGTAAGATGTAATGAGGAGTTAGAATTATAAGTTTAATGTTAATGACAACATTAGGAACTTATAATCACAAGTGATAATGATTGAGAAACCTTGATATAAGGTGGGTTGATAATGGGGAGATTAAGGAAATATAAGAGGCGACAAGTGTCGTAGGTAATAACAAGTAGTTGAGGTTAATAAAGAAATTAACCGTTCGACTGAATGAATTATAGGAACAAGGATTAGTTGAAACGGCAGCCGGGATTAAGAGGTTGTCACATTAGGCTTGCCATCATCAGGGTGACAGGTATGTTTTTCTTGCAATCTGTGTCCTACCGAGTTACACTCGGCTTGTGTGCTACTTGTTTATATGCACAGACCTAATAAGATAAATGCACAAAAATGCTTATTGCATTTGATATCTTGATGCTTGTTGTTTCTTGTGTGAGCTAACTGTCTTTACTTTGAGCTTGCGATCTAACTTAGAATAGTAGACCAACTCTTGAAAGAAAGATAAACAACGGTTAGAGAATCGAAACGGAATAGTCCATGAAATGATTAACAGTGGAAACAAAATATAAGAACTCTCAACTAGAGAACAACGATAGTTCAACTTTATGAACTCACTCGAAATGTGAAAGAGATACGAGATTATTAAACTCCCTTTCAATGGTTAGTCGACCTCCCATGTGAGGATTCGAACCAACAAGAGTCTGTAACCAAACTTCTAAGTATTGGTAACATAGGGGCAACCCTTAAATCTAAGAATATAAGAACTCAACAGAATTCCCTAAGTTATTGGATGACATCAAGAGCGATGCTTCTAGACTAATATACATAGTTATATTGTGACTCCGAGGAGAGGAGTATTTGGGAATGTGAGAAGTCCAATGGAGATTCGGACGTTTGTGAGAAAGAGGAACTAGGAGAATAGTTCCAGTTGCTAGTTGAACCTTTTCACCATGCTAGACCCGGTATAGGGTCGAAACTAGGGAAGTAAGACTAGTACTGTTAAAGCCTGGTGGTGAGATTTATATGTGGGTCTCTGCCCGGAGGCCTGAGAGGCTTAACCATAGTTATCGGAGCTAGAGTGATGAGCGGGTAAGTATGGAGAAAGCCCGGTGGTGAGAATTGTAAGTGTCTATACCCGGTGATCAAGTGTATTGACTTATGAATTATTCAAGAGTATAATACTCAAGGAAACAAGATCTAGACTAAAGGATGTCTATAGATCTAAGAGAACATGTAAGCTATCCGACTAAGATGGATAAGTTAATGATTAATAAGAATGAGGCATTATTGAGGTAGAAACTGAAATACCCCTAAATTAATGTAAATTAATTTAGGGGAATTCCTTTATTAAATCCTAAATAATACAATTAAAACTAAATTATTATTATATGGTATTATGAATGTAATAATAAGATTTATAAGTCAATAAATCTTGGAAAAATTTCTAGACACTCCAATTATATTATAAGGATTCTTGAATTAATTGGGGCATTGATTTGAATCATAAAAGTCAATATAAAATCATAGAAACCTTAAAGCTTCTTAAGCCTTGCTAGGGTTGACTTTTTGGGAATGGTCAAACCAGCCCATGAAACCTATACCAATAAAAAGGTTATGGAAAACCAAGAATATTGATAATGAGAACGTTAAAAACTGATCATTCTAGCCAAAGTTATGATATAATGAAGTTTAGAGCCAAAATCTTGAAGGGTGGTGACGTGGCTAGGGTTTCCCTGACTCAGCCACGCGCCTTGCCACGTCAGCCTCGCCAGATTTCTCTACAAATTCGGCTAAATCTTCTAGCAACCTTCAGAACATTACCCTAACTTGTGACATCGATATCTCAGCCGTCTTTGGGTATTTTTGAATGCCGTCTTCTTCATTCTCTTCTCCTACAAACCCTCTTTCTAACCATTACGCATACATAACCTAATTCTTTCTACATCCACCGCAAAGACGATCTGAAGTTTCCTCCCCGAAAATCTACAACCCAGATTTTTTAGAAAACCGATCCGGTAAGGTAACTTCGTCTAATCATATCTCCTTCATCTATCAATGGAAATTCGTGTTCTATAGCTAGTTTTGTAGATATCTAATCCCTCTCTAACTTTTCTTTTTACAACCAAGACTGATTCTCAATCGTGTGGAAGATATAGGCGTCTAAAGTCCACAACTCGATCACGGCAGTGTTCCTGCCCAGAATTTTTCCAGAAACGAAATGGTAAACTCAGATCTTTCGGATCTATAACTTTCTCCCTAGTTCTTCGTTTTCAATGATTCTTCCACCCATGTTTAGAGTTACATACGTAGTTTAAAATGTGGTAGGTTTCATGGATCGAATCCTTCTCAGTTAGCACGAGTTGATCCGCGAAGTGGCCTGCCTGAACAGCACATAAAATACCAATTTTCCAGAAAAACTAATCCAATTCTCCTCACCGGTGCTATTCCGGTATGATTCCGACCAAATTCCACCATCTATGATATTCGTTTTTGCATTCCCGTTCATACCCCTCTATCAATTTAACCAATTACGCAATACATTGACAAAATTTATAGTTTTTCGAATCAGAAACTCGTATGAACCCTAAGTCGATAACCCAGAATCGAAATCCCTGAGTCGTGCATTATAATTGACGTAATTGATATCATTGCAACCGGCTTTTAATTTTAAATCCAATGAGACAACAATCAACGAATTTGGTTCTGTAGATTTTGAGAAATCGTCGAAATCGTACTCGACATTCAATGTTCTTTCGCTGATGAACTCGACTAATCTGGGCCGTCCGATTGTAGTTAGGAGAAACGGACGGCCGAGATTATAACGTGGGTACTTAGTAGTATATTAAGTGTTATAAATTTCGGAATAAAACTCTAACTTGTTGTATTTATTTAATGGTCTTCCCTAATGTATTTTGATGCGAAATTGTAACCATAGATTCCTTATAAAATCTAGTTTATTATAATGAAAATTAATATGGGTTTTGAGTTTTAAAACGTAAGTTATAATTTTTGTAAGTTCTGAGTATTATGGAATTACTTAGATAATTTAAAAACATATTTTTATGAAATTAAAATTTTATAATATGTCTAAAAAATCATAGTTACTATATATTAAATTAGGGAATTTTTGGACAAGAGTAAATGGGTCTAAAAATTTTGTTTATGAATTTTTCATAAGTTATCTTATAATATATGAATTTTAATGTAATGAAAATTAAAGTATAACTTGTTAATAAACTTTATAGGTTGAAAAGAATATAAGTAGACTAAACTAACATGTAATACAGAATGTCAATAAATATTTTGGGTATAAACTTTTAAGTGAGATAAAAAAATATACATATATTTATATATAAAAGAAACAAATAGTAACTTAGGTTAAATCAAGGAATTGAATTAGTCTACATTTATATTAATTATATAATATGGAAGTTAATATACTTAATTGAAACTAAGGAAAATACTTTATATTATAAACCATATATTAGATGTGGTTATGTGTAAAAGTTAATAGAGGTAATTAAATACAATAAAACTACATAAAGAATGTTTCAAATAAATCCTAATATATATATAACAAAAAATAAAATAAAATACCTTATAGGAAATAGAATATGAAGGAATTAATAAGTTAAATTAAACCTATACATAATACTAATAAAAGAATATTATATGGGGTGGTATTAAATTATGGTTATGAGATTTAGCTTAAAGAGTTACCTTTGAATTTCTAAGATTTATATAAACCATATTAAATACACATATAATATTATTTGTTAATGACTAGAATGTAAATCGATAATTGGATTAGGTAATTAATAAGTTAATACTTAGGAATATTTGTAATTTGATTTCATAAGTTGTGACACCGATAGATCTTATTATATAATGAAATACTTTTACATCTAAATGTGAAGTGGATTAGTAAGTCTGGATTTAATCATTTCATAACATTTATAGTATTGAATAATAACTTAAAGTTTTAAGATAAAATCATTAAATGGATTATGATATAAAACTATATTAAACTATGATTAGGAAATTAATCTAAATAATAATCTTTAAGTTTCTTAGAATTAGATAAGCCATATAAAATAAATTTATAACATTAATTACCAATATTCAGAATGTGAGTTTATAAATAAGTGTTGTAATTAATAGCCATACCTTATAAAAAGGTTTGCAAATATAAATTAGATACTTAAAACCTTTGAACCTTTATTTTGATGAAGCTAAGTTACATAAGAGATTATATTAATCTACTTTACGACATTGGAAGTATTAATATGTCATTTGAATTCAAGGTATGAGGATTTTTCAGAATAGACGATCTTATGAGTTAATTAACGATCTCACTTATGAACGAGAATTTAATTCTTAGGTAAAATTTACCTTATGTTAAGGCATAATGTCTATCCTAAAACATAATAAAGGAAATTGATTTGTTGAGTTATTCCTTTGAAACCTTAGGTTTTGTAAACAATTTAAAACGTATTTAAGACTTAAGTTTATTGAAGTTAGTATAAAAGGATTATACATAGTCTATGCAGGGAATGTGTGTAAAAGTAAAACATTTAGGAAATTAAATGTAAGTAAGGATACATAAAAGGTTATCTTAAAACACCTTATTATATAGGTAATGATAAAGCAAATAATATACCTTGTGAATACTAAATGTAAGAGTTCGATAAGTCTAAGTTAATTAAAATATAGTTATATCAAGATGAAAAGTAATTGAACATCTTATGACAAGATTATTAAATGGTTGTAATTAGAAGTCATTCTGAACTAAAGGTAAAATAGTTGATTTTAGTATCTCAATTAAGTTATAATAAAATGCATCTACAATACTATGATTCCAATATACAGGATGTAGATCTTAATTAAGTTAAGGGGAAGACTTAATCATAATGGATTATTGATAAATACATAATCATTACATTGTGAAATAATAGTATAGTATTCTAAGATAAACCCATCATAGGTCATAATACGATGTTTATCCTAACGTAAGAATAAAGGTATTTAGCTTAAGATTTAATATTGAGATTCTAAGATTAATTGAATAATATAAAATGCACTTATGATATAAAGGTCTCAAAAGTCTTGAATGTGAGAATTATGCTTAAGTATTAGTAAAGTGGATAAGAGTGGAACCATTATCAAGTGTTAATAAAATACATTCCTTGATCTTACAACCTTGGGTTATACATAACATTTAAGCGAGGGCTTACAAGATAATTGAGATTTAGAATTAGGAGTGAGAAATTGGTTTAAGTTTAACTTAGGATATAAGTTATTGATAATAGACTATCTTTAATGTTCCTTAGAGTGTTGTTGAATGTTTGCACGAGTTTACTAGAACTGCTACAGCATTACTCAGGTACGATTTCTCGTACTCATATACTTTTGTTAACCGACTTAAGAGACGTTTTCGAAAAACGCTAACTGAGCTTGAATGAATTTCAAAAAGGAAACTGTTTGTGTGACTAACTCAGCTTGATGTGACTAACTGGGCCTTGAATATACAACTTTCATGATTATTGGTTCCTCCTATCTGGTTGTCTCATTAGATATTAACTGCTGAGGGTTTACGGCTCTAAACTCTGTAGGACTGAGTGTTTTGGTGTTGCACTTGTGCAGTTAATAATCTGGTGGGAATATGGGAAAATGTCAATCTTGGTAATTTCTTCCTTTGACTCTGGATATCGTCTCATCCATGAGCTGAGTCTTTGTTGTGACGTGCGCGCGTCTTCTCCGGTAACAGCAAAGGGTTGTATATCCCTTGTCCAAAAGGACGTGTATGACAGCAGGGGGCTGTATATCCCTCGTCCAAAAGGACGTGTACGACACCAGGGGGCTGTATATCCCTCGTCCATATGGACATTTATATCTGGCGGTGGGGGCCATCTCTCCCAGTTGGTGTTATTCCACTCTTGTAACACCCCTACCGTTAATCCTATGCTTACCGTCCAATCATCCCAATAATCAAAGCTACTCGCAGCGGAAATACTACTTACTACGGCGGGTGATACAACGCCGCTAACCGCCCATACGACTAGCAAGGCTATTACTACTTACAGTGACGGTCTGATGTCTAAGTATACCGAGCTACTACATTCCATACTGATTATAAAAGATAGCATACTTACATTCCTGGATCACCGAGTATTTAAAGTATGTTCATTTACATTCCCTTTTCCAATCTACCCAAAAATAATGAGTCTAAACAACTACTCATCTATACCAATGCTCCATTCTTTCATTATCCAAAAAGGTGTACCCCTTGGTACACCGGCCAACAAAAATCTACAGCCGTGTACTACTTAGTACACCATTCATAATTCCTCAGTTACAATCCAAAAAGAAGACAGAAGAAATAGAACTAAGTCTTCAACATCTTCATCCCTCTCTTGCACCTGCATTCATATTAAAAACGGTGCCCCAAGGGGCTCAGCAAAAGCTGCGCATAAACTCCGCATATACCGAGTGCTAACAAGGGCACGCCGACTATTTGACGTCCACTAAACATGCAGTTCATTAATTTCATACATACATGCTTTGCATACCACATACAACCATGCTCAATACAATACACAATCCAAGGCAACAATACGTTAGCCAAATTACGCATCCGGGTTAATCGGAATGCTATTTACTCTTTTACTCATTTCCCATTACTTACTCTTACTTACACTTACTTACTTACATTCACTTTACTTACTCATTCTTACTTACATACTTTTACTCATGTTAAATCGGTATGACCTCCGGCCCGGGGACTACACCGTCCCACCACCGGGATTTACTTGACTCACCAATCTGGGATGCTACCCATTTAAGGGGTTTGGGCCGCGGACCAGTTTAAGAGTCAGGATTCGGATCCAACCTCTTGTGTCTCCTCATCCTCACGCGTGGCCGAAACTATATCGGACTTCTACTCATTCCAATTTAATTACCAATTTAAGTTAGATTGGTTAGCTTGTTAGGAATTAGTTAGAAGTCTAATCATAAACATATTCGGTCACAATACAATACATCATACATACACACACTCATATTCATCCATACATTTCATGAATTATACAAACTATGATTTAAAGAGAATATTCACAACATACAACACTACATATTCACAAGTAAGCATAACAACTCCGATTCGTGCATTTATCTTATTTGGTGATCAATTAGCACACAACACACAAATCAGAGTAACCAAGGTAGCATACGGGGCATGAGGAATTCATACCGTTCACCATTGTACTCGTATCCCAACTTTCCTTCGGTGCTCACAAATCAAGTCCTATGATATGCATACAATCGAGTGATTAATTATCTACAATTAACTTAACTCGTGTTCCTATTACTTTCCTAACTCTTACTTACTATGTCCTTACACTTCTTACGCTTACGCATTACTTATTTATTTTTCATTACCTTAAGTTTCACTTCCTTACTTAACATTGGTATACTTACATATATGTACATATGTATATGTGGGTATACATATATATATATACATATATACATTACCATTATTAAATTGAAATTGAAATTTTTTTTTGTGACTCGACCGACCTTACCCAAGGTCGGTCCCAGGGTCGGTCGAAGTCGGTAGGGAAATACGCTGGAGAATTACAGGGCCGACCGACCTTGCAAGTCCGGTCCCAAGGTCGGTCCATTCCAGTGAGTTACCTGACGGAAATTTTTGCCCGACCGACCTTGCAAGTCCGGTCGCAAGGTCGGTCCATTCCAGTAGCTTACAAGACGGAGAAATTTTGAGTCGACCGACCTTGCAAGTCCGGTCGCAAGGTCGGTCCATTCCAGTAGGTTGCATTACGGGAAATTCTTCTGGCCGACCGACCTTGCATGTCCGGTCCCAAGGTGGGTCCATTCCAGAAGGTTTCCGTCCTTTATAAATCTGGGCTCGACCGACCTTGCAAGTCCGGTCCCAAGGTCGGTCCGGCCCAGTATTTACATTTTCATTTCTGTTTTCAGTTCTCTCTTTTTATCCATTACTTCCCCATTGTTCCTACACTTATTCCCACATGTTTTAACACTAATTAAACCTCCTAATAACCCTAGTTCATCCTTTAATTCACCATCATTCCTACACTAATTTACACACTTGTTTCTAAATTCATTTCAGCATTACCTTGTTTTCCTTTGTGCATTATGCTACAGATTTTAACTCTAACTCTCCATCTATAGCTCCCTCTTCTAATGTCATTTCTAACACTCCTAATGCATTACAATACATGAATACTAATCTACCCTCTAACTATCTCCAACCCAAATCTGTTACAAGCATATGTTTTCACCTAGTTTCTAGTTTCTTAAGTGTTCTAGTTCTAGGTAAATTTTGACATAGTCTCCCCTATATTCTTACGCTCACACTATCACTTATTCCACCTGTTTTATACACAACAACAATATACCAAGTTCTTCCACACAAATACTACCCATTCAACACATTAATTTCCTGCACTGAAACATCTCAATTCTAATCTAGTTATGACAGTTTTGATTGTTTTCAAAGCTTCAATACAATCCAATTCTTCTTCCACATTACATATTGTTCATTACCATTTACATTGCAAATATTACTCTTTTAAAATCTGTACACATATATATACAAGGCTACACAAAGATGAGTGTAATTACCTTGTTTCTCTTCTAGTTTTTCCTTTTCTCCTTCCTTCCTCTTTTCTTCTTCTTTTCCTCTTCCTCTTCCTCTTCCATCGGTTTGTAAACCGAATTCTAACACTACAACCCACATATATACACACCATTTTAATACACTAGCTAACCCTAACCATTATTTAAGTTTTAATGCAAGTTTTAGGGTTTAGAAATTCCATTACCTTGCAAGGGTGTAAGTGGTGTTTGGAATAGCTCAAGAACAATGTTTCTCACCTTCCAAAAGTGCCAAAATCGGCTAGAGTACAAAGAGAGCAAACAAGAGTTTTAGTCTAAATCCGTTTTGCCCATAAAGGCTAGAAAAAGGTGAGATTTCAAGAAGATTTTTACCTCAAAATAACAAGGAGAAGAAGGTGGTTCTAGTGGTAGTCTTGAAGCTCCAAATGCTCCATACCCATGGAGATGAAAGTTCTCCTTTTCGGATTTTTAAAAGATAGAAGTGTTCCCCTTGATGAGAGGAAGACGATGGTGTAGTTTTTATAATTTTTGGAGGGGGTTTAAGGGAGTAACAAGAGGAGAGAAGATAGAGTTTTTGTGGGGGTTCTCAAAACTCCATTGGCATCGGCTGGAGGAAGAAGAAATAGAGAGTGAGGGGGATGGGGTTTACATGAGTGAAGAGAATATAGTAGGAGAGAGAGTGTGAGGTAAGGTAGTATAGTAGTTACTTTTTGCTTTTAATTATTTTGTTGTTTTGTAAATAAGAAGAGATAGGTGAGTGTGAGAGGGGGGGGGGGGGGGAAATCGGACCACAGCACACACACACACACATGTACATTTTTATTTTCAATAGTGGACACATAAGTTTTGGTTATTTATGCTTCTACCCCACAACTTCCCGTTTTTGACAGTTTTTACTAATTTCTCGTTTTATTGATTTTATTGGTTCTAAAGCTTCACTGATATTTATTAATGACTATTTAGTTGACCAAAACTGTTACGAGCCTATTTGACCCGCTTAAAGTCACGTTTTCCCGGTTACCTTGAAAACGCGCTTTAAGGTTCGTTAGCGTTTTTAATCCGTTTTAAGGATCCGTTTTCTTTGGGATTTGTTCCCTCATGATTATTTATTCATAATTAAGCTTCTAAATTATTTATTAGCCTAATTAATCACTGTTTCTAATTACGGGGTATTTCAATCTACCCCCCTTAGGAAACTTTGCCCTCAAAGTTGCTCAAGGTTAATAGTTTAAGTAATTCTACTCATTAGGCAACCAATTGCCATAATGCATCTAACTACCACCTATGAGGTGTTTACTTCCTTTCACATCGCAAGCATACACAATTCAAGTGCCCTACACAATTCACATACACAATCCATCATTTCCCATTCATGCCATCACACAATGCACAATACATTACTGCAATTCACCATACACATTACACATTACACATACGCATCCATACACTACATATTACACATACATACATTCACATACCAAATTCACTTGCACTACATGTGCCATACCAAAATCTATTACAATATCTACACACTATGCAATGCTCACCCCGAAGCAATGCAAAAGCGAAAAGGCTCTACCCCCCTTAAAAGGGGTACGCCCCGTACCCGTATTACTAACACTAGACGAACTAGTCTATGAATAACTGTGGGTACTTAGCCTTCATAGCATCTTCCAACTCCCATGTCGCTTCTTCGACATCATGGTTTGACCATAGGACCTTCACCATTCGTATAGACTTATGGCGAGTGTCTCTGGTCTTTCTATCAAGGATTCTCACCGGGGTTTCGACATATCTCATGGTCGGCTCAATGGATAGTCTCTCGGGCTCTAGCACATGAGAAGGATTGGCGATATACTTCTTGAGTTGTGACACATGAAATACATCATGTACCCGCCCCAAGTCCTCAGGTAATGCTAACCTGTAGGCTACGGATCCAACTCTTTCGGTAATAGTGTACGGCCCTACAAACTTTGGGCTTAGCTTGCCCTTCTGACCAAAACGGAATACGCCCTTCATAGGTGAAACTTGTAAGAACACTTGGTCGCCCACGGTGAACTCAAGGTCGTGTCGTCTCACATCCGTATAGGATTTCTGTCTATCTTGGGCTGCCTTCATATTGGCTCAGATTTGTTGCACTTCCGCTTGGACTTGTTCCAAATACTCCGGTCCTATGATGACCGCTTCGCTTGACTCATCCCAACACAAGGGTGTACGGCAAGGTCTACCGTATAGGGCTTGGAAAGGTGACATCTTAATCGAAGCATGATAGCTATTATTGTATGAAAATTCGATAAGATGAAGCTTATCTAACCAACTCCCCTGAAAATATAAGGCACATGCCCGAAGCATGTCCTCCAGTGTCTGGATGGTTCTTTCAGTCTGACCGTCAGTCTAAGGATGGAAGGCGGTACTCAGTTTCAATTTTGTACCCAGCGCTTCCCGTGTGGCTCTCTAGTATCTCGAAAGGAATCTGGTGTCACGGTCAGATACTATGGTTTTAGGGACTCCGTCATGTCTGATAATATCCTTGTCGAATAGCTCTACGAGCTTCACTACCTTCCAGGTGTCCTTCATCGGTATGAATCTGGCAACCTTGGTAAGGCGATCGACTACAACCCAGATCATGTTGAGTCCTCCCCTAGCAGGTGGGAGTCCTACAACAAAATCCATGGAGATATCATGAAATTTCCACTCTGGAACTGACATCGATTGTACCATTCCGCCCGGTCTACGATGTTCAAATTTCACCTTTTGGCATGTTAAGCATCTCAATACAAATTCTGTCAGGTCCGACTTCATTCCAGACCACCAGAAGTACCTCTTCATGTCTTTGTACATCTTGAAGGCTCCTGGATGGACTGATAATGTGGAACTGTGTGACTCTCGCAGGATGCGATCCCTTAGCTCAGCATTGCTTCGGGGGACGCATAGCCTGCCATTCAACCGAATCAAACCATCTTCATGTAGCTTGAAGTCATACTTCTTCTTCTCGAATGTATCATTCTCAATCTTTTGTCTGATTTCGGTTAGGTAAGGGTCACCCAACTGAGCGTCTCGCACCTCGTCAACCAAGCTAGAAGAAGCGAGTAGTGAATGGAGCGAGGTGCTCGACGGCTCAGGGTGTCGGCTACAACGTTTGCCTTCCCTTCCTTATACTATAGGTCAATGTCGTAGTGTGAGAGTAGCTCCATCCACCTTCTCTGTCTCAAGTTCAGTTCTTTCTGGGTGAATACATACTGTAAGCTCTTGTGGTCGGAGAAGATGGTGATGCTTACCCCATAGAGATAGTGTCGCCATACCTTCAAGGCGAAGACAATGGCTCCTAACTCTAAGTCGTGAGTCGGGTAATTCTCCTCATGCTTTTTCAGCTGGCGGGAGGCATAAGCTACAACCTTGCCATGCTGCATGAGTACGCATCCCATTCCTTTGCCTGATGCATCACAATATACCTCAAACCCCTCTGTGCCCTCTGGAAGAGTAAGGATGGGCGCTGAGGTCAATGAGTCCTTTAGGCTCTGAAATGATATTTCGCACTCGTCTGTCCATACAAACGGTGCATCTTTCTTCATCAGTGTAGTCATGGGCTTTGCGACTTTCGAGAAGTCCTTTATGAATCTCCGGTAGTAACCGGCTAGACCAAGAAAGCTTCGAATGTCGGTAACAGTCTTGGGTCTAGGCCATGATCTTACAGCTTCTATCTTAGAAGGGTCAACTGAGATACCCGCGCTCGAGATGACATGGCCAAGGAATGACACCTGATCTAGCCAGAACTCGCATTTAGAGAACTTCGCATACAGCTGGTTCTCGCGCAGTGTCTCAAGCACTTTCCTCAAATGAACTTCATGCTCTTCTGCTGATTTGGAGTATACAAGGATGTCGTCGATGAAGACAACAACCGAAGTGTCCAGCTACTCACTGAATAGTCGATTCATGAGGTCCATGAATTTTGCTGGCGCGTTAGACAAACCGAATGGCATGACGGTGAATTCGTAGTGGCCATATCTGGTACGGAATGCTGTTTTCTCGATGTCTTGCTCCTTGATAGCAATCTGATGATACCCAGAACGGAGGTCAATCTTGGAGAAGACTGAGGCTCCTTTCAGCTGATCAAATAGGTCATCGATGCGTGGCAATGGGTATTTATTTTTGACTGTGACCGCATTCAGTTCGCGGTAGTCAATACAAAGTCGGAGGCTACCGTCCTTCTTCTTCACAAAGAGGACCGGTGCTCCCCAGGGTGATACGCTCGGGCGTATGAACCCTTTGTCTAGAAGGTCACGTAATTGCTCCTTGAGCTCTGTCATTTCGGCGGGTGCCATGCGGTACGGTGCCCTAGCAATGGGACCGGTACCTGGCAAGAGGTCAATCTCAAACTCTACCGCTCTCTGAGGTGGCATGCCGGGTATCTCCTTAGGGAATACATCAGGGAATTCAGATACTATTGGTACATCATCACTAAACTCTAGATCTCTCTCCAGGTCTTGTACATAACACAAGTACACTTCTTTGCCCTTTATGAGTCCCCGGTACATAGCCATAGCGGAGATGATTGTGGTCGAAGGCTCTCTCGGTCTTTGGCTGTATGATACAGTAACCCCAGAAGGACTCTTGAGCAGCAATCGATGCTCGGCGCAGAGGATTCTACCCTTGTGATGCTCCAACCAATTCATTCTGATGATTAAGTCGAATCTCAATCCATTGAATTCGATGAAGGAGATGGGAAACGATTCGCCTTTGATTTGGATTGTGGCTGATTGATAGTATTTGGTACACTATACTCGCTCCTTCGATGGGAGAGTAACCAGGAAGTTTGGTAGCTCATCCGCATCTAGCTTCAACGTCTTCACAAAAGATGGTGATACGAAGGTGTGAGAGGCATCGGAGTCGAATAACACATTGGCATCAATTCCGTTCACTGGGAAGGTTCCCGTTATGATGGTGCCGCTTCTGCCGGCTTGTGCTTCGGTGAGGATACTCAGGTTACCTTCGGTACCGAGTCCACAACCTATTGGATTCACAATTGGATAAGTATTGATGGTGGACACAAGTGGAATTTAAATCAACACTGCTCTTTATTGATAACCAACATCATACAAACCGTGTCTCTAATACACGTTACTAATACATTACATGATACTTTAAGGTTAATACTTTCTAAAGGTAAGGTTCAGGCGTCCTGGTTTCATGTGTGTGGCATTGATTATTGTCGGCGGTGTCGTATTCAATTTGATCTTGTTGATCCCGTGATACAGCATCCTAGAGTTTCCACCCATGATTAGGACATCTCCTGATCTCAATACCAATTTCTGTGCGAGGTCCACACACTTCTGCTCGCTATACATAAATATGGCGTCATCACCAATGGACCAAGACACTACGGGCACTCCTTTTTCAAGAGATTCCGCGGTCTCGTCCTTGTCTTGGTGTAACCCAAGTCGTCCTTCTTTCTCATAGAAGTTGACGATACAGAGGTCCGCTTCAAGTGCGGGGATCGGATCATGTTCGCATCGTTGTGCAAGTTCTACTGCTTGTTTGACGAGTGTCTGAAACTCTGGAGGTATTGTCGGTGGTGTCGCTCCGTCTTGCTTCCGTATCTCTTGGCATGTCTTGGTATAAGGATTCCAATCCTTTCCCAAGCACATCATCTTCAGCTTCATCTTCGCTCCACCGGGGAATTCGGGTGTATAAAATCCACCTTGACCCGTTCCTAGCTCGTTGCATCGTCGGATAATTGAAATTTGGGCTTCAGGTGTCAGGTATTCCCTTAATAGAATCATACCTGGTCGGATGACCTGACACTGTTTGTTGGTGTAGTAGTAGTTGGTGATGTTGATCTCTTCTTGATTCAGGTTTACCGGTATCGGATAACAGATACTAAAGCTTCCTAAGGTTATAAATTTCATCTACGGTGAGTACTAGTTTCAACTACTTCATTTCATGCTCATCACATATTCCAATTCATTCAATCATGCATTCACTCAAACAGTTACTCTACTACTTAATCTTGCTTCTTCAAGGATTAAAGGTTCGGGTAATTACCTGGGCCGGACTTAGAACCGGACCCGTCACGGTCAATCACGTGCAAGACAGGCTGCCTCTAGGGTGCGCCCCTCTGAGGACCCCGGGATCCCTGTCCCTGTGGTGCCTGCTGGGTCGATGCATCGCCAGGTGCAACCTCCTTGCCTTCCCTTTGCTTGTAGCTTTGGAAGTTCCCTTTTGGCTTGGCATTCTTTGGGCATCTATTGGCTGTATGTCCCGGTTTCTGGCAATTGTAGCACTTGATTTCTCTCCTATAGCAGTCCTTATCGGGATGGTCTTGGTTGCACTTCCTGCACACATAGGTGCGGCCGTCGGAGAAGGTTTTAGTGAAACCGGAGCTAGAAGCTGAGGTTTACAGGGTTAGCACATGTGTGCGCGGATATACTAGATATGGCACTGGTACGAATACGATTTAGGAATAGAAGTTTACCCTTAGGTGGGTGTGATCTCAGTGGCTTGGCAGCCACCGGTGCAGAAGAACCTAGTTGAAGCAGCTCAACTGGCTTGACCTGCTCAGCGTGGTGATAAGTGTCTAAATGAGCATGTTTTATGGGTGTATTTCATATATTATATCAGCACTTTTCTGCTCATTTCTCACTTATCGTATGTTTTTCCTCTAGTTATGTTTTATTGATTAACTCACAAATTTATTGGTTAAACATGAGGAAAAACCAAGCTAGGAGCAAAGTACACGAAGAGACGAACGCATCGGCGCAGACGGCGAGTAAAACGGACTTATAACGAAGAATCTGGAGCCGGTTGAAGGGTCCGGGACTTAAGTCCAGGACTAAGTCCCGGACCAGCATATTAAAACAGGCCGAGAATAGATAGCCGTGGGTGGTCCGGGACTTAGGTCCCATACAAGGACCCGGACCACCCCTTGAAAAATGGCCGAGGGATTCTGTAAGAAAGGTCCGGGACTTGACTCATGTGCAAGGACCCGGACCAACAACATTGACGATAAACAGAGGCAACCGCCTGTTTGTGGGCGGTACAAGAGGCGGACAGGTGTGACAACCGCCTGTTTGTGGGCGGTACAAGAGGCGGTCGTGACAAAAACTCAGTCGCGCACACAGTTTCTTCTTCGCGCCGACTCTGCAACTCTCATCTGCAACTCGCAATATCTACTCCGCCTACCTTAAATCGCTCACGCGTCGGCTCCGTCCCCTGCATTAAATGAAGCAATCAGTCTGCAATCAGTGCTCAATCAATGCTCTTCTTCATCTGCAATCAAATTTGTACGGATCAATCTTCTTCCAATCCTCTATATAAACTCACTCCAACAGCACCATAAAAAGAACACACGCACGACGGGAGTCTGAAGAATTCGCTCACCACACTCATCCATTCCCTTCCATTTAATTTCCTCCCGTAACACCACAACATTCCACACTCACGCAGTAACAAAAGAAATAGAAGAGCAGCAGTGAGAGCGAGAGCAGACCAGTTCTTCCTCTGAATTAATGTCAAAATCTATCTGTGTAATCTTCTTATCTCCGTTAATGTCTGAATAATTTTCTTTTGTATCCTAGGATGGGGGTTTGATTTCTAATATTACGTAAATTAATATTTATCACCTGTTTCTCCATTTTAACTTGTTTTAATTCCTTTCAACTAAATTGCTAAATGCTTTGCGCGACAAACGACTGCATTTATTTGGTAACTATCAACATATGATTTTGAGATAGTCTAGGTACCACAAAGGAATTAATCTTAGTATTTACACTCCGGACTGAGCAGGAAAATATTAAGGCTTTTATTAAGAGTTCGTAACTGACAATTATTAACTCTAATAGGCAATAAATAATTGAGACAGGTTATAAATATGTTTAAGTAATTTAGGAAATTCCCCCGCTATCCTAGGATACATTTTTCCATCCACATCAATTAATTCACCTTTTACTGTTTTTATTATTTTTGCACTGATCAAACAACAAATCAAGCTTGCCTCCGGCTAAACCCCTTTTTACAGTTTTTAAGTAACTACCAAGACTAGGATAAATTGAACAATCTCCCTGTGGATACGACACTTGTTTTACTAACTACGACCGGGATTTGTTTGCAGCCCGACGTTTATAATTTGAGTTTTTAATTTCTTTCTTTTAATTTTACACCAGTTTAACCACTCAGAAATAACCTTCTGCAAATTGGCGCCGTTGCCGGGGAGATTGATTCCATCAATTTCCCTAGTTTCCGGTAGTTCAATCGCTATATAGTAATAATCTGTTAATACTATTAAATTGTTAATCTTGGACATCTGAATTGGACATCTGAATTGGACATCTGACTTGGACATCTGCTTGGACATCTGACTTGGACATCTAACTTCGGACATCTTAATATTATTGTTATTATTGTCATCTTTCATTTCTTTCGTCCATTGTCATTTCTTCCATTGTCCCTAACTACTAACTTAAAATTTCCTGTCATTTCTTCCATTGTCATTTAATTCCATTGTCCTTAACATTTCATTTCCATTGTCCTTAACATTTCATTTCCATTGTCCTTAACTTTCATTTCCATTGTCCTTAACTTTAATTTCCAGTATACTAACTCCTAACTAATTTTCTGTCATTTCTTTCCCTTGTCATTTAATTTCTGTCATTTTACTCTTGTTAAAAAAAAAAAAAAAAAAAATTGTGTTGTTTATCAGCCTAACCAATATCTCTGCCTTTCTTATTATTTACTAATAATTTTGCAGTTTCTCACAAACCACAAGTTATCTTCTGTGCATGCCAAACTCGAACCCGAGGCTCTCCACCAATCAGTCCGAGCCCCGAACCCGAGCGCACTTTATTACAAGCACAAAGAAACCTGAGAAACCAAGCCATGGCCAATAACGAAGTTATAAATGAAATGACCATGCAAATCAACCAGAACACCGTGCTCTCTCTGACTACCACCAACCTACCGAAGGAAGAGCATCAGCCATAGTTCTCCCTGAACTAACACCACAAGAAGCCGGACGATGGGTTTTCAAAACCACTACATCACCGCCGTCCGGGATCTAGGCAAGTTTAGTGGAGCGAACCCAGATGAAGCCCCAAATCATCTGAGTCTCTTCCTAGACTTCTGCAATTCCTTTGGTCAGACCGGCAACGTCAAAGAAAGAATCCGTCTACAACTATTTCCTCACTCGTTGTCGGATTCAGCAAACAGGTGGTACCGAAGCCTTCCCTCCCGATCAATCACCACATGGCTGCAAATGGCCCAAAAATTCCTTGCCAAATACTACCCAACCAGTAGAACGAGGCAATTGATCGGTGAGATCAACACTTTCTGTCAGGAGCCAGGAGAAACATTATACGACGCATGGGACAGATTCAAGGATATGCTAATGAAGTGTTCCCACCATGGTCTTGACGATCAATCCCTCTGCCTGTCATTCTTCAACGGTCTGGATGATGGGAACCGACTACTCGTCAATTCCTCTGCAGGAGGAAGTTTCATGATGAAATCTCCTAAAGAAGGAATGGACCTTCTCGAAACCATGACGAGCAATACCAGACAGTGGACGAGATCCAAAGGAAGAACGCCACGAGCAGCAGGCCTACTCCACGTTGAGCCTACAGATCATTTATCAGCCCAGATCTCGTCCCTTGCAAAGATGGTGGAAAAGCTAACAACATCTCAAAACGAAATCGTAAAAACAATAGCTTCTCCACCTACAAGTTCACCACCAGCTCCACCTACAGAAGGATGTGTCATATGCGCCGGTCCTCATGAAACTCATCAATGCGAAGGCAAAGGCCAGTACGAGGAAGTACAATTCATAGGAAACCGCCCCGGTAATTCCTACAACAATAACATCAACAACAACTACCCATGGAGAAATCACCCGAATTTCTCATGGAAAAATAATGATCAGAACCAAGGAGGGCAGAACAACAATTCCAATACCTATCAGGGAACCGACCCCAACCAAACTCTAATATGGGTTATAGAGCACTAGGTGCCCCTCCAGGTTTCCAACAACAACAACAACAACAACCATCTTCATCCTCTGTTGATCCAAACGCAGAACTCAAAGAGATGATGAAGGGTTCATGTCCATAACTCAGAACCAGCTCTCTGCACAAGAAGCCTTCAACCAGAAAATCGAAGGTAAATTCAATCAACTTGCAGAACATCTTGCTCGAAGACCGCCAGGGGCTCTCCCCAGCCAAAATGAACCAAATCCAAGAGAGCAAGCCAAGTGCATCTATGTGAAGGAGCACGATGAAGAAAAGATGGAGGTGGCTAAAACAGTTACGATTCCAGAACTACACCCTTCCCTCCAAGAGTGGGTTGTAGCAATCGAAACTTCCAAAAGGAATGTAGCTGAACTTGAAAGCACCGCCAAAGTCTATAAAATCGCATTCAATCTGAGAATACCTACCTTGAGCACTTGGTGGCCGGTTATGAAAATGAAAAGCTCGACTTTGAAGAAGAAGAAGAGGTTAAGGCGATAACCTTGAGAAGCGGTAAGAAAACCGACGAGATTCACATCCCGCAAAGATCAGAAGAATCCAAAGAGGATAGTGAAGAAAAAGTGAGGCCCAGAAAAACATCTCCCACCATCCTCACTATTCCATCAGCTTCAAAACCTTCTTCACAAGAACCGCCTATACCATTTCCCCACCGACTCCAGAAGCAGAAATTGGATAATGAATATGGTAAGTTTCTGGCAATGCTGAAGCAACTAAACGTCAACATACAGTTTGTAGACCTCATTGCCAAAATGCCAAACTATGCCAAATTCCTCAAACACCTCATATCCAACAAAACTAAATTGGCCGAAGTCGGTACGGTACCTCTCAATGTAGCTTGCTCAGCTATTCTGCAACAACCACTACCTTCAAATGCAATGATCCGGGCAGCTTCACCATTCCAGTCACAATTGGTAGCACCTCATTTCCATACTCCCTATGCGATCTGGGTGCCTCCATAAATTTGATGCCCCTCTCCACTTTCAAAAAGCTGGGAATTGGAGAGATGAAAAAGACCAAGATGACCCTGCAACTGGCAGATGGTTCAGTAGCTTACCCAAGCGGAGTGGTCGAGGATGTTATCATTAAAGTGGAACACTTATACTTCCCATGCGATTTTGTCATTCTAGACATCGAAGAGAACTCCACTACACCTCTCATCCTTGGACGACCATTCCTTGCCACAGCCGATGTGCACATTTGGGTAGCCCAGGGGAAAATCACCCTTCAAGCTTATAACGAAAAGCTGGAGTTTGCATCAGGAAGATCTCCAGATAGCAAATCCAAAGATCTCAAGTTCGTAAGGGATACTCAATCATCATCATCCCCACTTCTGTTTATCACCCTTCCAGACGGCATGTCTATTACAGAGATACCACCACCAATCCCGGACGAAGAGCGGGATAAGAAAAGAAAACATGCATCCAGGTGGACACTCAAAAATACCATCGAGTCATGCTTTGGATCTCCTCCTCATAACCACCCCCCGGATCGATCTAACGACAAAGCGTCTAGCCAAAGACGTTAAAGAAGGGCAGCTTTCCGGGAGGCAACCCGGACGAACTTATCTTTTATATGCTTTTATGCTGTTTTAATTTTCAGGTTCCCTTTAAATTTTGTTTTTGCTAACTCTTAACCCCGTTTATAGTATGGTTGCTTCTAGTGTCTTATGCAGGTGCAATTTCATGTCTACACCGCAACCAAGCTACGCTACTTGAGGCTGAAGCTCAAGTGTGGGGGAAGTTCAATACACGCTAGCAAAAATAATCTCAGGGGAGTACCAGTTTCTTTAATTATGCTTTTATTTAAATAAATATGCAGAGGAGAGTTTATGTGCTTAAATGATATTCGTGAGCTTCGTGTTCTCTCTATTTTATCTACTTACCGAAAAGGCCTTCTGAAACTTTCCCTTGTTTTTCTGGTGAACAATGAGGACATTGTTCAATTTAAGTGTGGGGGAGTGTGCCCTTTTCGGTGACATTTTATGCTAAAATGCTTAATCTCTCTGCTTATCTTGCGTTTGTTCAAATTCAATATCGTGGACCCTTTTTATGTGGGTTGTTCTCTTTAAGAATAAATACTGTTATGAATTGTGGGATAAATGGTACAAAAATGTACAAAAATTTTAAAATTTTGATTACTTTTGAGGAGCATTTTTATGCGGTGTGACCAAATGATCTGAAATGGATGGATTTTTATTACTCAGGGGTTCTTTCTGTCTTCTTTCTTAGGGATTGCTAAGGGGTGCTTCTCTGTCAAAAAAGAAAAAATAATAAATAAGGGACTTGCGAGACACCATTGGTAACCAACAAAGAGAGTTGAGTGTTCTTTAAAATACGAAGGCTAATGCCTACATATTATCTTCTCATCTCTTATGCAAAAGTGAAACAAATGCTAATTCTATTTTTCCTTTTGTTTTCTCCTCAATGCCCATTCTTGAGAGAAGTTGGCCATGGTAAAAGTTCTCAAAGTCACCTTAAATCAAGAAGCATTGAAGTACTCCGGATCATACCCCGAAACTCTAATTTTTATTTTTGCCCTGAGTACACCTATGCCACCAGTAGGTGATGGATCACACTCCTCTAAAAAGTTTAAGATCATGTACTATTGACTTCTTTATCCTACCCTTCATAATAGTATTTGTTAATATTGAGCATTCCCTACTTGTTTGGGTACATGGTTTTGCTTGAGGACAAGCAAAAGGTAAGTGTGGGGGTGTGATAAGTGTCTAAATGAGCATGTTTTATGGGTGTATTTCATATATTATATCAGCACTTTTCTGCTCATTTCTCACTTATCGTATGTTTTTCCTCTAGTTATGTTTTATTGATTAACTCACAAATTTATTGGTTAAACATGAGGAAAAACCAAGCTAGGAGCAAAGTACACGAAGAGACGAACGCATCGGCGCAGACGGCGAGTAAAACGGACTTATAACGAAGAATCTGGAGCCGGTTGAAGGGTCCGGGACTTAAGTCCAGGACTAAGTCCCGGACCAGCATATTAAAACAGGCCGAGAATAGATAGCCGTGGGTGGTCGGGACTTAGGTCCCATACAAGGACCCGGACCACCCCTTGAAAAATGGCCGAGGGATTCTGTAAGAAAGGTCCGGGACTTGACTCATGTGCAAGGACCCGGACCAACAACATTGACGATAAACAGAGGCAACCGCCTGTTTGTGGGCGGTACAAGAGGCAGACAGGTGTGACAACCGCCTGTTTGTGGGCGGTACAAGAGGCGGTCGTGACAAAAACTCAGTCGCGCACACAGTTTCTTCTTCGCGCCGACTATGCAACTCTCATCTGCAACTCGCAATATCTGCTCCGCCTACCTTAAATCGCTCACGCGTCGGCTCTGTCCCCTGCATTAAATGAAGCAATCAGTCTGCAATCAGTGCTCAATCAATGCTCTTCTTCATCTGCAATCAAATTTGTACGGATCAATCTTCTTCCAATCCTCTATATAAACTCACTCCAACAGCACCATAAAAAGAACACACGCACGACGGGAGTCTGAAGAATTCGCTCACCACACTCATCCATTCCTTCCATTTAATTTCCTCCCGTAACACCACAACATTCCACACTCACGCAGTAACAAAAGAAATAGAAGAGCAGCAGTGAGAGCGAGAGCAGACCAGTTCTTCCTCTGAATTAATGTCAAAATCTATCTGTGTAATCTTCTTATCTCCGTTAATGTCTGAATAATTTTCTTTTGTATCCTAGGATGGGGGTTTGATTTCTAATATTACGTAAATTAATATTTATCACCTGTTTCTCTCATTTAACTTGTTTTAATTCCTTTCAACTAAATTGCTAAATGCTTTGCGCGACAAACGACTGCATTTATTTGGTAACTATCAACATATGATTTTGAGATAGTCTAGGTACCACGTGGGCACTGCTCTCACTTGAGAATTTCTTTTGGGATTGCTGAAAGAAATTTCCCTTCTTCTTTTTCCCGCTTTTACCCTGGTTCTGCTCCTCGCCATTGGTGTTCTAGTTGTTGGCTTTGTGCTTCAGCGTGGTTTCTTCATCCCATAATTATCAAGTGATCTCAACGCGAGAAGCCGCGTGATAACACTCCTGAAGTTTCAGGTATTAGCCGGGATTCTTATTTAAGGAAGATAAGGAAAATATTCAAGGAATTCAAGGAATTGAAATGATACTAAGGGTTAACCGATTTTTACCTGAAGGGAGGTAAATCGTGTGTAGCCCATACCGTACCGAAGGCGATGGCTCAGACCGCCATAGAAGCGATCGACCAACACCTGGCTGGTGTATCCTAGGTCAGGTAGAAGACGTAGGATGGAGGTGAAGGTTCTGTAGTACTCATCGACAGACATCTTCTCTGTCATTTTCAAGGCATCCAGCTCTAGCATTTTCTTGGTTTTCACATGCTCCGGGTAGTATTTGGAACGGAGGAGAGATGCAAAGGATTCCCAATCGAATGTGGGGTCGTTGACATGCTCATGCTTGACCACCTTCCACCAATCCATGGCTGCGTCTTTCAGATAGTAGGCTGCAACTCTAACTCGAACTCCAGCAGGAGCTTCGAGGGTTTCAAACGCCGCCTCCATCTCAGAGATATAGGTTTCTAGCTTAGCCGGATCACTCTCGCCCCTAAAGCAAGGAGGGCGGAGTTCCGCTACAGCTTTTACCCAGTTCGCTTCTCTGGGTGGAGGGGGAGGGATTGGTCCCGCTTGTGTTTGATTCTGTTGGTTCTGTTGCATCGCTGTGATTACTTGTGGTAGCATTTGCGCTACCGTGGCGGCGACGATCTCTGCTATCGTCTGCGCGCCAGGTGGTTCAGAGGCTTCGCCTCTAGTTCGGCCTCGACCTCGTCCTGAAATCTGAACATTTAGCATTTACATTAGGCTTTGCAAGATGTGACCTAAGGGTCTTGAATTTAAACAAGGTATCGTTCCTAAGAACGTCAAGGGTATCGGTCGAAATCCTAACTCGGTAATCCCTATGCTCGGTAACTATGGACATCAGAGCGTAACTACGCTCTGATACCACTTTTTGTAACACCCCTACCGTTAATCCTATGCTTACCGTCCAATCATCCCAATAATCAAAGCTACTCGCAGCGAAAATACTACTTACTACGGCGGGTGATACAACGCCGCTAACCGCCCATACGACTAGCAAGGCTATTACTACTTACAGTGACGGTCTGATGTCTAAGTATACCGAGCTACTACATTCCATACTGATTATAAAAGATAGCATACTTACATTCCTGGATCACCGAGTATTTAAAGTATGTTCATTTACATTCCCTTTTCCAATCTACCCAAAAATAATGAGTCTAAACAACTACTCATCTATACCAATGCTCCATTCTTTCATTATCCAAAAAGGTGTACCCCATAGTACACCGGCCAACAAAAATCTACAGCCGTGTACTACTTAGTACACCATTCATAATTCCTCAATTACAATCCAAAAAGAAGATAGAAGAAATAGAACTAAGTCTTCAACATCTTCATCCCTCTCTTGCACCTGCATTCATATTAAAAACGGTGCCCCAAGGGGCTCAGCAAAAGCTGCGCATAAACTCCGCATATACCGAGTGCTAACAAGGGCACGCCGACTATTTGACGTCCACTAAACATGCAGTTCATTAATTTCATACATACATGCTTTGCATACCACATACAACCATGCTCAATACAATACACAATCCAAGGCAACAATACGATAGCATACACCATTCTTACCTTCACAAGGGTTAGCTAAATTACGCATCCGGGTTAATCGGAATGCTATTTTCTCTTTTACTCATTTCCCATTACTTACTCTTACTTACACTTACTTACTTACATTCACTTTACTTACTCATTCTTACTTACTTACTTTTACTCATGTTAAGTCGGTATGACCTCCGGCCCAGGGACTACACCGTCCCACCACCGGGATTTACTTGACTCACCAATTCGGGATGCTACCCATTTAAGGGGTTTGGGCCGCGGACCAGTTTAAGAGTCAGGATTCGGATCCAACCTCTTGTGTCTCCTCATCCTCACGCGTGGCCGAAACTATATCGGACTTCTACTCATTCCAATTTAATTACCAATTTAAGTTAGATTGGTTAGCTTGTTAGGAATTAGTTAGAAGTCCAATCACAAACATATTTGGTCACAATACAATACATCATACATACACACACTCATATTAATCCATACATTTCATGAATTATACAAACTATGATTTAAAGAGAATATTCATAACATACAACACTACATATTCACAAGTAAGCATAACAACTCCGATTCGTGCATTTATCATATTTGGTGATCAATTAGCACACAAAACACAAATCAGAGTAACCAAGGTAGCATACGGGGCATGAGGAATTCATACCGTTCAACGTTGTACTCGTATCCCAACTTTCCTTCGGTGCTCACAAATCAAGTCCTATGATATGCATACACTCGAGTGATTAATTATCTACAATTAACTTAACTCGTGTTCCTATTACTTTCCTAACTCTTACTTACTATGTCCTTACACTTCTTACACTTACGCATTACTTATTTATTTTTCATTACCTTAAGTTTCACTTCCTTACTTAACATTGGTATACTTACATATATGTACATATGTATATGTGGGTATACATATATATATATACACATTACCATTATAAAATTTAAATTAATTTTTTTTGGTGACTCGACCGACCTTACCCAAGGTCGGTCCCAGGGTCGGTCGAAGTCAGTAGGGAAATATGCTGGAGAATTACAGGGCCGACCGACCTTGCAAGTCCGGTCCCAAGGTCGGTCCATTCCAGTGAGTTACCTGACGGAAATTTTTGCCCGACCGACCTTGCAAGTCCGATCGCAAGGTCGGTCCATTCCAATAGCTTACAAGACGGAGAAATTTTGAGTCGACCGACCTTGCAAGTCCGGTCGCAAGGTCGGTCCATTCCAGTAGGTTGCATTACGGGAAATTCTTCTGGTCGACCGACCTTGCATGTCCGGTCCCAAGATCGGTCCATTCCATAAGGTTTCCGTCCTTTATAAATCTGGGCTCGACCGACCTTGCAAGTCCGGTCCCAAGGTCGGTCCGGCCCAGTATTTACATTTTCATTTCTGTTTTCAGTTCTCTCTTTTACCCATTACTTCCCCATTGTTCCTACACTTATTCCCACATGTTTTAACACTAATTAAACCTCCTAATACACCCTAGTTCATCCTTTAATTCACCACTCATTCCTACACTAATTTACACACTTGTTTCTAAATTCATTTCAGCACTTACCTTGTTTTCCTTTGTTGCATTATGCTACAGATTTTAACTCTAACTCTCCCCATCTATAGCTCCCTCTTCTAATGTCATTTCTAACACTCCTAATGCATTACAATACATGAACTATCTCTCCTAATCTACCCTCTAACTATCTCCAACCCAAATCTGTTACAAGCATATGTTTTCACCTAGTTTCTAGTTTCTTAAGTGTTCTAGTTCTAGGTAAATTTTGACATAGTCTCCCCTATATTCTTACACTCTCACCACATCATTTACACTCACACTATCACTTATTCCACCTGTTTATACACAACAACAATATACCAAGTTCTTCCACACAAATACTACCCATTCAACACATTAATTTCCTGCACTGAACATCTCAATCCTAATCTAGTTTGTGACAGTTTTTGATTGTTTTCAAAGCTTCAATACAATCCAATTCTTCTTCCACATTACATTATTGTTCATTACCATTTTACATTGCAAATCTTACTCTTTTAAAATCTGTTACACATATATATACAAGGCTACACAAAGATGAGTGTAATTACCTTGTTTCTCTTCTAGTTTTTCCTTTTCTCCTTCCTTCCTCTTTCCTTCTTCTTTTCCTCTTCCTCTTCCTCTTCCACCGGTTTGTAAACCAAATTCTAACACTACAGCCCACATATATACACACCATTTTAATACACTATCTAACCCTAACCATTATTTAAGTTTTAATGCAAGTTTTAGGGTTTAGAAATTCCATTACCTTGCAAGGGTGTAAGTGGTGTTTGGAATAGCTCAAGAACAATGTTTCTCACCTTCCAAAAGTGCCAAAATCGGCTAGAGTACAAAGAGAGCAAACAAGAGTTTTAGTCTAAATCCGTTTTGCCCATAAAGGCTAGAAAGAGGTGAGATTTCAAGAAGATTTTTACCTCAAAATAACAAGGAGAAGAAGGTGGTTCTAGTGGTAGTCTTGAAGCTCCAAATGCTCCATACCCATGGAGATGAATGTTCTCCTTTTCAGATTTTTAAAAGATAGAAGTGTTCCCCTTGATGAGAGGAAGACAATGGTGTAGTTTTTATAATTTTTGGAGGGGGTTTAAGGGAGTAACAAGAGGAGAGAAGATAGAGTTTTTGTGGGGGTTCTCAAAACTCCATTGGCATCGGCTGGAGGAAGAAGAAATAGAGAGTGAGGGGGATGGGGATGGGGTTTACGTGAGTGAAGAGAATATAGTAGGAGAGAGAGTGTGAGGTAAGGTAGTATAGTAGTTACTTTTTGCTTTTAATTATTTTGTTGTTTTGTAAATAAGAAGAGATAGGTGAGTGTGTGAGGGGGGGGGGGGGGAATTGGACCACAGGACACACACACACATGTACATTTTTATTTTCAATAGTGGACACATAAGTTTTGGTTATTTATGCTTCTACCCCACAACTTCCCATTTTTGACAGTTTTTACTAATTTCTCGTTTTATTGATTTTATTGGTTCTAAAGCTTCACTGATATTTATTAATGACTATTTAGTTGACCAAAACTGTTACGAGTCTATTTGACCCGCTTAAAGTCACGTTTTCCCGGTTACCTCGAAAAACACGCTTTAAGGGTCGTTAGCGTTTTTAATCCGTTTTAAGGATCCGTTTTCTTCGGGATTTGTTCCCTCATGATTATTTATTCATAATTAAGCTTCTAAATTATTTATTAGCCTAATTAATCACTGTTTCTAATTAGGGGGTATTTCAACTCTTGAGTTGTTGGTTATTGGATCTATCTTTTCATTCCTAGACCTTGTGACTCCTTGAGTCTTTCTACTCCTGACTGGAATTGAATCTAACATAAGAAATGGATGTTCACTAACTCATGGTGTGACTTTTTAGTTGACTAACTTTACCGTTCTGTTATTTATCTCTATCCTTAACTTGTTATCTTTGACATGGTGATTTTAAAGTGCCTTGTTCCTCTGTTTTGTTTTAAGAGTTTGACTTCAAGTTATTATTTATTTTAAGAGTTATGTTTTTAAGGTTTTGTTTTGGAGAATTGTACTAGTTCCATTTCAGGGAACTAACTCACCCCTCCTGGGATGGGTTGCTTGGTTTCATCTTGTAGATACAAAATTGTTCATACAGGTGGCCACGAAGAGTATAAGTGATTGGGATGGGAGTTAGGAATTATGGAGAGTTGCTTTGGTTATTTTAAGTTATGTTTACATTGTTTTCTCGAGTTCAGACTGTAACATTTGTAAGTAGTAATTGGTGAGGTATTGTACCAGGTGCTTGGAACCTGATGATCTGTAATCGTCATTAGAGATTTTTATTCCGTTGTATTTACTTTAAATAGGGGCGTTACAGAAATTGGTTTCAGAGCGTAGTTACGCTCTGAACCCGAAAAAACAAGCCGAGTGAAATACTTAGAATATAGGTGCACTTAAAACTGGGGAATTGGGGTAGAATTGGGAAGTGAGGATTCTAGTAAGGCACGACTCCTAACCCTTCTTGGAATTGTGAATGATTCCTTTATACTTTTTTTTAATGTCTGTTGAGAATGGTGTGCTGTATACCGTTCGAACATGAAATCACAGTAAAATTTTAAGTTTAGAACATCATCTATGGGGTATGATAAGACTTTGGTTGGGATAAATCATACACTGAACTATTATTCAATAGCATACTTATGAAGAATACATGGCTAAGAATACAATTCTTCAAAAGCTAGTACACATGTTCCTAGAATCTTAAAGAAAACTTTTGGTTGAAAATAATATACAAATAGATCTTGGAATAACTAAGTTAGTATTGATATTATGTGATAAGTACTTCAATTCCTTTAAAGTTTAAAAATAAATCTCAAGAACTACTTGGTACAAATTGCTGCCTAAAGATAATGTTTAGGATAAATCCGAAGTCTAGAAAATTATTAAACTAACCAGAACTAGTAGCATATTAGAAAAGATCAACATCTGAACCTGTAAACCACACTAAAACTCTATGTTAACTTTAGATAGAAAATGCCTAAACCTAACACCTTACGGGAAGTGCCTGGTGCGGCAAACTCCTAGGCTGAAAGTAGTGGGGGTGCACACCCACTTCTAGATGTCTAGGGGCTAGACAAGCCTTGTCATCTAACCAGAAATAATCTTCTATGGAAGTGAAGGAATGCGTCGAACTTGAGGAGGATTGGTGGTAAGACGTTACCATCATGAAATCTTGAGCTAGGCATATTTCATTACTAGCCACGGTGAACAATTCAAACTTATGGCTTATGATCCAGTATTACATTAATACATGTAAAGAGTTTATTGAGTTAAATCTTTGGTGAAAAATACTTGCATATGGAATGAAAACACAAGAGTAATGATGTTGAAACCTGAGTTAAGGTTGATTTCTTCTGACACATAAACTTTATGAGAAGCCTAGAATAACCCTACAACAACAATATGAATGTTGGATGAAGTGGTGGAACATACCAATTTATGGAGGAAAGAGACTTACATTTGGTTACTGCAAGGTAGAACATCTACCCCTTGTTGAATATACAAACCATTAAAAGAAGTTACTTAAAGATTGGAAACTCTCATGTTTATTTGGAAGTTTAACATTATACATATATAAAATTTAGAAGTCACACTAAGAATGATATTTAAGAAAAGCCACCATTATCAAAGAGAGTACTAAGATTTTTTGATCAGAGGAATACTCACATAGAACAAACCTTAAGACAAATAATTATCAAGAGAGAGTGAGTTTCACTAGACTAACTCATTTGACAAAAAAAAAACTTTACATAGAGATCCTACCTTGAAAAAGCAATTTAAGATAAAGAAATCATATTTTGGAGCTATATTTTAATTGATAAGAACTTTCTAAAACTTTGCCCTGTGTGAAATTATATAAATATATAATAAGTGAATTTTATGAAGTAAATACTTAATGACCGTCTAAAATACTATGGTTGATTATAAAAAAAAGGGAGAAAACAATTTGAAACTGGAAAAGTCACAAAAAATATATTTTTATATAAAGGAATCTCATGAAACTAACTTAAAAAAAAGTGTATAATATAAATTTTTAACTTATGGTTGGATAATAAACCCTTGAATTAATTTTGAAAGATTATCTAGGATTATTATATGACCTGAAATATTACTTTAAACTACTCAAATATGTTACACCTGATTTATAGCTTGTTAATATAATCGATATGTTAAAATAACATAATGGCATATTTACGTACATTAGGTTATAAATTTGGTACATGGTTTCATGAAAAATTTAATTGCTTTGAAAAGAAAAAAGATTTTATTTACAGTATGATACTATTTTAAATAAGTTCTTGAATTTTCAAGCCATGACAATTAAGAGACTTTAGGTTATAAAATGCTTCTAGAGATAGCATTTGAATAATTACATTACATTATAATGGAATTTTTCTTTTATGAATTAATACTTTCCAAATCACATTATTTAAGATTTTGATACTTATTACATTCAATACCTAAATGAATAAAGAGTGAACTAAAATGTTATTTTAGTAATATATAAATATAACCTATGTTCTTATGAATGTGAGTTAGGAAAACGTGTTGGGTACACTAAAAGGATTTAATTACAATCAAGCTAGAATAACAGCGAGTGATATTGTGCCTCAGATAACGAACCAAAGATAACAATTCAAACTTCACTTAATGCCTTCAATAAAAGAATTAGGAGTAACAAACAGTAAACCTTTAATGATGAGTGCTAATTAAACCTAAAAGGTTTTGTCCAATAAAACGACAATGATTGAAATAAATACTACGTTGACTATCTGGTCAACTAACTCGTAAAGTATATTTAAAAAGAGTGACCCACTAAATTTTGGATGATGGTTAGACCATGTGTATACATAAGCACACAATGAACTGCATCCTTGAATGAAGAATCTCCATAGGAGATGTAAAATGTTTTGCCCCTTAGAAAAAAGTTTAAATTCCACTTCATTATTACGAGACGGGCATGGGTCGTACCCTATTTTTAAGGGGGGGTACGACACCCTCATAAAGTAAGCATATCACATAAAATGAACATATAATGGACATATCATTCATACCAATCATAAAATGAATAGATAAGAATCATAACATAAAATTTTATAACAACCAAGAAAATACTAATACATAACAATAAAGAGATACATATATATAACGATCATAGATAAAATCAATAGTGCAATAAAAATTTACCACAAATCGTGATAATAAGGTGTTGAATTCCTTGAATGTGGTGTTTGAAATAAACATCAAGTAATTAAAGAAAACAGAAACTAAATGTTAGGAAGTCTAGTATGGTCCATGCATATTTGAAATACACCGAACTTAATTAGGGTGATTAAATTACTCTAATACGATATTTGAGGGCCTATTGGTGCCAAAAGAATTTTGGCAAAGAAAATAAATCCAAAAGAAAAGAGAAAACGCCTAAAAACCAAAAAACGCTAAATTGAGCGTTATGTGACCGTAGGAGGAATACGACCTTGACCACGGTCTTAGATGTATTTCCAAGGCTTAATAATGCTTAAATAATATATGGGAACAATTCCTGAAGAAAACGGATCCAAATAATGCATTAAAACGCTAATAAAGCTTTAGCGCACGTTTTTCAAGAAAACCCGAAAATGTGACTTTGATTGGTCAAATGAACCCATAAAAATTATATTTCATTAAATAACTATAATTAAACATTAATGGAAGCTTAAGAACCATTAAAATTAAAGAAACAAGAAAAATCCAGAAAACGGGCCCGGTTAGTGAATAGTGCTAAACCGGGTAAATTAACGAGCGTTTTCTGTAAAAGACGAAAAATGCTCCAGCTTATATATATAAATATATATATATGTGGGCCGGTTTTTATAACTTAAAGCAGCCACACACACACATCTAACTAATTAAAATAAAAGAAGATGGAAAAAGCAAAAAGTTGGAAAAGTTATAAAAGTAACTTTTCTTCTCTCTCCTCCCTCATTTCTCTCTTTCCTCTCTTTCTTCCCTTTCTCCTTCCTCCAGCCGGCTCCCCCTTCATCTCTTCTGGTTTGAACGATTTTGAAGGGCAGCCATGGCTCCTCCACCTTCCTCTTTATGCCCAAGCTCCATTAAAGCTCAAAACACAAAAATAACCACATATCTTCTTCCTCTCATCAAGCTCTATCACCCTCTCTTTTCAAAATCTCAAATGGAGATAGTTGACCTCCATGGTAGAGCTGATCAACTGGGTGGACGGGTCGGGTTTGGACCGGGCTAGACATAAATTTTCAGCCCAATCGGGCCAAGTGTTTAGTCCAAACCCGCTCAATCGGGCCAATCACCTGAACCCAACCCGCCCACCTAAAAAAATGCTCATGCCATATCCCGGCCCGCCCAGCCCGCTTTTAACTCAAATTACTCTATTTAGTAACATAGATTTTAAAGTACTGATACATAGTATAGATTTTGAAGAGTGTGCATGACACAAAACAAATTTTATAAGACGAAAAGTATGTGGTCCATTCAGTTGAATAATTACTGCTATACTATTGTAAGTATTTTATTACTTTTTTTATATATTTACAATAACATATACTAATGTAAGGTGTACTATGACATTCGGGCCGGGCCGGGCCATCAACTGGGCAAAATATTTAGCCATAACCCGGCCCAAAAAAAATTCGGGCTGTTTTTTTTGTCCAAACCCGTCCAGTTATTTTTTCTACCCACACCTGTAACACCCCGTCCTAAGCCAATCGTGGTTATCGTAACTTAACAAATAATACATAAACATCGCAGCGGAAATAAACTAACGCCAGGACCTTGCCACGGTCTAATCAACAAGAAATACCGTTTCTTAAATATTTACAACCGTATCTCCAAAATACATACACCAACCGAGTTATAAGTATCTCCAAAACCACACAATATTTCTCAAGTTCAACTATCAACAGACGGGTGCACAGGCGCTACCCGTACTCAAAATAAAGTCCCACCTAGGGCTACCCGCTCCTACTCTCGTGGTGTGACTTCATGGGCCGCTTACCTGCAAGTGTAAAAACAGCCCCCAAAGGGGGTCAGCACGAATGCTGGTACGACCCTCTCGTGGCCCCCAAGCTAACGGGGCTACGACGACTAATTGTCGATAGCATGGAAGTTGATTAGCATCACAATCATAATATGAAATGCAATAAAACAATAAACCACAATGAACATAAGTAGCTCACATACAAATGAACGACTCAGGCATTCCCTTAACAAGTGAGTTAGTTCTTAACTCCTTAGATCCACATTCTCCTTAATCTTAAAAATTGCCAACCGTTCTACTATTAGACTGGTTAGCCCTTAATTGGTTGCCTATTTTTGTAGAGCTTGGTTAACCCTAGCCGGTAGCAGTGCACTCACCAGGAATAAGCAACCTTTCTTAATTTGTTGGGGATGTAGGCTTGATCCCCCCATGCCATCCTTAATGTGCCTCCCACCTCAATCAGTAGCCCGGGTGGTCGGGTCGATTTGTTGACCCTAGGCGACGAGTCCGAGGACAAGTCTTATTTGGAAGTCGGATCTGATTCAGATACCGACCTCCCCCAATACACATGTGCCGGTACCATTCCGGATTCCTCACTCCCACCCCAAGTTACGGTTAGTGAAAGTCTCAAATATCATGTGTTAGTTAAACCTTGATGGGTATTAACCAACAATCACCAATGTACAAATCCTCTCCGTAACTCAATAAGTACTAAGCTTAGTTAGTAGCAAGTCTCAAGTTTCGTGGTTTAGTGTAAGAAGACACAAACACAACGAATCAAGTATATCCGGTTGCATGCTTTATCTTGACTTAGTCTTAGCAAGTAAACAGATAGCACACAAGCCGAGGGACACCTCGTTAGCAAGCAGGTCACAAGAAAGACTGTACCGTTCACCGTCAACTATCGTTTGTTTAACCTTCTCTGGGGTCCCAATTCTCAAGTCCTAAAACATTTACCCAGCTTAGGTTATTATTTAGCTCGACTTAACGCAATTTACTTAACTTCCCTGGGCACTAGTATTTACCCATAGTTATTCACTAAGTCTTTATAGTTTCAACTTAAACTCTTAAGCACACCATTTCCTCATTATCTATTACATTTGTTCACCCACTTAGGAGCCATTACACCCTCCAAGCATGCCCTTAATAACTTTATAACATCAATATCTATCAATCCCCACCATTAGATATCGCTTCCCAGCCTTAAACAAAGTTTTTGGTCAAAACAGCACTGCGTCCGAACTTGTGTCCGAGCTTCCGAAGTTCGGACGCAAGTCGAGACTCAAAAGGGTGCAACCAGACGTATGTCCGAGCTTCCCTAAGTTCGGACATAGGTCGAGGAAAAATCAAAGGAAAAATTTCAAGTGTCCGAACTTCAAAGGCCGGACAGAAGTCCGGACACTGGTCGAGACTCAGAAAATTTAATCACAACAGGGCATGTCCGAGCTTCCAAATTCGGACGGAAGTTCGGACAGGCCAGAATACTCATCTTCTATATCCTTAAACACTTATCTCATTTCTTAGTATGTTCTAACCTCGTTTGGGCACTTAAAATACACCTTAGGCCCTCCATTATACTCCTTAAATCACTCATCAAGATCCATCTTAGTCATTATGCATTTTTCTTGTAATAATGTCAACACTTGTAATGTTTTTCACTAGGCTTCTAAGTGGTGGTTCATACCTATTGTAACCACTATGCCAAATGCTTCCTCACCACTATAACATCATCTCCCAAGCATCTTTCACCACCTAAAATTCCTTTATGCAACTACTTAAAGTTCCTACACAAGTTTATGCCTCCTTCTTCCAACACATCTAGTTTACCAATATTTGCCTAAGTCCTAAATACACAAGTTCATTCATTTGATTCCTAAATCCTCCATGATGATGCCTAAGTCATTCTAACTCATTAAAACACCTTGACTCACCCTTTTCATCAAAACGACTCCTAAAGTTTCTTAGTACTTCCTTAGTCATAAAATCTCCTTACACATCTTAAACACTTAGGTTCTTCACTAAATTTTGTCATGGGTTCTCTAGTATATTGTTACACCAAAACATTTAGTTCTTCACCATCAATTAGCTATCAACATTCAAATTCTCATTAAACCTCCTTAGCACACATCAAAACCAAAACTACACTACACCACAATATAATGCATATACTTATATTGCTTGGCACCTAGGCCCTTAAATGACTTGGCTCTTAGGCCCTTAAATGCATAAATCTTAAACAATGAATTTCCTCAATATAGTAGCCTTTGACCTGCAATTACACACAACAAGGCTCCCATTGCAATTTAAATGCTCTTATGATTCACCTTGACATCCTTAACTATCTCCTTTTTCTCATTTGCTCCTTAGTCACAAGTTCACAAGTATAGTCATTGTTTCTCCTAGGTTTTTATAACTCTTTCCCAATGTAAACTCTACACTAAACTCATCATATATCTAAATGCCATCCCTTAATGCATTAAACACCTTAAGGTAAGACATTTACCTTGTTCTTTTTCAAGCTTCACAAACTTTCTTCCTTAGGTTTTTCCTTGCTCAATCTCAGTCACCAAATCAAGTTCTCCTTGCCAATGTTCTAACCAATATTCAATGACTCCAATGAGTACTAAACAACACACTAACCTTAAGGAATAAAACCTAGGTTAAAAATGTGTTTTAAGGTATTAAATTGATTGTTTTACCTTGGTTTCTCAAGACGAGCTTGAATATGAATCAAGAAGGACCTCCTCTTGCCCTTGGAGAATAGGAAACAAGCTAGAACAAGGCATAAAAATGGAGCCCCATGAGTATAGATTTTCGGTTATGAAGAAAGGTGATGGAAACCTAGATTTTCTTACATATTCTTTACCTTAAGAGAATGGAGAAGCTAATGGAGTCTCCAAGCTTGATTTTCCTCCTCTAATGGAGGTTTGCCTTGGCTCCAAAATGAGGCTCTTGAAGTTTTGAAAAGATAGGAAGCAGGAGCTTGAGCTAACTAAGAAGAATATGTGTTTTATTTTGGTTTTGGAGCTAAAATGAGTAAGTAATGGTCAAGAGAAGATGGAGCTAGCATGGAGGTTGCCTTCTACGTGAATGGAGAAGGGAGAGAGCAAGAGAAATCATTGGTGAGAGAAGAGAATGAAGAGATGAGGAGGGAGGTAAGTAAAGGTGGGATATTTATGTTAAAAGCAAATAGTAACTTTTAATTTATCTCTTATTTGATCATGTGGTGAATCATCACCTTAAAAACCAGCCACCCCCTTTAATTAAGCTAGTCATGGTCTTGTTTGACCCACTAACTAAAGACTAAACTAGGCACTATTTGATTACTATTCACAAACTAGTGCACATAATTGTGAAATTTTTGATTTCCCATTGATTTAGACTTCCTAATGTGATACTAATTAGTACACAAGTTAATTAAGGAGTAATGATGGACATTTAGCCACTCAAAACCCATTTACAAGACAATTTTTCAAAAATGTGCTTTAAGACTCCTTAAAGCACATTTTGTGTTTTAACTTGCTTTCAAGCTTGGTTTCTTTGGTAATTGGTTAAAAATGACCATTAGGATATTACTAAGGTCTTAGCATGATATTTGGGTGCTCACCCAAGTCTCTCCAAGCATAGAGCACATTTTTGCTTAAACCGCTCTTTTGGTGTTTCCTTATGTTTTCTTTGATTAAAATTGTTTCCCAAAGTTTCTAAGGCATTATTTAGCCTTATTATACCTTTTTTTATCATTTAAATACAATATCTAGGTTTGGGGTATTTCAATCTACCCCCCTTAAAAGAACTTTGTCCCCAAAGTTCATATATATGCTTAACCATTCACGGTACTCAATTCCCTTAATCTTAACACCACATCACATTCACACGTCTCAAGAATCAAAGGTCAATCACAAATAAAATACATAAGTATTATACATATCTCAAACTTATCACCAAAGTGTAGCACTTACACAAAATCACATCTTACACAACCAAACAAACGACAAACATGTTCGTTTCCTAACTCAAAAGCGACGAAGCTCTACCCCCCTTAAAAGGGGTACGCCCCGTACCCTATACAGACGATCTAGTTAGTAAACAACGAAGGGTACTTCGATCTCATCTTATCCTCTAATTCCCACGTGGCCTCTTCGACATCCTGGTTAGACCAGAGAACCTTCACCAGTCGTACTGACTTATGGCGAGTGTCCCTAGTCTTACTATCCAAGATTCTCTGAGGAGTATCCACAGATCTCATATTCGGTTCTAGAGTCAACCTCTCAGGTTCTAACACATGGGAGGGGTGGTGCATGTATTTCTTTAGCTTTGAAACGTGAAAAACATCATGCACTTTACCCAGCTCAGCAGGTAAATTCAACCTGTAAGAAACCGGGCCCACCCGCTCCGTAATCTCATGAGGACCAACAAACTTAGGGCTCAGCTTGCCCTTCTGCCCAAATCTAAACACACCCTTCATCGGTGATACCCGCAGAAATACCCGGTCGCCCACTACGAACTCCAGGTCACGTCGTCGAACATCAGCATACGACTTCTGCCTATCTTGAGCAGCTTTCATGTTCTCTCTGATTTGCTGAACTTCAGCCTTAACTTGTTCTAAATATTCTGGTCCTATAATGACCGTCTCACTCGACTCATCCCAGCAGAGCGGTGTACAACATGGTCTACCGTACAATGCTTGAAAAGGTGCCATCTTGATCGAAGCGTGATAGCTGTTGTTGTATGAAAACTCGATCAGATGTAATTTGTCAATCCAACCGCCCTGGAAGTCAAAGGCACATGCCCTCAGCATGTCCTCGAGTGTCTGAATCGTACGCTCAGTCTGACCATCTGTCTGAGGATGGAACGCGGTACTCAATTTCAGTTCTGTACCCAACGCTTCTCTAGTAGCTCTCCAGTACCTCGAAAGGAATCTGGTATCTCTATCTGACACTATGGTCTTCGGTATCCCGTGATGTCTCATAATTTCTCTCTCAAACAACTCAGCTAATTTGGTCACCTTCCAAGTATCCTTCATCGGTATGAATCGGGCTACTTTGGTAAGGCGATCCACCACCACCCATATCATGTTGAGACCTCCCCTAGCAGGTGGGAGTCCAACTACAAAGTCCATGGAGATATCATGGAACTTCCACTCCAGAACTGGCATCGACTGTACCATTCTGCCCGGTCGTCGGTGCTCGAAATTCACCTTCTGGCATGTGAGACACCTCAAGATGAACTCGGTAACATCTGTCTTCATCCCCGACCACCAGAAGTATCTCTTCATGTCTTTATACATCTTAGAGGCTCCCGGATGGATGGAAACTGAAGAACAGTGTGATTCCCTAAGTATACGGTCTTTCAGATCCGTGTTGCCCCGTGGTATGCATAATCGGCCCTTAAGTCTGATCAGATCGTCGTCGTGAAGTCTGAAGTCATATTTCTGACTCTCAAAGGTACCATCTGTCAGCTTCTGTCTGACCTCTCTCATATACTCATTTGTCCTCTAAGCCTCTCGCACCTCATCAACCAAGCTGGAGAAAGAAACTAGCGAATGGAGTGAGTGTGCTCGACGACTCAGGGCGTCTGCTACAACATTGGCCTTTCCCTCTTTGTATTGGAGGTCAATGTCATAGTCTTTCAGAAATTCTAACCATCTCCTTTGTCTGAGATTCAACTCCTTCTGAGTGAATATATATTTCAAGCTCTTGTGATCGGTATAGATCGTCACACTAACCCCGTATAAGTAATGGCGCCATATCTTCAAAGCGAAGACTACAGCTCCTAGCTCTAAATCATGTGTGGGGTAGTTCTCCTCATGTTTCTTCAACTCGCGTGAGGCATATGCCACCACCTTGCCATGTTGCATGAGAACGCAACCCAGCCCTCTACCGGATGCATCACAGTAGACCTCAAAGCCCTCCGTACCGTCTGGAATGGTCAGAACGGGTGCAGTGGTCAGTGAGTCTTTCAAACTCTGAAATGATCTCTCACAGTCAGCCGTCCATAAGAACGGTGCACCTTTCTTCATCAGACTGGTCATCGGCTTTGCGACCTTGCTGAAATCTTTAACAAACCACCGGTAGTAACCTGCCAAGCCAAGGAAGCTCCAAATGTCGGTAACTGTCTTTGGTCTCGGTCAAGTACGCACGACATCAATCTTTGTTGGATCCACCGAGATCCCAGCATCTGAGATGACATGACCCAGGAAAGAGACCTAGTCAAGCCAAAACTCACACTTGGAGAACTTAGCATATAGCTGGTTCTCCCTCAATATCTCCAGTACTCTCCTCAGATGTTCCTCATGCTCAGCTCTTGATTTCGAATATATTAAAATGTCATCAATGAATACCACAACCGACTTGTCCAGCTGCTCCCGGAACAAGCGGTTCATCAAATCCATAAATTTCGCCGGTGCGTTCGACAAACCGAACGGCATCACTGTAAACTCATAGTGGCCGTATCATGTCCAGAATGTCGTCTTCTCAATATCTCCCTCCTTAATGGCTATCTGATGATACCCCTATCTGAGATCAATCTTGGAAAACACAGATGCTCCCTTCAACTGATCGAACAGATCGTCAATGCGGGGTAGTGGATACTTATTCTTCACAGTCACTACATTCAACTCTCTGTAGTCGATGCAGAGGCGGAGACTACCATCCTTCTTCTTCATGAAGAGAACTGGCGCTCCCCAAGGTGATACACTCGGTCTGATAAATCCCTTGTCTAACAAATCCTTTAACTGCTCTTTTAACTCATTCATCTCTGCCGGAGCCATGCGGTATGGTGTCTTGGCTATAGGTCCGGTACCAGGTAGCAGCTCAATGGTGAACTCTACCACCCGAGTGGGTGGCATGCCGGGCAGTTCCCGTGGAAAGAGGTCGGGGAACTCCGACACTACCGGTAAGTCGGGGTCGAACTCGGGGTTTCTCTCTATGTCCTATACATAGCAGAGGTACACTTCTTCCTTTCTCCTCAACTCCTTATACATTGCCATAGCGGTGATGATCTTAGTCGAAGGCTCTCTGGGCCTCTGGCGGTATGATATCGTTACCCCAGACGGGCTCCTGAGCAGCAATCTATGCTTGGCGCAAAGGATACGACCCTTGTGCCGCTCCAACCAGTTCATCCCGAAGATAACATCAAATCCCAACTCGTTAAACTCAATGAAACTGACTGGGAAGTCTTCCCCCTTAATACTGACAATGGCTCCTCGGTAGTAGCGAGTGCAACGAACCTTCTCCTTAGACGGGAGCGTAACTGTAAAGTCGGGTAGCTCATCAGCGTCTAACCCCAACTTTCTCGCGAAAGATGCCGAGACAAAGGTATGCGAGGCCCCTGAGTCGAAGAGAACTGATGCCTCAATCCCATTATTCGGAAAGGTGCCGGTGAGGATAGTACCGCTGGCGTCGGCCTGTGCCTCTATAAGTATGCTTAGCGCACCTTCCGTACCGAGTCCATGACCTAATTGTATTCATAAGCTTCGTGAGTAATGATGGTATAACAAGAGTCGTAACAATTTATATGAACAACACTGTTATTTTATTCATAATTAATCTTACATCTCATTCCTTATCCCATACTAAAACATTACATGGCTAATATTGCCTAAAGGTTAAGTTCAATCTCCCTGGTCTCATATGCGTCGCATTGATTACTACTGACGGTGCTGTATTCAGCTTGATCCTCTTAATCCCATGTTACAACATCCTTGATTCTCCTCCCATAACTAATACATCCCCTGACTTAAGTATTAACTTATTAGCACGGTCCGCACGCTTCTGCTCGCCGTACAAAAATTCACCGTCATCTCCAATGGACCAAGACACTACGGGTATCCCCCTTTCGAGGGACTCCATTGTCTCGTCCTTATCCTGATGTAGTCCTAGTCGCCCATCTTTCTCATAGAAGTTTACAATACAGATGTCCGCTTGTATGTCTAGAATCGGGTCAGCTTCCAACTGCTGAGCGATCTCCACGACTTGTGTAATAACTGGATGGAACTCTTCGGGTATTCCCGGTGGTGAGACTCCATCTTGTATCCTCGTAGTTTGGTAGGTCTTGGCATACGGATTCCAATCCTTGCCTAAGCTCATCATCTTTAACTTCATTCTCGCTCCTCCTGGGTACTCCGGTGTATAAAAACCTCCCGGTCCCACTCCTAGTTGACTGCATCTCTTGATGATGGCTATCTGTGCTTCGGGTGTCAGGTATCCCCTTAATAATATCATACCTGGGCGGATGACCAGACATTGTTCAGTTGGAAAGTCTACGGTTTCGATGTCGGTGTACTCCGGGTTAGGTGTAGAAGGCATCGGATAGCATATGTTGAAGTTTCCTAAGGTGGTAACAGGTTATATCACCCTTAAGTTCTAATCTTATCTTATTCTCACTTAACTCATTTATTCACTAAGCATGCATGTAATGCGGTAAGCAGGCAATTTTATTACTAAGTGGTTATAGCGGTACCTGGCCTCGATGAGGGTTCAGGCTCATCGTCCCGGTCCACCATGTGTAGTGTGGGTCCCGACTTCTGGGCTACCCGTGGATTCTTGTTCGCCCCTTGCTGCGCCCCCTTATGTCCGTCAGGTCCAGCTCCCTGATCGGTCCTAGTCTTAACCTTGAAACCGGGTCTGTAATTCTTACTCTCCGGGTTCCCGTAGCACTCATATGCCCGGTGCCCGAGCACACCGCAGAAATTACACTCCACCTTATTCCCCCTACAGTCAGCTCCGGGGTGGTCCTTGTTGCACCTCTGGCAATAGTAGTGTCTTTGGTAGCCACCACCGGTTTCCTTTCCAGTCTCAGTACCCTTTGGCGCCCTGGAGCGCAGGGGCTTAGCAGCGTAGACATAAGTCAACTTCAGTGGCTCTTCAGTAGCCTTCTCTGTTCCCTCCTTCCCTTTTTGGTTCTGGCTCTTCTGGGCTTGAGGCTGGTACTTTTGTTTCTTGTACCCACCTTTCCCTTGGTGTTCTGTACTCTTCCCAGCATTCTTTCTCTTGGCATTGTCCTCGTCCCTCAGCTGGACGGTTATCTCAACCTTAGCAGCGGCATGATAGCACTCCTGATTTCCAAAGTATTAGTTTCTCTTATTCTTCAAATCTCAATCTTATTCACCTTCTCATATTTAAATTATTCTCATTACCTACAAGGTAGTATAACTCGTCGGCCCCATGCCGTAACGGAGTCGATGGCTAAGCCCGCCATAGAAGCGGTCCACCAGTATCTCGTCTGAGTATCCAACACCTGGCAGAAGATGAAACAAGGTGGTAAACTCTGAGTAATACTCGTCTACCGTCATCTTGTCCTTCTGCTTAAGCGCATCCAACTGTAAGCGCTTCTTCGTCTGGACATGGGCGGGATAGTACTTTGCTCGCAGCAGTGCTGTGTACTGGTCCCAGCCGAAGTCTGGATTGGCCACATGCTCGGCCCTCACCAGCTTCCACCAATCGCCTGCTGCCCCCTTCAGGTAGAACGCAGCTAGACGCACCTTGATCCCAGCAGGGACGTCAAGGGTCTCGAAGGCGGTCTCCAGCTCGGAGATGTACGCCTCAAGCTTGGCGGGATCAGTCTCCCCCTTAAAGTGTGCGGGTCGAAGGTCGGCTAGACTCTTCACCCAGTTTGGTTCCCGGGGTTGTGGCGGTGGAGGTGGTGCACCCACACCAGGCTGATAGCCCATGTGCCCTAAAGCGGCAGCTACGATCTCTGCGATCGTCTGCCCTCCCGGTATCTCAGTCTCGTCGCCTCTACCACAGCCTCGGCCTCTCCTTCCTGACATCTGAACAATCACAACTCACATTAGATTCATATCCACCACAGTTTTGGTTAACGAATTTATAACGTCCGTAGACGGTAAAGACGATCCACACTTAATAGTGGTCATCTGACCCTACTCACACTAACTTCTCACACCCTTAACCCATTTCTTATATCTTAACTCATAACCTAACTCGGTGGTTACTCATGTCCGGTATTTCTTGATCAGAGCGTAACTACGCTCTGATACCACTTTTGTAACACCCCGTCCTAAGCCAATCGTGGTTATCGTAACTTAACAAATAATACAAAAACATCGCCGTGGAAATAAACTAACGCCAGGACCTTGCCACGGTCTAATCAACAAGAAATACCGTTTCTTAAATATTTACAACCGTATCTCCAAAATATATACACCAACCGAGTTATAAGTATCTCCAAAACCACACAATATTTCTCAAGTTCAACTATCAACAGACGGGTGCACAGGCGCTACCCATACTCAAAATAAAGTCCCACCTAGGGCTACCCGCTCCTACTCTCGTGGTGTGACTTCATGGCCCGCTTACCTGCAACTGTAAAAACAGCCCCCAGCATGAATGCTGGTACGACCCTCTCGTGGCCCCCAAGCTAACGGGGCTACGACGACTAATTGTCGATAGCATGGAAGTTGATTAGCATCACAATCATAAAATGAAATGCAATAAAACAATAAACCACAATGAACATAAGTAGCTCACATACAAATGAACGACTCAGGCGTTCCCTTAACAAGTGAGTTAGTTCTTAACTCCTTAGATCCACATTCTCCTTAATCTTAAAAATTGCCAACCGTTCTACTATTAGACTGGTTAGCCCTTAATTGGTTGCCTATTTTTGTAGAGCTTGGTTAACCCTAGCCGGTAGCAATGCACTCACCAGCAATAAGCAACCTTTCTTAATTTGTTGGGGATGTAGGCTTGATCCCCCCACGCCATCCTTAATGTGCCTCCCTCAAACAGTAGCCCGGGTGGTCGGGTCGATTTGTCGACCCTAGGCGATGAGTCCGAGGACAAGTCTTATTTGGAAGTCGGATCTGATTCAGATACCGACCTCCCCTAATACACATGTGCCGGTACCATTCCGTATTCCTCACTCCCACCCCAAGTTACGGTTAGTGAAAGTCTCAAATATCATGTGTTAGTTAAACCTTGATGGGTATTAACCAACAATCACCAATGTACAAATCCTCTCCTTAACTCAATAAGTACTAAGCTTAGTTAGTAGCAAGTCTCAAGTTTCGTGGTTTAGTGTAAGAAGACACAAACACAACGAATCAAGTATATCCGGTTGCATGCTTTATCTTGACATAGTCTTAGCAAGTAAACAGATAGCACACAAGCCGAGGGACACCTCGTTAGCAAGCAGGTCACAAGAAAGACTGTACCGTTCACTGTCGACTGTCGTTTGTTTAACCTTCTCCGGGGTCCCAATTCTCAAGTCCTAAAACATTCACCCAGCTTAGGTTATTATTTAGCTCGACTTAACGCAATTTACTTAACTTCCCTGGGCACTAGTATTTACCCATAGTTATTCACTAAGTCTTTGTAGTTTCAACTTAAACTCTTAAGCACACCATTTCCTCATTATCTATTACATTTGTTCACCCACTTAGTAGCCATTACACCCTCAAGCATGCCCTTAATAACTTTATAACATCAATATCTATCAATCCCCACCATTATATATCGCTTCCCAACCTTAAACAAAGTTTTTGGTCAAAACAGCACCGCGTCCGAACTTGTGTCCGAGCTTCCGAAGTTCGGATGCAAGTCGAGACTCAAAAGGGTGCAACCAGACGTATGTCCGAACATGTGTCCGAGCTTCCCTAAGTTCGGACATAGGTCGAGGAAAAATCAAAGGAAAAATTTCAAGTGTCCGAACTTCGAAGGCCGGACAGAAGTTCGGACACTGGTCGAGACTCAGAAAATTTAATCGCAACGGGGCATGTCCGAGCTTTCAAATTCGGACGGAAGTTCGGACAGGCCAGAATACTCATCTTCTATATCCTTAAACACTTATCTCATTTCTTAGTATGTTCTAACCTCGTTTGGGCACTTAAAATACACCTTAGGCCCTCCACTAAACTCCTTAAATCACTCATCAAGATCCATCTTAGTCATTATGCATTTTTCTTGTAATAATGTCAACACTTGTAATGTTTTTCACTAGCTTCTAAGTGGTGGTTCATACCTATTGTAACCACTATGCCAAATTCTTCCTCACCACTATCATCATCTCCCAAGCATCTTTCACCCCTAAACTTCTTTTATGCAACTAACTTAAAGTTCCTACTACAGTTTATGCCTTCCTCCTTCTTCCAACACATTTTTCCTTTCTACTAGTTTACCAATATTTGCCTAAGTCCTAAATACACAAGTTCATTCATTGATTCCTAAATCCTCCATGATGATGCCTAAGTCATTCTAACTCATTAAAACACATGATCACCCTTTCATCAAACGACTCTAAAGTTTCTTAGTACTTCCTTAGTCATAAAATTCCTACACATCTTAAACACTTAGGTTCTTCACTAAATTTTGTCATGGGTTCTCTAGTATATTGTTACACCAAAACACAAAACATTTAGTTCTTCACCATCAATTAGCTATCAACATTCAAATTCTCATTAAACCTCCTTAGCACACATCAAACACCAAAACTACACTACATCACAATATAGTGCATAAACTTAAATTGCTTGGCACCTAGGCCCTTAAATGACTTGGCTCTTAGGCCCTTAAATGCATAAATCTTAAACACTGAATTTCCTCAATATAGTAGCCTTTGACCTGCAATTACACACAACAAGGCTCCCATTGCAATATAAATGCTCTTATGATTCACCTTGACCTCCTTAAGTATCTCCTTTTTCTCATTTGCTCCTTAGTCACAAGTTCACAAGTATAGTCATTGTTTCTCCTAGGTTTTTATAACTCTTTCCCAATGTAAACTCTACACTAAACTCATCATATATCTAAATCCCATCCCTTAATGCATTAAACACCTTAAGGTAAGACATTTACCTTGTTCTTTTTCAAGCTTCACAAACTTTCTTCCTTAGGTTTTTCCTTGCTCAATCTCGGTCACCAAATCAAGTTCTCCTTGCCAATGTTCTAACCAATATTCAATGACTCCAATGAGTACTAAACAACACACTAACCTTAAGGAATAAAACCTAGGTTAAAAATGTGTTTAAGGTATTAAATTGATTGTTTACCTTGGTTTTCAAGACGAGCTTGGATATGATCAAGAAGGACCTCCTCTTGCCCTTGGAGAATAGGAAACAAGCTAGCACATGGCATAAAAATGGAGCCCCATGAGTATAGATTTTTGGTTATGAATAAAGGTGATGGAAACCTAGATTTTCTTACATATTCTTTACCTTAAGAGAATGGAGAAGCTAATGGAGTCTCCTTGCTTGAGTTTCCTCCTCTAATGGCGGTTTGCCTTGGCTCCAAAATGAGGCTCTTGAAGTTTTGAAAAGATAGTGTGGAGGGTGATTTTTCGGTGAGGGGGGGTCTATCTAAATATGGTTCTAGCTGAGAAGCCTAGATCCTAAAGATATGTCATTCTGTGGAGGGTGAAAACCTGTTATTCTGGCAACCCTCAAAATACCTACTAAATCGTCCGTCTTTCCCAGAAAGCCTAAAGGGGAGTGCAAGTGTGCACTACACCCGCTCTCGATGGGCTCCACGCGGACTTATGCCTCTATAAGGCGGAGTTGACTAGAGTCGCCACCTAGTTTGACCTAAGGAACTAGGAAGGGAGGAAAAGGGTTCTAAGAAACCGTAATTGACTCTGATGATTTGTTGCCTATGGATAGGACTTATCTGATCATACTAGAGATTTGCGTGGGTTCGCACTGGGTTACACCCCTTAGAAGTGGCAACGACCACGACTTCGGATTGGTGCCCGAGGAAACCTCGGTCTCCAATTGTCGGGATTGTCTTCTTTCAAAAACTTTTTGAAGAGATTCATTTAAAAGCCAAGGATAAGATTAGGACAGGAGGAAAGAATACGAGTGGATGAGGCGAGCTTCCTCCGCCAAGCTAACGCCAAGAAAAAGAATTGATGAATTCAAACGGGGTAGAATGAAAGATTGAGGAAAAGTCTGAGGTGAGTGAATAGACAAGACTTGGAGTCTGAAATACCCCGAACTTAAATATGGTGATTATATTATTCTAATATAGTATTTAAGGGCCTAAGAGTGCCTAAGTAATTTTTGGTAAAGAAAATAAATCCAAAAGAAATGAGAAAAACGCTTAGAAAGCGGAAAAACGCTAAAAAAGCCGTTAAATAACCATAGGAGGTACGAAACCTCGGTTATAGTATCGTAAGGATTCCTAAGGCTTATTGATGCCTAAGTAGTATACGGGAGTGATTCGAAGAAAACGGAACCAAGAAATGTATTAAAACGCTAGAAGAGCTTTAGCGCACGTTTTCGAGGAAACCGAAAACGTGACTTTAAGTGGTCAAACAGACCCGTAAAAAAATTATAAATCATTAAATAATAATTATTAAGCATTTATGGAAGCTTAATAGCCAATGAAAATAAAGAAACGAGAAAATTCCGGAAAACGGGCCCAGTTAGGGAATAGTATCAAAACCGGGTAAAAATAACGAGCGTTTTCAGTAAAAGACAAAAAACTGCTCCAGCTTAACAGTAAAAGGGGGCCGGTTTTTATAGAGTATTAATACTCTCTTATACACATGTAACTAGTTAGCAAAAATGAGTCAAAAAGCAAAAGAGGAATAAAAGGTAAAAAAAGTAAACTTACCTTTCCTCTCTCCCCTCACTTCTCTCTTCTCTCTCCTTCCCTCCTTCCTTCTCCATCGTTTTCTCCCTCCTCTCTCTCTGATTTGGGCACTGATTTTGAAGCCTCCCATGGCTTCATGGCAACTCCAACTTCAACCTCATGCTCCATCCACATGTAAGCTCCAAATCAAAAACAAAATACATATTTGAACTCCCCTCATCCTTCTCTATAATTCCCTCTTTACAAAATTAGAAAAGGAGGAGTTTCATCTCCATGGGTTTTCCCCATTTGAAGAGAAAAAACACACCATTGTGGAGCTTGGAGTCTCCTCTTTCCACAAGGTAAAAATCTCCATGAAAGACCTCACTTTTCTCCATCTCTTGGCATGGCCGATTTTGGGTCTCTCTTTCTTACCTTGTTTTTCTCTTGTTTTGGAGCTTTGCTTCAACCCTCCAATGGTGGTGAGAACACCTTCTTGAACCAAGGGCTAAAACCCCTCCTAAAGCACTCCAAAGGTAAACCCTAGAATTTGTATTTTTAAACACTTCAATGATTAGTGTTGTTATGAGGGTTAGTAGATTAATTATGTTCTCTCTTTGTGTAATTTGGGTGTTGGGATGGAGTTTGGTACTCCATCCCCCACAAAATCGATTTGACACAAGAAAAGAGGAAGAGGAGAAATGGAAAAGAAATGAAGGAATCAAAAGCTCAAGGTAAGAGCTCCTTCCTAATGTTCAATTTTATTGCATTAGAGTAATGGGAATGGGTAAAATATTTAAAGACCCCAAAACATTGTACTAGTATTGAGAATTGTGAAGTTTGAGTATTTAAGAGCAAGTACGTGGATTGTAGGCCTTAGAGCCAAATAATTGTGCATGAGTATTTGTATTGTGGATTGAGGAGATATTGGTGTATTAGGATTTTGTATGTGGCTGGTAGAAACCTTGTGGGTTGGCTAGAATAGGGATGGATTTGATGAGAAAGGATGTGTGTGGATAAGTAAGGAAAGTAGATGAGTTATGGCGAAATTTCGGTAGGAATTGTGCATTAAGGAATGACTTGGTGAATGGGAGAACCAAGTATGTATTGGGAATAATAGAGATGTTTAATGACCATTGGGATGGTGATTGTAGTATGAGAAATAGGAAGTGTAAAATCTGTAGCAAAGTGTATAAGAATACATTGAGAAGTTAGGAGAATTTAATGTGCAGGAGTTTGTAAAATGAGTATTGGAACTTGGGTATAGGTAGTGCAAGGGCTTGGAAAGAATTGGTAGGTAAGGAGAGGTATTTAGAATGCTAGGAATGGCATTGGTGAGAAAGTATTGGATGGGAGAATTGAATTGTGAAATCTGTAGCATAAGTGCAACAAAAACTGTTACAAGTGTTGAAAGAAAGTGAGGAGAAATTGTGTATGTGGATGTAGAAAAGAGTAAGGAATTGTTGGATGAAATAAGGCAAATTGGAGGGCCTAGATAGTGTTTAAACATGTGGGATTACATGTAGGAAGATTGGGGAAGTAATGGGTAAAAGAGAGGACTGAAAACAGATTTTAAAACTGAAGTACTGGGCCGGACCGGACTTGCGACCGGACTTGCAAGTTCGGTCGAGCCCAGATTTTACAAAGACGGGTAACCTTCTGGAATCGACCGGACATGCGACCGGACATGCAAGTTCGGTCGGACCAGAAATTTCACCCATCAGAAACCTTCTGGAATGGACCGAAACTTGCGACCGGACTTGCAAGTTCGGTCGCCAGAAAAATTCCCATAATGCGAGCTACGGAATGGACCGAACTTGCGACCGGACTTGCAAGTTCGGTCGAGCCCGAAAATTCCCCGTACTGGTAGCTACTGGAATGGACCGGACTTGCAAGGTCGGTCGCAAGTCCGGTCGAGTAAAAAAAAAATATTTTTATTATATGATTATAACAATCATATGTATATATATATGCCTATACAAATATGTGCATATATATGTAGTGGTACACTGTAAATGAAGTAGTGAAGGTAAGAAAGTAAGTAAATGAGTATGAAAACAAGTGTAAAAGTAACTAAGCAAGTTGAGAGTATAAGAACATTAGTACAACCGGGATAACGGGGTAAGTACGGGAGTAGTAATTATTTGTGTATCATAAGAGTATAGTATTAATAATAATGTTGAAACATTATCAGGGAACAAGTGTGAAACCAAGGAACAAGGGAACACGTGTTAAAGCTAACCCCGGTGAAAGGTATGATTTCCTCATGCCCCGTATGCTAACCGAGTTACGTTGATTTGTGTGCTGTATGCCGGCTAATCAAGACTAAAGCATGAAAACGGTTTATTGCCTTTCGTTGCATGTCTTGTTGTATGTTGATTGAGCTAACATTTCTTGATTGATTGTGTGGCCTCACTTAGTGCGTAGACCGACTCATGATGAGTCTTATTGTGTATAGACTCGTGGTAAGAGTCATGTGTGAACCAATGGAACCGTAGCAACGCACTAAACCAACGAAACAATAAGCGATCACGTAAATCAATGAACTCATCAGAATGTGAGAGAGTGTACGGGAGTAATAACCTCCCGATAACGGTAGGAGAAACGAAATGAGTAATCCACAATCGAACAGTAGTGGAAGTATATAAGTAACCTCTATTAGAGGAACTAATCTTGGTGCAAAACATGAACCATGAGAGTAGTAAAGAATGATGAGGGATCTCCAAAACCCTTAGTAATTAGTCGATCCATTATGAGAGGACCCGACTGATGTAAGTATGCCCCGAACGAGAGAGTATTCAATATGTTGGGGAAACCCTTAAATCTGAGGATACTAGACGGTGGTAATTCCCTAAGCTAACAGAGGTTATCGAGAGAGATACTTCTAGGCTAACCCATGAGGTTGTATTGTGCTCGGAGAGAAGAGTGTTGGGAATTCGTGTAGTCCGGTAGAACGGACATTTGAGTATTTGGAGCTAAGCGTATAGCCCTCGTATTGTAGGTCCGGTGGCGAGTCTTGAGTATGACTCCGCCCAGAGGCCAAAGTAATGAGTATTGCGTATGTATGAGTAAGGTAATGAGTATCGAGTAAGAAGCAAGTATGAGTATGTAAGGAGTACCGAGTATTGAGTATGTATGAGTAAGTATTGAGTATTGAGTATGTATGAGTAAGTATGGAGTATCGAGTATGTAAGAGTAAGTGTAGAGAATTGAGTGGTGAGTATGCACCAGGGTAGTAACGAGTACAGAGTAAGGGTCGTGTACGAGTAAGGTATTGAACATGGAGTGATGAGTATGTAAGAGTAAGGAGTAAGTAAGAGTAGAGTAACGAATATCGAACACAGTACAAAGAGTAATGAATGTATAACAAATACGAATGGCTGACTATTGAATCGTCTTCCTTAGTAAGTATTGTACTTGTGTATTTACGTAGGAATCTTTGATGTATTGTGTAGCATGAGCATGTATGTATGCATGTAAAATGAACTCCATGTATATCCGTCCCAAAGTAGTCGGCGTACCGCGGTTAGCACGCGGTATATGCGGATTTCATATGCAGCGTAAGCTGACCCCCTAGGGGGACCTTTTTAGTGTGCAGGTACCGAAGCTGCTCACCGTTCGAGAGAGTAGGACGGGGACTGCTACATAAGCACGGGTAGTTGAGTAAAGGGAATTGTATGTGTAAACGTAGTATGAAATGTGATGTCTATACTGTATCGATAATGTAAGGATTGTAGTATACTCGGTATAGTATTGTATTGGAGTTGTATCGAATTATGGATTGGTATGCAAGGGAAAGTAACGTAATGTGTAGAGCACTCGGTATGTTCATATTCATCAGACCGATAGTATGTAGTATTGTAACTCGCCTTGTTAGTCACGTGGGTGACTAACGGCATTGTACACCCGCCGTTGAGTAAGTAATATCCGCTGCGAAGGTAAGTATGGTACGGTAATGACGGTATTAGCGGTAGGGGTGTTACAGAGTCTGATGGTTTGAAGTTTGTGGGAACCGAAGAAGGTTTAAATGTTTTGAGAGATATGAGAGCCACCTTAGAGGGGAAAGGGGTTTTTTTTGGAATGGGGTCGCACCCTAGATGGGCTGCCTACGTACTCAACTCCCTGTTGAGATCAGACCTTACGTAGTTCAGAGTTATTAGGAGATGCTTGAATCCTCTTGGGATGTTTGAAGTATGGGATGTTTTAGTCTGTGAGACGCTCGGGTCTATGAGACGTTTGAAACTTGAGATGTCGAAGTCTGTGAGACATTTGGATCTGTGAGACGCTCGGGTTTGTGAGATGCTCTGGTCTGTGAGATATTCGAATCATTGGGATAACAAAGTCTGTGAGACGCTCGGGTCTGTGAGACAATACGGGGTTGTTTGGAGGTGAGATGGCTGAATGAAAAATGGCATTTTGATTGATGTGGGGTCACACCCTGTGCGGATTGCCTACGTACTCAACTCCATGTTGAGATCAGACCTTACGTAGTTCACTACTTTTTTGGGATTTTAGAAGTTTTGATGTTTGTGGAGTTTGAAGATATTTGAGGTGCTTGAGCTTTGGAAGGGTTCGGAGTTTCGAGAAGTTTCGGGTTTTGGATGCTAGTTTGTGAGACGCTCGGGTCTGTGAGACAATACGGGGTTGTTTGGAGGTGAGATGGCTGAGTGAAAAATGGCATTTTGATTGATGTGGGGTCACACCCTGTGCGGATTGCCTACGTACTCAACTCCATGTTGAGATCAGACCTTACGTAGTTCACTACTTTTTGGGATTTTGGAAGTTTTGATGTTTGTGGAGTTTGAAGATATTTGAGGTGCTTGAGCTTTGGAAGGGTTCGGAGTTTCGAGAAGTTTCGGGTTTTGGATGCTAGTTTGTGAGACGCTCGGGTCTGTGAGACGTTTGAAACCTTGAGATGTCGAAGTCTATGAGACGCTTGGGTCTGTGAGACGCTCGGGTCTGTGAGACACTCAGGTCTGTGAGACGTTCAAATCATTAGAATGACAAAGTCTGTGAGACGCTCAGGTCTATGAGATATTTGGAGTGTAGGAGAAATTAGAATGGAATTGAAATCGAAGTTGAATCGGGATTGAATAAATATTGATTTGAATTGGATTGGAATTGAATTGGGATTGAAATTGGACTGAGATTGAAATTGAACTGATTTTGAATTGGATCAGCTTTAAAGTGGAATTGGGCCAAGCTAATTATTAAAGTGGAATTGGACTGGGGCTTGGAACTGAGCCGGATTTGGGTTAGTGACCGATTCCGGTTTAAAAAATTAGGCCAATTTAGGATTTGAAAATTGACCCGATTTGGGCTTTGAAAATTGGGTTGATGTTGGGCCTTGAATTTTGGATTGATTTTTGAATTGGGCCGAGCTGATCCTTGAAGTGGAATTGGGCCGAGTTTGAAAGTGGACCAGATTTGGGCCTCAGATTGGGCTGATTTTTGGGCTTTAAATGAATTGATTGTTGGGCCTTAGAATTGGGCCTTATTTTTGGTTGATTTTGAAGTGGAACTTCACTTTATTTTGACTTCTTAGAAATTGAATGATTTTTAATCAAGTCTCCTTTTCTGAATGAATTTTTATTGATTGTAAATTTTATTTTGACAATTATGGATGGTTTGGAAAGTTTTATTTTTACTAGGAGAGATGTCATCCATAAACAAGTACTACGACCCTCGGGTACTACGACCTTAATATAGACAACATCTGTGAATGGTCCTAGGGCTTTTCTAAAGAGAACCACACAATGTTGTGGGCCTAAAACGATAAATCAATTCTCAAAACTAGTGAGTGGCCGATAGGTTTCTAGGACCACTTGTTTAGCCCCCTAAGGCTAGCAATGGTTAAACTTAACTTGAGGTTGAGATTGAATTTAGGCCGAAGGTTATAACAGGCCACCAAGCCCAACCCAACAAAGGCATAAAAATAACAAGTCGCATAGACCAACAAGCATTACAGAAATATACAAAGAAAGCAATTAATCCAATGAACCTTGACTATGCACAAGTGAGATTTGGATGGCAAGTTATTATAGTAAAGGAACTCGTTAGCATTTTATGATTTTTTTTCTTCGTTTTTTTACTTAATATGTCGTAAACTCCAAACAGGGGGACAAGAAAAAATGTATGCATCTGAACCAACGAGTTCATTCATCCTATTCTAATCTGCACATTACTTTAAGCCAAAAAGAAAGAAAAAAATCACTCTCAAATATAAACTATTTATGCACAAGAGAATGAATAACAATATATAGATCAGGTCATCGACATGGGTTAAACTAAAAGAATACTAGAACAATGAACATGCACGGTTTTACGTTTTCCAGACGCAACTCTACATCAAACTTAAACATTAAAAACGCTATTCAATCAGAGATAAGTACCGTGACTGAGAAGTGACCAAGGCTCCCTGTAGAATATTCCATGTTGACATGACAACAAACACCGAACAAAGAAAGAAGAGCACTTGTGAATGTTGGTTCCTGAATTTAAGCAATAATCCTGATAAGACTAAGGATGATTTTGGGATTAATATTTCAGTCCCATAAAGTACAGCCACTGAACGTTGGTTTTTCCTGGTACCAACCTGAAACAAAGTTCATACATAGAAGAATCCATAACAGTCAGTGACGAAGGTGTACAATGGACAGAGGAGAAAAAATCGAAATGAAAAAAGAGGAGAAAGAGCTCGACGATTTCCAGGCTCGACAGTACAAAGAGGAAGATGAACTCAGCCTGATTTGTTCGCATACGGATATCACATTTGTTTACAGTTGCAGTCGATTGAGCAAAAACAGAGTCAACAATGGAAATTTAGTCCTTAATTACAGACGATTGAATGAGGTGAAACCCAAAGGAGACCTTGAACCCATGCTTGTTGCGGTCGAATTCAGAAAGAACACAGAGTAGTCGCAGGACTTATCCCCAAACCGATCTCGGGTTAGTCGACTAGGCAACTGAGGAAAGATGAAATCTCCTGCAAAACAGTGATTTCTAGTCCAAATTTGTGCCATTAGTCAGTATGCTCCCTGAACCCGCGAACCCCCAGCTTATTGGTTAATTGTTGAAGTCCGAAAGGGATAGAAGAGAAATCCGAGGGAATGATGATCGATGAGAGAGGTGAGAACCAATGTTGCTCCTGTTGTGTCGACTTTGAAGTTTTCTTTCGGTTTTAGGAAATGGGGAGAGAGAAGAGGGATGAAGCTGATATTGTATGTTCTTCGATTGTTGAACGAATGGAAAATAGTCGGGACTCGATAGAACGAGGACAATTTATGCGTGGGTTTTCAATCTATAGATGCTGGGCAACCGTATGAAGATGGCCGGAAAATGAGAGGGTGAGGTGGCTATTGTCGAAGAAGGTATTGTGTTGGTTTCGGGAAGGAAAATGCGAGAGTAGATATGGAATGAGGTTTGTTCTCCATGGGAGTCTTGCTCGGTCGTGAGTTTTCTTCAAACCTGATTTGGTTTTGTTGATGATGATCCCCATGGGAGGCGGTTGTTGTTTCTCCCGTATATGGTAAATGAGAATGGAAGGTTGAGGGCACCTTGAAAGATGGTGTGATGGCTGCTACTTTATCCCCCGATCCTTAGGGTTTGGGGATTGATGCAGTCTTATAACTGAGAGCTGGGATCGGTTGGCTACTACTACAAGTGAGTAGGGTTTTTACTTATGTGTTTTCTGGGTTGGGTTGGTGGTGTGTGGACAGAGCCAGACAAATGAGATGGGCTTTGCAAATATGGGCCGCTCGGTTACAAGATGGTTTCTGACTGAAAAAGCAAAAACTTTCCAGTCCATATTGAGACTTGAACTCAGGATTTTCTTTACCCACACCACTTTCTCATCCAACAGCTTTAATGACTAAGCTTGTTAAATGAATGTGAATAATAAGAACAAAAATCTAACTCGAACGGAGTGAATTCTTTTAAAAACGCTAACGCAGGGTAAGATGAAATGTTTTGTCGATAAAAAAGAGTTTCTTTCTTTTGACGAGTCACGAAATTATGGGTGTAAAATACAAAACATAATAAAATAAACGAAACAAGTACATGAAATAATGAAATGGTATAGTACTAGTATGATGGAAATAAAATACAGTTGAATGCCCTAAAAATAGAAATCGAAGTATATACAAATAGCAGTAAATAAGATAGGCAAAAAAAATAAAATTAAAAAAGAGATGAGAGGGAGTTTAATCGAATTAGCGACAAAACAAAGTACACTAGTGTGGAATAGAATGGTGAAAAGGTGCATAAAATGAAGAAGATGATTCTAAAAATAATGATAAAGGCAAAGAAAAAAAACAAGTACTAATAAAGGAAATGCAAGTAAATGTATCAATGAAATGAAACGAGATAAAATAAATAAGTAACGAAATAGCATGAACTAAAATAAAACGAATAGGTAAATAAATAAGTGAATAAAACGTAACTAACTAACATGAAATAAATCGAAAAATAAAATGGTAAAATAAGTAAATAACGAAAAGGGATGGGTTTGAAAATGGATGCTTTGAAAATTGATTTGAAAATTTGTCATAAAATGACAGTTCGTTTTGGTATGCACATGAATAAGTTTTGAAAAGAAAGGCGATGGCCCTCTTATTTTATTTATTTTTATGAAATTTGTTTTATGGGGTGAGAATTTTTGGTGTCTACAGATGGCTCCCCTTGATTCAATTTTGCAAGTCTTTGCAGAATTGGATCAAGGTTGAGAAGGCGCCAAAAATTCTCACTACGGCTTTGTGGTGCATTAGAATGTGACCGCGATGAAGATAATGTGTGAATGCGACGAGAAATGATATGATAGTTGAATGCATGAGGACTTATTACGAGCCTCAACTGGACCTCTTGACATCCAGTTCTAGGACATATGACGAGCCTAGATTTCTAACAATTGATTGGTTTGGGGTGCACGAGGACTTAGGAGAGCCTCAATGGACCTCTTGACATCCAGTCCTATGACTTATGACGAGCCTAGAATGCAATTGAAAGTACGAGGACTTAGGAGAGCCTCAACTAGACCTCTTGACATCTAGCTATAGGACTTATGACGAGCCTATAATACTTTGGTTGTGTACCGTACTAGTAGCGTAATAGCTGCCTAGCAGGCGGATGTGAAACGATCTCGCACTAGTAGCGTAATAGCTGCCTAGTGGAGGAAAAGCGGTGGGACCGTACTAGTAGCGTAATAGCTGCCTAGCAGGCGGATGTGAAACGATCTCGCACTAGTAGCGTAATAGCTGCCTAGTGGAGGAAAAATAGTGGGACCGTACTAGTAGTGTAATAGCTGCCTAGCAGGCGGATGTGAAACGATCTCGCACTAGTAGCGTAATAGCTGCCTAGAGGAGGGAAAATATTGGGACCGTACTAGTAGCGTAATAGCTGCCTAGTGGGTTATGAAGTGAACGATCTCGCACTAGTAGCGTAATAGCTGCCTAGTGGAGGAAAAAAAGGCGAGACCGCACTAGTAGCGTAATAGCTGCCTAGCGGGTTATGAAGTGAACGATCTCGCACTAGTAGCGTAATAGCTGCCTAGTGGAGGAAAAAAGGCGAGACCGCACTAGTAGCGTAATAGCTGCCTAGGGTTATGAATGAACGAACTCGCACTAGTAGCGTAATAGCTGCCTAGCGGGTTATGAAATGAACGAACTCGCACTAGTAGCGTAATAGCTGCCTAGCGGGTTATGAAATGAACGAACTCGCACTAGTAGCGTAATAGCTGCCTAGTGGAGGAAAAAAGACGGGACCGCACTAGTAGCGTAATAGCTGCCTAGCGGGTTATGAAGTGAACGATCTCGCACTAGTAGCGTAATAGCTGCCTAGCGGGTTATGAAATGAACGAACTCGCACTAGTAGCGTAATAGCTGCCTAGTGGAGGAAAAAAGACGGGACCGCACTAGTAGCGTAATAGCTGCCTAGGGGTTATGAAATGAATGATCTCGCACTAGTAGCATAATAGCTGCCCAGTGGAGGAAAAGACGGGACCGCACTAGTAGCGTAATAGCTGCCTAGCGGGTTATGAATATGTGTTCGATTGTGAAATAACTTTATGGGTATATGTAAATGATATGCGATGTGAGGTGTTTAAAACAAATGCACTGGTTAAATCGAGACTCCCTGTTTGTGGATGTAGAATCCTTTTTCTATGAGTTGATGGCTCCAGAGTTGCTTCAAAGCTTCGGGATGGCTCTGCCATGGCTTCAATGATCTGAGATGGCTCCATCATGCGTTGATGGCTCCGGTATACACTGGTGGCTCCGGTATACACTGGTGGCTCCGGTATGCACTGATGGCTCCAGTATGCACTGATGGCTCCGGTGTGACCAATGGTCTCGGGGTGGTTGGTGGGTTCGACATGGTTGGTGATTTGTGGCAGTTTGTGGGCTTTGATTTGCCTTGAGATTTTTTTTTTTCAGGGTGGTTTGATGGCTTCGATGATAGATTTATTGTTGTTTGACGGAAAGTTGTGGACTTTGTAGTGAGTGAATGGCTTTTCACGAGTGAATGATGAAACACTGTTGCATGACTTTGTTGGGAGTTCCCAGCATGGTTCCAGGATTTCCGTGGATGGCTCCAGGATGACCTTGTGATGATTGAGCATGATGATGCTTTGGTTGGTTCACTTTAATGACACCGAGGGGAAAATGGAAGTTTTCACCTTTGATGTGGTCGCACCCTGAACGGGCTGCCTACGTACTCAATTCCATTGAGATTGACCATACGTAGTTCGATCCTTTGTGGTCGAGGCTTTGATGATGAATCGGCTCCAGTATGGTTCAGAGGTGGCTCCCGTATGGCTCTCTGGCTCTTGGGATGGCTTCTGGATAGCTCTAGGAATGGTTCCAATGCCTGAGAATGGCTCCCGTACTGTTCTCGAACTGTTGGGGAGGCTCCCGCATGGCTCCAGGAATGCTCTGGAATGGTTTCTACATGGCTTTCGAATGGCTCTTGTACGATCTCGGTATGGCCTTGGGATGGCTCCAGGTTTGACTTCTTTTGATCGGGAATTGAGCTTCAATAACTGCAACTGAAGTCGACTTTCAGCGAGACTAGGCAGAGTACTTACAAATCGGATGCTGATGATGAATTGGTTATGATGCATGCAGATATTAAATGTCGGATACGATGCAAAATGCATATGCAATTTTTGGAGAGAAGGTGTGGCCTTATCTTTATTAATATGAGGTTTACGAATATAAGACATCTTTGGTTCGATCTTGAGTGATTGTTCAACTGGAATGCGTGAATCACTTTCCTCTCACGGAGGGATATGAGCCAATCTCTTGTGAATGTGGTTGTGTGTGCTAATGGTGTGATGATGCTCTCGATGCTCGGAGTAGTATTTTCCTTAGAATTTCTTTCGAGGTTATGAACTTTCTGTTCCTCACAAATTCCTCACCTGCAATGGGGTAGGCCGATTATGATTTGGTGGTTCAGTTGAAGAGTCACTCACACTCTAAAGACCTTGTGAGATTAGGTCACACTCATTCGCTAATGGTCCCTTTGGTATGACGGGACATGTTGATAACAAGTACGAAACTTATGATTCATGTTTCAGATCCGATACTTTCGGTCAACGCTCATCAACTAACGAGTCAGAGGTCTTTTATTGGGTTATAACGGGGCTGAGGGGTATGATGTATGTTACATGGGACTGGGGGATTTATTTGGGAATTGTGGAGCTTTTGTGCAATAGAGGACGTGTTTCGCCTTTGCCATGGGTGGAATGATTGGACGGGTTTTGATAACCTTTTATTGGTTTCTATGGGACATCATTGGTCCTTCTGATTTGGATTTCTCCTTCTTGCCTCTTCTGGTGCTCGATTTGAACTTTCTTCTCATTTTGTTTTTTTGAAACTGCATTTGGCTCATCAACTTTCTCAAGCGTTCTCTGCTTTGTATTTTGGCTTTCAGCTCTGGAGTTGCATTGACTCATCAATCTTCTTGAACATTTCGGTGTTCTTTTTTGTGTTTGGCTTTGGAGTTGCATTGACTCACTGATTTCTTCAAGCATTTCATTTGTTGTTTTTGTGAAGATGGTGGGGGAGAGACCATGGCTCCGGCTCCTTTGAGATCCTCTATTGCAAGGGCAAGTAAGTATATGTACGTGGGTTGGCATGTTGTGGAGTTCACAGAAAAAGGTTTATCGTGCGAGGGTCAGCGGGGCTCATTAAGGGATTATGTACAGGGCAGTCAAAGCTTTTTGGTTTTGTGGGATTTTGATCCTAAGTGCCTCGTCATTCTCATTATTCAATGATTGTTTTCTTACTCTTCTCAAATCTTTGCATGAATCACAGTTCGTATCATGTTTATCGACATTGCTCTCACTATGATTTGTGCCTCTCCATGTGCTGAAGGAATGCACATGTCGCTCGTGGTTTTACCTCAATTGGAACTCTTTACCTTCCCTCATCACTCAATGGATTGTCCAAGACACTCATTTGAAATTCGAAGGAAAATACCGCTCTTTGTACACTACTCACTTTGGTTTGTGGTGCTGATTTTGATTGGACCCTTGAGTTCATTGACGGGTCAAGAGTTTAGTGATTCAAACACTATGTTCAAACAATCAACCAAGCTTTTCACCGAAGACATCGTTTTGATATGGGAGTATGCAAATGCAATTATCTACAATGCAATATGATGTGGTAATATGGAATTACTATGTATAGGATGCATGAAATGATGAGAATGAAAATGACTCATTCGAATTTTGGTTCGATTTTTTTGCTTGTTTTTTTTAATGGATGCAATGCATGAGTGGTAAGGTATGACTAGTCTCGCTTGAGCCGAACTCAGCTTGCGGTTCATGAAGCTCATCCCGTCATTGTAAGCCCTGAAGAAGGTCAAGTTGTTGGATGTGATGTGAGAGAAGTTGTTTCAAAATGGTATTTGGTCGATGATTGGCTCCTGGGATTTTGGAATTTTAGGGAGTGAAAACTCCCGCATGGTGATCCCATGATATGACAGTGACTGCATTTTTTGGGATTTTTGAAGGTATGTTTTTTATTTTGGGATTTTTTGGATGTATGACTTTTTTTGGATTTTTGGATGTGTGATTTTTTTGGAATTTTTTTTTGCATGCTTTTTTGTGGTTGTTGGTCTCTATGTACATGGTATGCTGAATGGGAAAAAAAGCTTGAATGCTCGGTATTTCTTGCTATCACTTCGAAGATCATGTCGCCACTCATAGACAAAGACAGTTATTCACCTGCAAACACGACCATTATTGTAGAAAGAATAATCTGACAAATGTTAGCATGCTTGAAAAAATGGGATGGATGCTCTTGTGAGGTGTGTTGGAAATGTAACATGTGATTATGCATTTTCCTAAGATGAGTGTGATTCATGCATGATTAATGAATTTGAACTGAATGAGAATGCATGCAACTCTTTTCCTTTCTGCCATGAATGTGTTGCATGCTTTTGTTTGTTGGTTGTTTTATTAGCTTGTTCCCAAAAGAAGTTACATTTTAGAAAAACAGTTTTGAAAAAAAACGTGTTTCCGAAGTGGTGGATTTTCGCAGTAGGAATTTTGACGCTCGGTCATTCGCAAATAAAATAGGGAGTGGGGGACCCTATACACATTGATCTAAATAAATTCAAAGGGAATGTACAACCTATACACAAAGTCTATTCAGAAATTGACAAGAGAGAAAAGAATGCTAGGGGAAAACCTATACATCAATTCTAAAAGTCATTAAATGGGGGAGTTTGAGCTTAAAACTTCTCCCGAATTCTTTCTTCGTCTTCGGGCTTCTGACTGACTACTTCGTCTTCGGGTCTGATCGTGACTCCGTCGTCTCGGCTCCCTCGTCTTTGGGCTCTTGCAGCGAAGCGGTACTGTGATCATACAAAACAGGTTGGTGTTCTTCTGACTCTCAACAGTTTGAACTCGAACAGTCGTTGCTAGTTAATCAACTCGGGTTGGTACATCTCTTATTTTTGACTCAAACTGCGTTGTCGATCTTCATGTGCTCCATCTGCTCCGACAAGGGAAATAAGGGGCGTTTTTTGAGAAAGGAAAGGTGAATGATCGAGCACAAGTTCTTTGTGAAAATCCACCACTTATGTGAAAACACGAATGACTAGTACGCTCCACGGTAATGACCGCTGCACTTGAAGGTGGGTTGAACTTCAAAAATAGCGGGTCGCAACATGGGGACTAAATCATTTATTATGAAATACGTTTATGAAAATCAACTTTGAAAATTGTTTTGAAAAACAAGTTTGAGATAATATCCGTGAAAAATGTTGTTTAAAATTTGTTTGTAAAAGGCATGTTTTTGAAATCCGTTTTTGAAATGAAATTTATGAGAAGTATTGTTTGAAAAATCATTTATAAACAGTAGATTTTTGAAATTTGTTCTTTGTAAACCGCTTGACAAAGCTTATTTTTTTGTAAAACTTTGATTGAAACTGATTTTGAATACTGTTTTGGAAATAACAATTTTGAAATCATTAGAGATGAACGACTTTGAAGATATTTCATTAGAGTGTTTGACATGATTCATTTTCTGATTTTTGCTCATTTTTGAAATGTGATCACACATAGATGTAAGTGCAAAATAAAAATCGTGGCTGATTTTATGTGGAGCTGAGTGCGAATGATTGGGATAATCACCTTCCAGGTCAATCAATGCTTCCATACCACCGGGGGAACCGTCGTCCCTTCACTGTTCATCTCTCAGGTTTTGTCTCTGTTACGCCTTATGAGGCGCGTCATCAAGAAAGTCCGGAGTGCTTAAGTTCGAAAGGTCAGGATACCCGAAATGATACAGCCACACGAGCCACGGCCGGTGATTATCACAACATACTCACTTTTCGGAAAACTTGGGGAAGTACTGCATGGGGTCGGGTCTCCCGTCGTCTGCACGGTCAGGTGTGTCTAAAGTCCAAATTATTCGCTGACTACGTTGTGCCATGTATGGGTATCCGGTAAATACGGGATCCTCTATGGACGTGTAGCGTGACATCAGGCTTTAGAGACACCCGTGGTGCAGAGGACACTTGGAGAGCTGAGCCCATGCAATCTTCAGGGTAATGCAAAGGGTGGTCAGACAGGCGGCATACAAGGAGGTGACTACCCATAAACCCATCTTAGACACGGGACCAGGCAGCTGGACACTGAAGGCTCAGAGTTCACTATATGCTGGCTTTGACTCGAAAAGGTAAGTGTTGAAGGATCATGAGCTTTTCAAGGCGTAGATACTACGATCATACCGCCTCGTGTGCATAGTCCTTACTACGAAGGGCATCTGCTCATGGGGAATCAATTGTGGACCAATATTTATCCCGACCGCAAATATCAAGGGTGACACAGAGGAATGCATGTCCTAAGCTACCCTATGCACCCACCTCAGGACTATTCCTAACAGTTCAATATCACAACCAAAAAGCGGTAAATAAATGCGCAGACAAAGAGAGGGAAGAAGTTAGACCCCTAATGGGCCCACCTACCTGAAGTTCCTGCAAGTTAGTCTAGCATAATCACGCAATTATGTAGCAAGCAAAGCGCAGATGGCAAGCAAAGTCAAGTATAAGCTACACACTCTCATCCTAACTATCCTCACCAATCATACTCTGAGTGTGGAGTAGAGTAATCCTAATGGCTTTCGAGATGAATCTCTTGAAGGTTTTGAAAGAAGTGGGGAGGTCCCGACAATTCTGAATGGAGTTCAGTCTTCCTTGAGTTTGAGAAAAACTTACTCAAGTTTTCCCCAGCAGAGTCGCCATTCTGTGGAGGGTGATTTTTCGGTATGAGGGGGGGTCTATCTAAATATGGTTCTAGCTGAGAAGCCTAGATCCTAAAGATATGTCATTCTGTGGAGGGTGAAAACCTGTTATTCTGGCAACCCTCAAATACCTACTAAATCGTCCGTCTTTCCCAGAAAGCCTAAAGGGGAGTGCAAGTGTGCACTACACCCGCTCTCGATGGGCTCCACGCGGACTTATGCCTCTATAAGGCGGAGTTGACTAGAGTCGCCACCTAGTTTGACTTAAGGAACTAGGAAGGGAGGAAAAGGGTTCTAAGAACCGTTAATTGACTTTGATGATTTGTTGCCTATGGATAGGACTTATCTGATCATACTAGAGATTCTGCGTGGGTTCGCACTGGGTTACACCCCTTAGAAGTGGCAACGACCACGACTTCGGATTGGTGCCCGAGGAAACCTCGGTCTCCAATTGTCGGGATTGTTCTTTCAAAAACTTTTTGAAGAGATTCATTTAAAAGCCAAGGATAAGATTAGGACAGGAGGAAAGAATACGAGTGGATGAGGCGAGCTTTCCTGCCAAGCTAACGCCAAGAAAAAGAATTGATGAATTCAAACGGGTGTAGAATGAAAGATTGAGGAAAAGTCTGAGGTTGAGTGAATAGACAAGACTTGGAGTCTGATGGTTTGAAGTTTGTGGGAACCGAAGAAGGTTTAATGTTTTGAGAGATATGAGAGCCACCTTAGAGGGGGAAAGGGGTTTTTTTTTTTGGAATGGGGTCGCACCCTAGATGGGCTGCCTACGTACTCAACTCCTGTTGAGATCAGACCTTACGTAGTTCAGAGTTATTAGGAGATGCTTGAATCCTCTTGGGATGTTTGAAGTATGGGATGTTTAGTCTGTGAGACGCTCGGGTCTATGAGACGTTTGAAACCTTGAGATGTCGAAGTCTGTGAGACATTTGGATCTGTGAGACGCTCGGGTCTGTGAGATGCTCTGGTCTGTGAGATATTCGAATCATGGGATAACAAAGTCTGTGAGACGCTCGGGTCTGTGAGACAATACGGGGTTGTTTGGAGGTGAGATGGCTGAGTGAAAAATGGCATTTTGATTGATGTGGGGTCACACCCTGTGCGGATTGCCTACGTACTCAACTCCATGTTGAGATCAGACCTTACGTAGTTCACTATTTTTTGGGATTTTAGAAGTTTTGATGTTTGTGGAGTTTGAAGATATTTGAGGTGCTTGAGCTTTGGAAGGGTTCGGAGTTTCGAGAAGGTTCGGGTTTTGGATGCTAGTTTGTGAGACGCTCGGGTCTGTGAGACAATACGGGGTTGTTTGGAGGTGAGATGGCTGAGTGAAAAATGGCATTTTGATTGATGTGGGGTCACACCCTGTGCGGATTGCCTACGTACTCAACTCCATGTTGAGATCAGACCTTACGTAGTTCACTACTTTTTTGGGATTTTGGAAGTTTTGATGTTTGTGGAGTTTGAAGATATTTGAGGTGCTTGAGCTTTGGAAGGGTTCGGAATTTCGAGAAGTTTCGGGTTTTGGATGCTAGTTTGTGAGACGCTCGGGTCTGTGAGACGTTTGAAACCTTGAGATGTCGAAGTCTATGAGACGCTTGGGTCTGTGAGACGCTCGGGTCTGTGAGACACTCAGGTCTGTGAGACGTTCAAATCATTAGAATGACAAAGTCTGTGAGACGCTCAGGTCTATGAGATATTTGGAGTGTAGGAGAAATTAGAATGGAATTGAAATCGAAGTTGAATCGGGATTGAATAAATATTGATTTGAATTGGATTGGAATTGAATTGGGATTGAAATTGGACTGAGATTGAAATTGAACTGATTTGAATTGGATCAGCTTTAAAGTGGAATTGGGCCAAGCTAATTATTAAAGTGGAATTGGACTGGGGCTTGGAACTGAGCCGGATTTGGGTTAGTGACCGATTCGGTTTAAAAAATTAGGCCAATTTAGGATTTGAAAATTGACCCGATTTGGGATTTGAATTGGGAAATTGGTTGGGCCTTGAATTTTGGATTGATTTTTGAATTGGGCCGAGCTGATCCTTGAAGTGGAATTGGGCCGAGTTTGAAAGTGGACCAGATTTGGGCCTCAGATTGGGCTGATTTTTGGGCTTTAAATGAATTGATTGTTGGGCCTTAGAATTGGGCCTTATTTTTGGTTGATTTTGAAGTGGAACTTCACTTTATTTTGACTTCAGAAATTGAATGAATTTTTAATCAAGTCTCCTTTTCTGAATGAATTTTTATTGATTGTAAATTTTATTTTGACAATTATGGATGGTTTGGAAAGTTTTATTTTTACTAGGAGAGATGTCATCCATAAACAAGTACTACGACCCTCGGGTACTACGACCTTAATATAGACACATCTGTGAATGGTCCTAGGGCTTTTCTAAAGAGAACCACACAATGTTGTGGGCCTAAAACGATAAATCAATTCTCAAAACTAGTGAGTGGCCGATAGGTTTCTAGGTCCACTGTTTAGCCCCCTAAGGCTAGCAATGGTTAAACTTAACTTGAGGTTGAGATTGAATTTAGGCCGAAGGTTATAACAGGCCACCAAGCCCAACCCAACAAAGGCATAAAAATAACAAGTCGCATAAACCAACAAGCATTACAGAAATATACAAAGAAAGCAATTAATCCAATGAACCTTGACTATGCACAAGTGAGATTTGGATGGCAAGTTATTATAGTAAAGGAACTCGTTAGCATTTTATGATTTTTTTTCTTCGTTTTTTTTACTTAATATGTCGTAAACTCCAAACAGGGGGACAAGAAAAAATGTATGCATCTGAACCAACGAGTTCATTCATCCTATTCAATCTGCACATTACTTTAATCCAAAAAGAAAGAAAAAAATCACTCTCAAATATAAACTATTTATGCACAAGAGAATGAATAACAATATATAGATCAGGTCATCGACATGGGTTAAACTAAAAGAATACTAGAACAATGAACATGCACGGTTTTACGTTTTCCAGACGCAACTCTACATCAAACTTAAACATTAAAAACGCTATTCAATCAGAGATAAGTATCGTGACTGAGAAGTGACCAAGGCTCCCTGTAGAATATTCCAAGTTGACATGACAACAAACACCGAACAAAGAAAGAAGAGCACCTGTGAATGTTGGTTCCTGAATTTCA